>JBBPBQ010020323.1:21709933-21765727 GCA_037974755.1 Cicer yamashitae
CCTTTTACATTAATTAGTGATAATAGTATAAAGATCAATACTTTATAAAAAATAATTTAATAAAGGTATTATTTTTTCTTTTGCATGATTATATTTTCTTAGTTTATGTAAAATAATTAAATAATTTAATTATTGTTGAACAGATCAAATATTCAATAGCATATATTATTAAGTTGTGTGGTAATGAATCAATGCAATGCAAAGAATCAAGTCACTAGTATATTCATATACGTATACTATGATGGACTAATATTTAAAACTCATCCAAAATATTAACGATGATCAACAATATTATTCAAAAATATAATTTAAAAGTTTTTTTTATTTTTATGACTAAAAAAATGATTCGATTGATACCAATATAAAAAAATAAATGCATCCCTCAAAACTTAATTTATCTTGTTTCAATATCAATCAAATTACCATCTTAATTCTAAAAATAAAAAAAAACCGTTAAATTAAATTTCTAAAAAATATTATCAATCCTGCTGAAACTTTCAAATGGTTATAAAACACTGATCTACATGGCCCACCTTAGAATTTCCCATTCTTATATCAATATTCATTTATACACACATCTCACACCACATGGTGTTAGTATGGATGGACGTTTCTTTGAACCTTGAAACACATGCATGTCCCTAATTGAATACCCCTGCCCCTCACGTGTCTGCCACATCCTCTCTTTTCCCTTCTTTTTAAGGGACTTTCACACCAGTAAACTAAAAACTGTGTCCACCCTTTCCCCTTCACAAGATTTCTCTTTACTTTGCACCCAAAAAAGTCACCAATTTCTCTCCCTTTTCCTTTCCCTCTCACAACACTTCTCAACACAATACATGTAGTTTCTCTTTCTTTCCATATCAAAAACATATCTTTCCATTTTTTGTCATGTTCCAACTTTCTTCACTCTAAACATTCATAAAAGAAGATAAAAAGTAACATAAAAGAAGAAGAAGAAGGATCTTTCATGACCCACTTTTCTAAATTCATCAAATCTTATTATATACCAAAAATGCATTGACATAAAAAGAAGGTGAAAATTTCACAAGTTTCTCCATTAGACAATTTTCAGCACCATGCCATTGTGTCAAAATCAGACAAACAACCTTAAAGAAGGTCTCAAAGAGAATTCACACAACAAAACCAGGAAGAGAAACTGTTCGTCCTCTTCATCTTCTTCTTCTTTGATGAGAAGATACAGATTCAAAAGAGCTATTTTTGTTGGAAAGAAAGGAGGGTCTACCACCCCTGTTCCCACGTGGAAGACTAACACAACTTCACCTTCTATGGATACTACTCAACTCACAAAGACAAAAACTTTGCATTCTTCTGGTTTTGGGTTACCCTCTAAAGAAAAAGAGGAGTTTTCTGTCTCAGCTAGAAAACTTGCTGCTACTTTGTGGGAAATCAATGATTTGCATCCTTCCAACAAGGATTTTGAATTTGAACAAATGAGAAGTTGCAAGGAAACAACTTTAAGAAGCAGAGAAAAAGGTGCTAGCTTTTCTAGATCAGGCTTGTTGAAATCACTTTTGTCAGATCCATCTAATAGTCCTACTTCAGAGGTAAGTTCCTATAATAAAGTTTACTTTTTTATTTATATTGGGTCATTGGGTCTTGTATGAAGCTTTATGCTTTTTGTTTTTGTTTTTGGTTATGCAGAGAATGAAAGGATTTGAAGGTGATGGCTATAGAAGTACTGTATCAGGGTTATCTCATCCACTTCATTTGGGTGTGGATGGTCATAGAAATGCCACTTTGGTTGAGGTAGAGTGCTTATAGTAAATTTTCATACTTAATTAGAAATGTTTTTGGTCCAAATTTTAATAATTATCATCCTAGGTATTTAACCTTTTTTATTTAGTTTCAAAATTTAGGGGGTTTATTTGTAGATGAAAAGGAAGATGGGTTATAATAATGGTACTTGACACAGTTGTGTACATGAGATTTCATCTAATTGTTTATTAGAATCTATATGGAGTACAAACATTTCAGATCAAACTATCATTATTATTCACTCTGAAATAGTATGAAATTTCTTGTACACGGTTTACTGTAACAGCAGGCAAAAAATTTAAGTAGATCTGATTAATTAATTTAAAATTTCATTGCACTAAATGGCATCTTAATCTTTTTATTATTTTGGTTGTTGTAAAGCATAGAACTGAACTACATTTAAAACTTGAAATGCAGAAAAATTGTGGCAAATGCGTGGTTGGAGTTAAGAGCCGTCTGAAGGAAGCTAGAAGTGGCCTATCTACATCGAAGAAGCTTCTTAAGGTTTTAAATCAAATGTGTCTTCGAGAGCGGTTGTCATCAACCATGCCTCTTGTCTCGGCTCTCGGAAGTGAGCTTGATCGGGTCTGCTGCCTAATCGATAAACTAATCCAAGAAGAGCGCTCGAACTCAAACCAGAACGATATTGAGTATTTGGTGAAGAGTTTTGCAGAAGAAAAGGCTGCATGGAAAAGAAAAGAAAGAGAAAAGATTCATGAAGCTGTTAAAAATGTAGCCGAAGAGTTTAAGGTGGAGAAGAAATTAAGAAAGCAAATGGAACGGTTGAATAAGAAGATTGCCATAGAAATGGCAAGTGTTAAAACTTCACACTTAAAAGTATGCAAAGAGCTCAAAAGGGAGAAACGTGCGAAAGAGATTTTGGAACAAATTTGCGATGAACTAGCTAGAGGTATCGGGGAAGATAAGGCGCAGGTGGAGGAACTGAAAAAGGAGTCAGTTAAAGTTCGCGAAGAGGTTGAAAAGGAGAGGGAAATGCTTCAGTTAGCGGATGTTTTACGCGAGGAGAGAGTACAAATGAAGCTTTCAGAGGCTAAATATCAATTCGAGGAGAAAAACAATTTGTTAGACAAGCTGAGAAATGAGCTTGAGGACTTTATGAGAACTAGAGATGAAGAAAATGAAGATGTTTCTCAAGAGTGTACAAAATTCAATGATCTTGAGTCTTATTTCAACAACATTTGTCAGGGATTGCAAAATGCAGCGAAAGTGAATGATTTCCATGTTGGAGATGTAGAGCATGAAGGATATAGTGACTCAGACGAGGATGCGGACGAGGAAAACAGCGATCTTCATTCCATTGAATTGAACATGAATAATTACAATAGCGGCTATGAGTGGAATTATGCGAGTGAAACAGATGCTCAAAAAGACTCGAAGAGACTTTCAACTGACAAAGAAAGTACAGGAAGGAAATCCTTCTCTGAGAGAATTCAATGGGGAAGTATTTGCTTCAACAAGAGAAATTCAAGTTTTAAGAAGAGGGATTTGGTTATAAATATTGAAGAAGGTTGTGGTCATTCTAATCCTGATAATTCAATCGAATATCTTTCTCGAGCTCGGATACAAGACGACAATGATGAAACTCGGAGCAATAGGTCTGTCAATGGTTTCGAAGAATCTATTTCAGGGGCTAATCATGTTAAGAGAAATTGTCAACAGTTAACTTTGCAGTGTTCTAGTGAAGAAGCTGGTGAAAATGCTCTTGCCTTTGAAAGTGACAATTTGAAGCAAGAAGCTACAAAATCAGGATGTTACTTAAAAGAATTTTGATAGTGATAGTTAGCAATTTAATTAATATCATTGGTAGCTCCAATTATTTTTGTTGCAAACTGTAAATGCTGTCTTTTATGTATAATAATAATGTAGTGAATATGTTCATGGCTTATCATTGGTATGTGTGAATTGTGATATTTGTTAAGGTATCTGTAATGTAATATAAGAAAAAGTATCAGAAAAATTGTTAATGTATCTTAATTTTTAATAATCAGACATACAGAGTATATAGCAAAAAACACGTAAATATTGAACAAGCTGTTTTGATCCACAAGGATGGAAATTGTTGGCTAGCTACTAGTACAACACATGTGATTTCCTTAATAGTTCCAAAAGAGAAAAATAATGGAGTATTTAGGGGTCCATATACAAATGAACTAACAACAAGGAATCTACTACTAAAAGCAATTATAGTATAGGGACTCAATTATATTTGAGAGGTATATGGTTGTGATTTAATTTTAAAATGAAGCAAGTATTGGCTGTGACAGGGTGACAGATAACATTATTATTGGATAGTTCCAATTACAACTATTCAAATATTTTGAATTCTGTACTCTTTGGATCAACCATTGTGTAACTGGACCACTCTGACATAGTTTTACAAGAATTTTTATAGGTGGACCCCATACCTACTTAATATATATTTCCACATTTACCTTGTAAAGTGCATATGTTTATAGTGAAGAAATAGAAGAAAAAAATATATTTCATAAACTACAGTTTATGGTAAACTTTTATAACAATTATAATCATAAACTGTAGTTAATAGTGAATAAATGAAAAAAAAACATTTATTCATTGTAAACTCTAGTTTAACAAATATTGTTTACCAGAAATATAATATACGTTGAAGAAAATGGAGAAACATTGTTTGAACTTTACGGTATACAATTATGAAAAATGTTCACCGTAAACTGCAGTCTACCGTGAAGAATGTCCGTGTGTGGCATGTGGACAGAAGAAGTAGGGATCGATATTTTAAGAATAATTATAAAATTGTGAGTGTAAGTTAAGTAGGTGTGGGGTACACCTATAAAAATTCTTACAACGAGGGCTTTAATTTTTTATTAATAAAATAATTCACATACATATTTAACCCGTGGAAGGAGCATTTATCTAGCATATCTATATTAAATGAGAAAATAGACTTAAAAGGAATATATATATATATATATAGCCCGTTGAATGTGTTTCTACATCTTACCACGTTTATCTATATACAGAATTTAACTACTAATTGTCTCTTTTTACGTTGAATTCAGCTTCACATAATGAAATTTATCCTAAATAAATATTAGGCATGTAGCTCTCAAAAGATTGGCCACTCATAAATATCTAGAAACCATATTCACTTGGCACAAATAATTTAGAGAACAAACACATGATTCGCGAAAATAAGAAAAAGACATTTAACCTATTTGGATAAACAATTTATTTAACGGTTTATAACATACGCACTAATGTATAAGCTATTTTTACGATACATAGTAAAATAAAGTTAAACTATTTTTATATAAGATATATATTGTTTTCATAAGTTATTTGGATAACTTATGAAAATCAGCTTAAAACAACTTATGGACATGCCATAATCTGCTTCTAAACAATTTAACAAGTGGTTGTACTAATAGATAAGCTCAAATAAGCCAATCCAAACTGGCGACCTGTTGATAGACTATTTACACCTGCTAGAAGACTATTTCAATCCATTGAGTTAATCACACATGGTGTAAACAAAGGTTTTTCTATGTCCTGATTGATTTACATGTTTAGTTTTTTTATTGGGTAAATCCTCATATTACATGTGAACAAAAACAATTCTCTAATTTGGTTCAAAGTGGTTTGTGTCGAGAGTTTCACATTGGATCAGTCATTTTACAAAAAGTGACAATCCTCATTTTACAAGTCAATTTTATATGGCTGAGTTAGGCTCAATCCAAACCCTAATAAGGTATCAGAGCCTATCCAAGATTAGTTAGGCTACCAGTTCTAGGTATCAGGCCACTGGGTCACGCTCTAAATATCCAGTTCTAAACATGAGAGAGGTGGGTTCTAAAAAAGTGTTTATAAGTGGGATGCATTCCTCTCCATACAAACCAATTTTGTGGGGTTGAAATAAGCCCAATCCAAATTCTAAGTGCTTGAAATCTTCCCAACAGCATAATTTTAATCATTTGTGTGATTAGAAACTTCTCCAACAGAAAATCAAATGTTACAAATAACTAATTTTGAAAAACAACTAATTATTTTATAACATATCGTGAATTGTTAAAACAACAATCACTTGAATTGTTTTGCCTTCTGTGTAGCTTACAACATGTTTGAAAAACCATGCATTTATTACAAACATAAATTTGAGCATTTATCACATTTTTTGGAATAGACATTTCGTAACAGTCATTCTCTTTTTAAATTGTGGACTGAATAGAAAAAAAGTAATTTTAATAAGTTCATCTGAATCAAACCTATGTGCAAGTGCTTATTGTACTAGGAAGTTGCTGACCATGAAAGGAAGAAACTACTTGGTCTTCTCTTCGGTTTTTGTTGACGTCGAGGCAAATGTAACTGGATTTGTCGGGTGGTCCTTGACAATCAAGCTGAGCACTTCAGGTCTTGCATAGTGTCCAACCACATCGAAATCGAACTTTGCTCTTGCTATATCCCCAAGATCTGTGCAAAATTTCCAAGAATCATTCAACACATTAAAGCAAACACTTACGAGTTACGACAATGAAACTATGGATGAAATAGAAAGTACTTCATCATCAAAGACCTTCAAGAGAGTCTGATAGGACACTAGGCATATTCTAGAAGGAAGTGGGGCCATGTGGGAGAGAATGAATTAGTTAGTGATGTGAGCCTTAATGATAGGGAATTCAGTTAGAGAGGGAGAGACTATACATGTGGAAAAAGGTAATATATATAGAGAGGTAGTGTCATGTGGAGGGGAAATCATATTGGTTATTCTGTTTTACACATTATACTGGGGCAGAGGGTATTCATTCTCTGAAGGAGCTTTGCTCTGGGGATTATAGGGGAAACTCTTGTAATCATTTTATTTTAGTAAATAATACACTAATGTCATATCATTGTGTTTCGGGTTTCCATCAAAGTCCAAGAAACACTATTAGTCCTAAGTGTTTGATAAACACAGAAGCACGTAATAAAGTCAGATCAATCTTGATACACTATCTGCGTAAAAGATTTACATTGTCAACCAATCAAAGACCATCCTTTTGTATGAATTTTAGTAATCCAACTGTTAAGATTTATTGGTAGTGTAAAAAATCTTTACAATGTCGGTGCATATCAATTAAATCCATAAACTAATAATCTAGGACAAATATAAGTGTTGTCATACTAATGCAAGTCCATCCATCCTAATAAGATGACAAACCGAAAATACTTTGAATCCTAAATTCCGAATATTCATACTGGCCTGCTAGTCTGACACAGTGTACCAGAAACATGTCGGTAAACAATCAGCACTCAGCCGCAGCTGAACATATATTCAAAGAAAGCAATACTCTTTGTAACACAGTTCAAGCGACGTGCATAAATATCAACCATGGATGACAAACATACCTAGGTCTGCTGATATCAGAGCCTCCCCTTCATAATTTGGTCCGGCCAAAACAGCGCCTGATGGTGATACAATGACACTACCACCAGCACATACAACAGAATCAGGTGTAAGGTCCTCTTCTGTACCTTCAAAAACATAATCTGGAGCAGGTGGGTAATCCTTCCTCCTACAGAACTGGTTTGCTGACAAAACAAAACATCCACCTTCAAGAGCAATATGGATCATTGATGGTTGCCACAATTCCCTTGAATCAGCAGTAGGTGCACAATATATTTCCACACCTGTTAAAACCAAAGAACCATAGATTTAGAAATGTAAACAGCAACCAGCTCCAGTACAAGCACAAGCAATATCTAATGCTACTAAGGCATTGTAAACAGCTTAATGAAGCACTTATCATGTAAGTGTTTATGTGTAAACTATTTCAAACCGTTTTCATATAAGCTATAAATTGTTTTCTTAAGCTAGCCTTGAGAGCTTATGTTTGTGAAGCTGTAGATAAGCTCAAATAAACCAATCCAAACAGACCCTAAGTACTATGCAATGTTGGTCATTTAAAATAGCGTGTGATTAGACAACAAAAAATTCAAAGGTAAAATTTTCTAACCTTTAGCATACATTGCTGTTCTTAATAGTGGCATTTTGTTCTCCCAACAAATGACAGCACCTATTTTTCCAATTTGAGTTTCAAACACTGGAATGGTAGATCCATCCCCAAATCCCCAGATAACCCGTTCAAGTCCCGTTGGCATGAGTTTCCTGTGCTTTCCTAGGTAACGGCCTTGAGAATCAAAGAAGAGAACTGTACAGTAAAGTGTGTAGCCATCCCTCTCTATCACACCCATCACTAAATGTACTTTATACTTCCCTGCCATTGCTGCCAATCTATCCACCTCAGGACCTACAACAATAATTACAGTATTTGTTATTGGAAAGTGCGTGCAAGCAGCTACTTGAATCTGTTAATATCAATGTGTGAACATTTTAAGGTTGAAATTTTTCCATGAAAAACTCACCTCCAGATTTTTCCTCTCCAATTTGAAGGAGGCATCATATTGATTCTTTGTTACTAATAGATAAGTTTTACTTAATAAAATTGTATTCATAAAATTTCCACTTCAATTTTTACTCAAACCAAACTAACCCTTATGTTCATTATTCTCAGACCAAAGCAAGGAATGTCGGCAGACTAATTACTTTCTCCGACCAACACATATGGTTACATTCAGTTACTTCAATCTTAATTCATTTTCGGTGTCTATGCATCAATGTCAATCCCGTGTCAGTATTTCAGAGCTACTGTTTCTTTGAATTAAGCTCTTACCGGGCACGTCAATGGCAGCTGAATGATACTTCCTGAAATCTTCTCTACCCTTGGCAGTGCGGTTACCAAGAGAAACGCCAAAAACAGAACCACGCGGGTAGCCACCAATATATGCTTCTGGAAACACAACAATTTGGGATCCATAGCTTGCAGCTTCTGCCAGCAATCTTTCAGCTTTATCTACAATCAAAATACTCAAAAATCAAAAAACGAATTCAACACCAAGAATCCAATAGAATATGTAGCACTAACACTTTAGATTAAAAATGTACACAACACCAACACATAATAACATTTAATCACTTATACTTTCTAAAATTATTACCTTTGTGTATGTGCTTCGTAGATATAAAAAGTTAAAACTTAAAAACAATCACCTCCTTATCAATAAAGGACATTCAACAAAACAACCATTCAAGCAAAATTATTATTATTATTTTTTTTTTCATTTAAAGAATCGAACTATTGAAGTACCCCACATAGCATTTCCAACACGAAAACACAAAAGGGAGAAAATTGAACTTCTTAAAGAAAAAGGGTAATAGATAAAAAAGCAAAGTAGAATATTTGTTTGGATGAACCAGAGAGGTGAAGAAAGAGGACCTAAAGTGGCGGGAGTGTCGTAGAAGATTGTGGAAGCTTGAACAATAGTGGCTCGGACAGTTTGTGCGTTGAAATCGGAGCCCATATCGACCTCGGCGATGAGTGGGCCGTCATTGATGATTGGAGTGGTTGTTACAGGTGCCATATCTTGTGTTTTCTCAGTCTCTACTTTTGAATGGTTTTTAACGACTGATCTACTGCGGGTCCGTTTGATGTACCGGATAACTGGACACGATACGTATCTTATTTCTCCCTAATCCTTTGTTTGATGCACCAATCGAATAGGATAAGTTAATCAAATTTTTTAAATAATCAAGTTGCAGCCGCATTTTCTAATCCTTAATTTGAGGTGGGTTAAAATAATCCGTTATCAACAGGATATCATTGCTCGCGTTTACGACTGGTGTTCGATTCTCCTCTGTGGCACTTTAGGTTGATTTCATTTTTTTGCATATATATTTGTTTTCTTATTTATTTTATTCTATAACAATATAAAAAAAATTGATAAAAAATAATAATTATTTTCTTTTGAGATAATGTTATGATAGTAAGCGATTGTTTGATTGTGTTTTACTTTTTAGTTTTTGAAAACTATTTTATAAATAAATTTTTAAAAATTATTTTTAAAAAGAAAGTTTTAAAAAATTTGTTTGCTAACTTTAATTTTTTAAAACAATCTTTGACTAAGAATTAAAAAAACTGAAAAATAAAATATAAAACACCATTTATCTGATTTGCTTTTTTAGTTTTAAAAAGTATAATATTAAAAATAGTTTTACAAAATAGTTTTTAAAAACAAGTAATTCAAACAAATTATTTAGTTTTTGAATTTTAAAATACTAAAATAGAGTTTTTGGGATTTGAATCAAACAAATTCTAAATCATTCTTCAATTGTGATAGATAGAGAAATCACAATTTTTTCAAGTATATAAAATTACTTCATAAATTATTTACATTTTTATGATAGTGAGTCATTTTTCAATTGTGATAGATAGAGAAATCACAATTTTTATGATAGTGAGTCATTCTTCAATTGTGATGGATAGAGAAATCACAATTTTTTCAAGTATATAAAATTACTTCATAAATTATTTACATTTTTTAGCACTTTTGTTTATTTATAAAAAATTATATGAATGTTATTTTGAAAGAAAAAAAATTAAATAGATTATAAAGACAAATTTGTTATTTTATCAAAATATAAATCATATCATCTTGTTATCTGTTGTGTATCAAACACTGAATAGGATAAACTAATTTTATCAAGTTTGTTATCATGTGCACATCAAACACAGGATATCATAACTCTTTATCCTACCCATATCCTATCCTGTCTCTATCCTATCCGGTCCATCAAACGGGCCCTACATGTATCATTAGTTTACGACATACTACATATTAGTGGTCTATAATAGTATTTGTCTCCCAGACATAGATTAACTATTTATGAGTTTTCTGAAAAACTGAATCCAATTGGATGGTTCAATTCAATGAAAATCTTGAACTCACATTTGCTAAAATCATTTTGATCTTCAAATGTATTTTTAATTAATTAATTTAGTCATTCAATATATGTTTTATTGGTGAACTTAATTCATAAAATTATTAATAAAAGAGATACTCGAATCTAATAAATAATGTGAAGATTATATGAATAACATAGAATATAAACATTGGATGAACTACATAGAATAAGAATATTATAAGAGATCTATTGATGTACAAGTGATTTTTTTGTTTTTTTAATAGCATATTGTGGTTTTTGATAACCTCAACCAACACCAATAACCCCATAAAATAATTCCAAACTTTTACCTCAAGTGCATAAATGCTTTTTTTAACGTAACATTTATTTATTGGTGACTTATGGGATGAACCATGAATTTGATACATAAATTTGATGGTTCATTGAACCATTTCTATACATCATGATTTATTTAAAATATGATCAAAGGTTTAGATGAGTTAGAAAAAAGATTGAGAACACATGTATCTTTTCCACACAATCTCTTACTCTATTCTCTCTCCCTCTCCCTCTCCTTCTCTCTCTCATCTATGTGGCTCTTCATTATGCTTCTTTAGCCATTGTTCTATCAAAGTTTACTCACATCAACCGCTATGTGAGGGAAATTTTTAAAATATATTTGGAATTCTCTAATAGCAATATTAATATAACAAAATTAAATAACTTAATGTATCATTTGATCAAGTAGTTGCAATATTTGGATTTAATGCATCTGTTAGCCATTAAACCAACACATCTATTAAGTTACCAAAGGTTACAATCATTTTCAAGAGTTGTTTTCTTTCACCAATTAGTATAAGTTTCTCTATAAATAGAGATACTTTAGAGGTAGAAAGGAGAAGACAAAATTCATGTTACATGAGTCAAAATTCTGTCAAAAATATTTCTAAGTCATTTCTTCTTTTCTCTAATGCACGAGAGTAAATGAAAGAACTTTATTCTGTAAATTATCATTGATTGATAGGCTTGACGTGAATGTGCAATTCACTTCAAGGATTCTAAAGTATCCTGAAGAGATTCACCGATTAACCCGTTTGCATCCAATATATATAGACTGGTGGGGGCGAGTCGAACCTAAAGCTTAGTGTGATACACACGCTTTAAAATTTATTTGTTCAACCTTTATCATCATTACTTTCATTTTCTTCTTGTTCAAGATTTGCAACATATTCCCAACAACAACAGGTCCAACAATCTTTAGGTTCGAATTTGGTTTTAATTTATTTTTGAACAATGGCTGCTTCTTTAAAGAAGATGAACAATCACATATTTATGACTACGGTGAAAGGTACATAATCAATTTGTATTAATATATGATATGTTTGATATTCATATATTAAGTTAAAGATAGTATATCCATCAGGATTGTTTGTCTTGTTGTCGACTTGCTAGCATATATAATTGATGATAATTTTATTCTGGTTTATATATGCATGAATTTTGTTTGTTTGGATTTTGAAAATTAGTTTGTCTTTATTTTTATTAGTGGCATTGTATGGGTTTGACTCTTGGTTGATATTTTGGTTTCAAATCTTATATTTTGAAATTCATGACAAAAAGAAACACAAAAATTGAAATGATAATATGTTGTAAAAATTATATTGAACCTTTTAATTTTGGAAATAAAATTGGCGTAGATGTTAATTACCATGGCCGTAGATCATAAAATTTATATGGTTCTAAATTTCTATGATTTTATGAATTACTCATAATTGTAATGCTACAACGAATTCATGTTTTGATACTTACAAATATGTGATTTTATTAGCATTCATATGTTTGACTTATGATGCATGATTGTGTACTAGTTTATTATAAAAGCAGTGTAAGTAACTTTCATAAATATCAAGTGGGGTTTTAATTGGTTCATGCAAGAAGTTTTATTTTTATTTAGAGTGGATGATCTCATAGTATATGTGCATAATAATATGAAATTAATTGTTTCTTGCTTGCCTTGATATTGAAAATGATTTGGATCTATTTTGAATTATTGTAAGTTGACAAATGTTCATGGAAGAAACTAATAGAAAATCTTAATGACTTTATTCATTGTTTATTTTCTATTGGGATATTTATTTGGATATACCATAGAACATATTTAAATATGAAACTTGAATTAACAAATAGAATTTATGATGCGTGTATTAGTTATAATATAACTATGAAGAAATACTTTTTTTACAAGAAATGAAATGAATTCTTATTTGTTAAAGAGTAGATGATTTACATGTTTGGACTCACCTTATGATATTTGATTATGAGAAATTTTTATGATCATGTTTTGTTAGCTTGTATCAATATATATATATATATATATATATATATATATATATATATAATATTCAATGTATTATATCTTAGACTTGGATATATTGAAAAGGGAATTAGAATTTCATATTGAGATGCTTATTAAATATAGTAAAAGGTAGAATGACATAAAAGTTTATGTATATGATAATTGATATGCTTATTAATTGTATGTGATACAATGTGAAGAGATTAAATAGCAAAAGTGTCATGGTTTGGTGATAGTTGATCAACTCTATCAAGAATATAAAAGGTAATTGGATGTTTGATGTAAGTTATGACTTGTACTAGACTTGATATAGCATATGTTGTTTGAAGATTAAGTCGGTATATAAGCAATTCAAGTAAAGAACATTGTCATGCTATTAATAAATTATTAAAATATTTGAAAGGAACAATTAACTATAGTTTAATCTATAGCGATCCTTGAGTTTTGGAAGGATATACAAATGTCAGTTGAGTAACTTATGTTGAGGATCATGCTTCCACAAGTGGATGGACCTTCAACCTTGGTGGAGGTACAGTTTCTTGGGGTTCAAAGAAACAAACTTGCATTGCCGACACCACAATGGCTGCAGAATTTATTGTTCTAATTGCAGATAGTAAAAAGGCTGAATGGCTAAGAAATTTGTTGTATGAGATACCAATGTAGGCAAAGCCAATGGCACTAGTATCCATACATTTTGATAGTCGATCCAAACTATCAAAAGCATATAGCCAAATATATAATAAAAAAATCTAAACATATTGGTTTAAGACATAGCTATGTAAAGGATTTAATTGAGTGATATCCATAGTGTTTGTAAGAATTGAAAAGAATCTTGCAGATCCTTTGACGAAAGGTCTGACAAAGGACACAATGTTGACGGCATCATTAGGGATGTGATACAAGCTCATATCTAAATAATCACCAATGGTGGAAATAATCAACTCACACTTGAGTAATATCAAGTCTTGAGTTCAATGATGAAAGTACATTATTAGAGTGATTGAAGTACTTGAAAATAGATACATCCCAAAGGGTAAAAGTACTTGGACCATAAAATAAAAATGGTAGGATGAGGTCTCCTCTTAATGGACATATAACATATATTTGCTTGAATGTATAATTATGGGTGCATTTCTGATATAGTTTACCTATATGAGAGTGAAGTGGGCCACTTCATAGAGTTCAAGGGTTTGACTCTTAAATTCTCATGAAAAGGATAAGAGACACAATGCCTTATCAAATGTGTCATCTTTATAATTCGATCAATGGTATCGAGATTTCATGTGTGAGTTATGCATTTGTTCTAATAAATAGATGGTTCAAGGCTTGTCTACCAATCTCTTCTGGGATGAGTGAAAACATAATTTACTAAGTAATGGTTCAAATCGTAAGATACCTTTATCTGAAACTAGAAGATTTCCGGAATAACAAATTTAGAGATATTTTGAAAATGGTAGGAGATTGTGAGAGAAATTTCCAAAATATATTTAGAATTCTCTAATAGCTATATTAATGTAGCAAAGTTAAATAACTTAATGTATCACTTGATCAAGTGGTTGCAATGTTTGGGTTTAATGCATCTGTTAGCCATTGAACCGATGCATCTATTAAGCTACCAAATGTTACAATCTTTTTAAAGAGTTGTTTTCTTTCACAAATTGGTATGAGTTTTTCTATAAATAGAGATACTTTAGAGACAAAAAGGAGAAGACAAAATTCATATTACATGAGTCAAAATTCTGTCAAAAATATTTCTGAGTCATTTCTTTTTTTCTCTAGCACATGAGAGTAAATGAAAGAACTTTATTCTGTAAACTATCATTGATCGATAGGCTTGATGTAAATGTGCAATTCACTTCAAGGATTTCAAAGTATCCTGAAGGGGATTCGCTGGTTAACTCGTTTGCATCTAATATATATAGATTGGTGGAGACGAATCGAACCTAAAGTTCGCACATACTTGATCTGCCACAAATTGTTTTAAATAGTTCTTTTGATTTGAAATAGGTGAGTTTCCATTAATAAAAACACAAATCCACACCTTAGAAGATGTTTTATTTTTTTTCCTCTCTTTTTGCAACCTACACATCAATTAATTTCTTTTTCACTATCTCTTTTATTTCCCCTTTTCTTCATCCTCCATTCTCTGTCGCATGAAAATCTAACCACAAAAACTCCATTCTAAACTATGGTGCAGGTTGAATGTCGGAAAAAAAAAAGATAACAAAAATTTCAACCAATAGAGCAAGAATAAGACATCCCACCAAACTTGCATTCATTGAAATCCTTTTTTATGGTATAAAAAGTTCTGTTTTCTGTTTTTTGTTCTTGTTGATGTTGTGTTTATAATCACACAGTAGAATTTCTACATTGGTGATGAATTTTTTATTCAATTTTAGAGAAAATAAATTGAAATATTTGATTTGGGCGAGGAAAATAAGTGTAATCTAGTGTGTATGGCCTATGATAAGATTTATGAGTTTGATTAATCTAACAACCATCAATTAATGTTCATAGTGGTTTGGTGAGGGACTTGTTGGAGCTCTGCTGCCTTATTTTATTAATTAGTAATTTTTGAAAAATAATTACTTCCATGAATTTAAATTATTATTCAAACACTTTTATTAAAATTTCTTTACAAAAATATTTCTATGATTATATTGCTAGGAATGTTTGATACTGGGAATAAATTTTGAAACCGTAAAACAAATACCCGTAATATTAACCGTACAAACAGAGGGTTCAAGGCTATTAAGAGATACACATAAGAATACAATGATATATTTTTTGATTTTTAATTTCTTCCTCATCTCTCAAGTTCTCTAAACTTTAGTTTTTCTCAACTTTCTTATATTTTATCTTGCTATTGTTTTGATTAAATTTATAACATTGATGATTTATTTACAATTTTGATACATTTAAGGATTATAATGACTATATTTTATACATTCATGAACCAAAACGATGTGTTTACTCTTTAAAATATGTGAACTATCATAAAGAGTGATTCATAGAATATTACTCTCTTTCATAATGAGTGATTCATTTGATTCTTTCATATATATTAAGAAAAATGTATAAATAAAAGAAATAAAATATTATTTTTATTAAATTATCGTGATCAACTATCGATGTATTCTTCGTTATAATCGTATGTGACTCAAATAATCAATCTATTGCACGATACTAGATTTACACACACAAAATGTTATCCATATTGAGTCGTTAAGAAATGTCATTGACAAGTTCAACTAATTTCCATTACCAAATGTCATTTTTAACAAGTTACTAAAATTGTGGAGAGGTGCAGAACTTGAGGTTGAGAAGGAACTGATAATGAAAGGAAGACACTATTTTGATTTCTCTTCAATTTTTGATGATGTGGATTCAAAAGTAACTGGATTTGTTGGTTGGTCATTGACATTCAAGCTCAACACTTCAGGTCTTGCATAGTGTCCAACCACATCACAATCAAACTTTGCTCTTGCTATTTCACCAAGATCTGTGGAAAATTTTCAAGAATCAGGGTGTAGCATTCAAATCATAAACGAAAATCTTTTGACATTGAAAGATAGAGAAAGTAAATTAGAATAGAATGCCTTCTGGAGAGCTCAAGTACATATTATTAGTCCAAGGTGTGATAATAGTGTTATTATTGACCATATTTTAGGAGTGATTCTTCTCTCATCGTTCAATATTCTCAAATACATAAAGATACATATTATTGATCAATTTTACACGTTTAAATTGATCGATTCGAACGTGTAAAATACATCTCTGGATTAGTTAATCCGAACAAAATTTGAAGGCTTTTGAGAAGACTTGAGGGTGAGAAAAGAAACTTTATGTTTTTAGTGATAATACTTAGTGTTCAATTAAGCTTCAAAGTCCAAAGCCACTCTTAAAAATCCATCTACTAAGCTCCTTAATATAAGACCTCCTATTGAGATGATTTTTTAGTGGGTTTCTTCTCCCACCTTCGTATGTTCTCAAATACTCAAAAATACACGTATGTGCTAATACATACATGTAAAATACACATTTGGATTAGCATATCAGAAAAAATTTAGGGGCTTTCTAAAAATTTAGGGATAAGAAAAGAAATTTTCAATTTTTTAAGGTCCCAACACATCATTTTATTATTTTTGCTAGTCTAAGTGAAGGGGTTCATTGGCCCAATATTTTGTCAATTGAGATTTTTATAAAAAGTTTTCGATTTTTTTTTCTCGAAATATTGAGAAAAAGATCAAAAATAATTTTAAATCATTTTTTTCTGGAGAAACTTTTGACATATTTTTTTTCTAAGAAAAAAAGCAAAAAATTTTTTGTCAAAAAAAATTTCAAAATTTTTTCTCTAACTTTTTTTTTTCTAAAAAAAAATCGAAAGATAAATTTTAAAAAAATGGACTTATGTGTCCCATTTTAGTCTATAGAATTTTAGGGGTTTTTTAGTTTTTAAAACTTTTTGTCGTAGAATATTTGTAGTTATAAAATTTTTTTACCCCTCAAAAATTTGGTCTGAAGCCAATAATTAATAAACTTGTGAAATTGACATCTATAATAATACTACTGCTGTTTATGTCAAACCACATTTTATAATTGTAAAATCAAGTTGGAGGGTGCTAATTACAGTAGAATTAAACAATAACTATGTGCATATTTGTATTTACAATAAACTTGACAGAATCAGTGCGATCTACTACAATTTTACAAAAGTTATACTATGAAATTTTAATAAAATCACATTACTGTAATTTCGTCAAACCTGCGGTGATTCTTCCAAACATGTAACAAAGTACAAGCAATACATGTAAACATTAGCCAATGATGAATGACATACCTAGATCTGCTGAGATCAGTGCCTCCCCCTCATAATTTAGGCTCTTTTGATAAAAATGAGTTAATAGCTGATAAACTAAGTCATGGCATAATTGACTTTTCTAAATTTTTAAAAATACATTGTAAGTGTAAACCATTGGTGACAGCCACAACTTTGTATAATAAATTTAAAATGAGCACTAATTTGATAAATTGATTGAGTTTTTGCACTAGTTTGATAAAAACATCTGATTCATCATTGTATGTGTAATTGTATCATTTTACTTTGTCAAAATGTTGTGTTGATTTTCTAAATTGTGGGACTATTTTACTTTGATGAGATACTTTTGTATTAAATTATTAAATTATTGTTATAGAGATAAGATAAAATAATTATTAATAAAGATGTATTTCTGAAAATAATAAAAATAGTTTTTTTGATATTTTTTATTATTTTTAAAAATGTAGATAATATACACTTCCAATTTTATTAAATAGAAAAATTAAACAAATTTTAAAAAATCAAAACAGGAAATATTTTCATAAATATTTTCATAAAGTAAAAAAATAAAAGTGACTAAAATTTAAATGTAAAAATTCCAACCTTTAGCATATACATTGCTGTCCTTAATAAGGGCATCCTATTCTCCCAACAAATTACAGCACCTAGTTTTCCAAGTTGAGTCTCAAAAACTGGAATGGTTGACCCATCTTCAAATCCCCACAAAACTTGTTCAACTTCTGATGGCATGAGTTTTGTGTGCTTTCCTAAGTATTGGCCTTGAGAATCAAAGAAGAGAATTGTACAATAAAGTGTGTAGTCATCCTTCTCTATCACACCCATCACTAAATGTACTTTATACTTCCCTGCCATTGCTGCCAATCTATCCACCTCAAGACCTACAAAAGTATGTGAAATATTTTGATAATAGAAAGTAGACAAATTCTACGGTGGGTCACCACTCTGGTAGTTTGATTCAACGTAGATTGATATTTGAAAACTGTTTAAAATTTTAACAATGATATGTGTTGTTTTATGTAAGTAAAAATTTATATTCCTCGTCATGCTCACGATTGAGACGGTGATTTGATTTATATCCGTTTGATAAAATAAAAGGAAAATGACTGTCCTTCAAAACTAAATTTGTCGAACCGACATTAATTAAGTCACTGTAGACGAAGAGGATCGTAAACTACTACTTTCGAAAAGTATTGTCGATTATCATTAGAATCGTACATAACTTTAAAACACTTTTCATTTGTAGACCATATATTATATTGAAAAATAATATTTGAACACACATATTTGACACTGTATATATTTATCACCGTAAATCTACTGTGGATAGTATTTTTTAAAATTTTTTTATTTAACTTTTTTTAATAATTGAGACATTTTTGTGTGACACATACACATTTATACCATTATTCACTTTGTATACTTCATTAACCACTAAAATATAAATTATTAACCACTTATTTAACAAAATGGAAGAAACCATCTATTGGTAGATACTAGTGCAATGTTGATGCATCATTCTCTACCTCTACCAACCGAGTTGGCAGTGGTGTTTGCATTCGAGATGATGGTGGAATTTTGTATTAGCTAAAATGGAATGGTTATCACCTCTTTGTTCAATTCCCGAAGTTGAAGCTCTTGGGTTGTTGTGTGCACTGAATTGGATTTATGATCTTAAGCTTGAACTAATAGATTTTAAGTTAGACTCTAAGATTGTTTTACTTTTAAACAAACATAATATTTGTGAATTAGGGGATGTCATTTTAGATTGTAGAGTTATTTTCTCTATTCATTTTATAAACTTCAGGGTTGAGTTTGTTATGAGACAAATCAATGCGACAACTTATGTACTTACAAGGGTAGTCACATCCTTAACTAGTTCTCATTTCTTTATCGATATCACATATTGTATCCACAATATTTATGAAATGATATAAACTTTTTTACTTAAAACAAATATATCTCATTAACTATTAAAATGGAAGACATTATCCACTGAATACTGCAATTTAGTAGTCAAAGAAGTATTTTAAAATAGTTAATGTCATGTATTTTAGTGATGAATGAGATATATGTTTTAAAAGTGATTAATTATATGCATTTTAGTGATTAATGAAGTATTTAAAGTGGTTATTGACACAAATCTTTTTTAAAAAATTTATTATTTGAAAGAAAAAAAAATCAACGGTATATATACGGGGCTTAATCATTCTTGTGCCCACAACAACTTTGATAGCTTAGAATCAATGGGTGGAAATTTTAGAGATGCAACTTTACATGAAAAACTCACCCTCGGAAGTTGGCCTCAAATTGTTAAAGTGTTGCTCAATTCAAATGACAAATGACTATTAGTAATTTAACGAAGTCTTAATTGTAATTTTAGTTCTATTTTTATCAATTCGTAGAATTTGTCATTTATTTTAAAATTCAACAATTTTGATCTATTTTGTATGTTTTCTAATTAAAAATGGAGAATTGTCATATTTTAAATGATGATGTATACTATCTTATGATGTGGTACTATCAATATACATTAATTATTTATATGTTATTAATTAAAGGAAAAAAATGAATAATTTCATAAGTTAAAATTGAAGATTTTAGAAGATTTTATTAAAATTTCATTAATATTAATTGTTCTACATCACTGTTTTTTGGTTAAAAAATCTAAAAGAGAAAACAAAACTATAATTAAACTTTTAATAAACTAATAAACACAAACATTTTTATTTAAAAAATATTTATACACATGCATCTAATTATATTTTATCATGTGGATATTTGTTATGATAATTAAAAAGATAATAACAATCTAATTAATATTAGGGTAGAATATGATTTAATGTGTGTGTAAAATTGTTTACACTAATAATGCATAATGTTTACTTATTTTTTTAAATTGTAACTGTACATGATAAAAGTATAACACAAATACACAACTTCTTTACAACAATTAAAAATAAATAAATTGTAACACAATTATTTCTTTTTTGCACTTGTTATTAGGTCGACTAAATCCTACTACTCTAATATTTCTTATAAAATATAGGTAAAATGTCTTGTAAATAAATTAAAGTTAAAAGACATCTGAAATTATTTTGCATAAATAAAATGTTGAAAAAGGTTTACATAATATCACGTTAAAGGTTTGGTACTAATTAGAGGTGCGAATAGGTCAGACTGATCGACATAAGCGTTAGGTTAGCGTTAGGTTAGACTTTTTTTTTTAAATAAACAAGGCTAAAACTTCTAAAAAAAATATATTTAGTTAAAAAGATCGGGCTACCGGTCACATAATAAGCCTTTTAGGCCGGCCTATTTTAATAATAATATTTTATTTTACTACTATAATTATTATATTAAATTTTGATCTTTTTGTTAGATATTCAACTTTTAGTAATTTACGCATATTAACTTTTTTTAGTTTTTGACATATTTAAATGCATTATTATAAAATAGCATTAAAGTAGGAAATGTAAAAAGTCATATTCGTCAAAATGTCATGTTAAATATCAAAATAAAATTTAATTTATTGACATATTAACTCGTTAATTTATTTAAAGATATGTTTGATTACTTATTCAAAAATGTTAAAATGAAACAGACTTTTAAGTAGGCTAACAAACCATATTAAACTTCTATCAATGTCAGACTCAGACTTGCTTAAAAAATAAGCCTATGACAGGCCACAGACCAGACTTAAGCTTTGAATTTTTTGACAGAACAAACTCAAATCTAATAAAGCGTGCAAACAACTCTCACCCCAAACAGTAACATTCAATAATTGTGATTTTGTGAATTAAGGTCTTAGCAGGCACATCAATCTCAGCTGAATGACATTTTTTTTTGAAATCTTCTGTACCATTGGTTGGGCGATATGCCATAGAAACACCAAAAACGAAACCACGTGGATAGCCAACGACAAATGCTTCTGGAAACATAACAAGTTCGGACCCATTTTCACTGCTTCAGCCAACAATCTCTCGGCCTTATCCACAAACCAAAAAAACACTATTTTGAAAATCAGAAACTGATTAAAAACTAACCATAAAAAATAACTTTCATAGTAGAGCACCCATTTTTAAGGGCGATTCACCATCATGTTGTCTATTCTATTTGAAAAGCTTTTAAAAATATAGAAATTGATCGGTTTATGGCTGTTGGTTTTATGAGTTATCCTTTATTTCTTTTGAATATTTGCAAAACGTTTGAACAATTAAAACTTAATATGAAATCAGGTCTTCTCGTATTTTCTTTAGGATAAAAAATTTTAATTCGAATTTAATACAAAACACAAAAGTCTAATATTGGATTTGTATCTACAATCTGCCTTAAGAACATTAAAGGCCAAATATAATTTCCACAATCGTTTCAAGTGTTGGCACCTCTTTATTTCTTGATGAAGTAACTAATTCAAAAACGTTAAGATATTTCGTTTAAGTTTTGGTTGATTTGAACATGATACACGAGATAAGAGATCACATTTTTGTTGAACGTGAATGGTATGCATTTTTTGTTTACGTTGGTTATGAAAAAACACCATTGTTTTGTAAATCATGTAAGGTTGTTGGACATTCTGTGAATAAATGTCATAAATATTAAACCGGTCGTGAATTTGCTTCACCTGTTGAAGATGTTGCAATTGTAAAGTAGTTGGTAAAGAAGTATATTCCTAAAACCAATGTTGCTCCGACCAATGTAGATAGTTAAGGCACAAACAAGAAAATTCACGGTGCCCCACATATCTTGTTGTAAGCTCTCCTTTTGTTGATCATATTCCCAACATTGAATGAGGTTGAAATCCGATTATTCAATAATTCTCCCTCTCTAATCAGGAGACAATTGGTAAGAATCGTGATGAAGCTTCGGATTCAAATTCAAATTCAATTTCCTTTTTCACTCCTGAAGAGGAAGTAGTTGCAAATTCACTCTCGTTGGCAGAGCTGAGGTTAATTTGCACTAAATAGTTCATAAAGACGATAGTGAAGTAGAATTTTTTGAGGTAGAAGATCAAGATTTTTGTTAAATTATTCCTAAGTCACTCAAGAAGTTAAGGTCTATACTACACATAATACAAATAATTTTGATAATATCAAACTTGTTGTTCAAAAACTATGGAGAGATGCAACTGATAAGGATATTTGAAAGGTTATTGTAACACCTACTAAAGACTAAGAAAATAATTTTATTTTATACTTATCTAAGACTCAAAAGAAAAGATTGAAAATTCCACAAGTTAAATCAATTGGTAGTGGTTACACCACTCACTTCTCTAACTCTAAGGCTGCCTTGTTTTTTCATTCACTTTGACTCTTTTCTTTTTGTCACATTGAGTTTTGGTTTATGTTCCCCCAATCTTGTTATCTATTTTATTTTTATTATTAATAAAAATGGGTATGTTGCTAGTGATTATTAGGGACACGAGGCTACAACTTAGCTGAGATTTTATTTCTCTGTCTTAGTGTGAGGATTGTTTTAAATATTTTAGAGATTTATTTTTATCTTAAAAATTAGATTTTTAATAAAAAAAATGAAATTTTAATAATTAAAAAAAGTAAAATGAATGTTAGTCTCAAAAAAGTTTCAAAATTTTATTTTAATCTCTATGAAACAATTCTCAACTTTTTAGTCCTTAAAATTTTTTTATCCATTTTTAGTGTTTATTTTGAAAATTAATTTTTTTGTAAAAAATTATATTTTTAATCTTAAAAAAGTCCTTATAAAATCAAAATAGAGACAATAAATGAATAAAAAAAATATAGAGACTAAAATTAAAAATTCGTAATTTTGTAATAATTATAAATATATTTAACAAAAAAAATTCATATTTATTTTATTATATCATAAAAAATAAAAAAAATTAAGACCTTCTCTAATTGGAGAACTTATACTATTGGGCTGCTTGCTCAGCCCATCAATCGGCCTGCTGGTTGCTTCAACATTCTCTTAATATATCTAAAGAAACCATACAACAAAACAAGAATTCAAGCCAAAAGATTTTGATCTGGTCGCAGCACAAAATGGAACTTGCGGCACGAAAAAACATAGGGTAAAGTTAACACCAAAATAAAAAATAGAAATAGAAACAGAATTTAATCAAATGCATATTTAAAGAAGAAATCTCAACTATGTTAAGTATCTTAATATCTAATAATCATTTTTAATACTCTAAAAAATTAATACTTCTGTCTAAAAATATAAATGAAAATGAGTCAAAAAAAATTTATATATTTAATTTAAAATTTATATTATACATATCAATTTATTTTGATTTATTTTTATTTTTATTTGAGATGAAAAAAGTATTAAAAAAATAAAATAAAATTTAAAAAGATTGAAAGGATTAGATCAAAATTCAAAAATACAACCGTAATTTTTGTGTCATTAAAAAGCAAAGAAAAGTAAAAAAATTGAGAAAATTAGACCAAAACCCAAAATGTGTGTATATAATATCTACAAAAATATTTATATGATGAGATATGCTTGGTGCATGTGTAATTTTATAAAGATATTATAAAAGTAGTACGTAGTTACATTAATTGTAGTTGGAATGTTGCATTGAGAAATGCTTAATGATACATGAAAGGTAGCAATGAGGTAAGAAATTCTATGCGTTATGATTTGATTAGTTTGATTATTTCAATACACAACTTTTGATGGATGGTTAGTTTTTTTTAGTTAATATTATGGCCTTTGTGTTATTTTGTGAAAATTGCTCTCATATTATATAATACTATCGTTATTTATTAGGTTTTCTTGCGGTTTTGATATCTTATTTTCAATAATTTATAAAATTAGTTTCTTTGCTCTAAAATTTAATAACTTAAGTACATTTTTTATATTTTTAACTAAAAAAATGATGAAATTATATATTTTAAACAATGTAATATATGATACGATAATATTAAATGATTAATACTCAAAAAATTACAATAAGATTATTTAAAAACTTCAGTTTGAACTTATGAAATTATTCATTTTTATAATTTAATTAATAACAATTAAATTATTAATTCATTTAGATGGTTCTATATCATGATATTACATGTCAATGCTATTAAAAATATTTCAAACTATCATTTTTTAGTTAAAAAATTTGAAAGAGCGATCAAAATTGTGAACTTTTAAAATATGGAGACTAATTTCATAAACTGATAAAAATAGGGAACCCAAACAGCAATCCAACATGTTTATTATATTATTCTTTATTTTTTGTTTAAAATATCAAATATATACTAAAATAAAAACAATTGTTGAATCTTTGATATTTATTTTTATATCATCTTTTTATTCAAAACTCTTACACTGAGATGCGACCACCTAAATAATAATTTTTTTCTCTAGTAGGAGGTCACATTTCGGAATGCGACCATCTATAGCCATTTATTAATTTTCTTCTTTTTTATATAAAAAATGATTAATTGTTAATTTAATAAAAGAAAATAATAAAAATAATTTAAAAAAATTATATTAATAAAATCAAACAAAATATATTTATTAGAAGAAAAAAATACATCAAAGTTAATGTGGTTGAGTATATGTGCCAAAATAAATAACGTGTTATATTATTTTAACTCCCTCCTATTTATAAATTAGTAATTTCATTCCATTTTGTTAACAACTTCTCATATTTTTCTTCCGGATCTAATAAATAAATAAAAAATCATATTAATAAAATCAAACAAAATACATTAAATTGAAAGAAAAAAAATACATTACATTGAAAACAAATACATCAAATTTTAATTAACCATGTCCAAAGAGCTAGACGAGTTGGACGATAGCCTAAATGTGGAATTGAAGGACATTTAGGTGAACATGTTTGATTAAAATTTGATGGTTTTTTTTCAATGTAATGTATTTCTTTCTCCATTTAATGTATTTTGTTTGATTTTATTAATATAATTTAGTTTTTTATTATTATTTTTTATTTATTAGATCCGGATGAAAAATATGAGGGAGTTGTTAATAAAATAGAATGGAGTTGTTAAAATGCTTGCAAAATTGAAAAAAGTTGTTAAAATAATATAACACGTTGTTTATTTTGGCACATTTATTCAACTTCAATCGCATTAACTTTGATTTATTTTTTTTTTATAAAATGCATTTTTATTTATTTTATTAATATAATTTTATTGTTTTAATTATTTTTTAAACTAACAGTTAATAATTTATTTTAAAAAAAAAATGTCTATAGATGGTCGCATCTCCGGGATGCGATCTTTTATTAGAGAAAAAAATTATCCTTAGAGATATTTACGACCTCTAGAATATTTTTGTATATAAATTTTGTTGGGTATTGAGCTCCTTTCCTATGTGGAGAAAAACCCATATATTATAACTCATGTATCTCACTTTTTTAAGTGGAGAGTCGTTTAATTAGGGTTGAAAGAGAGAGACTATTTTGAAAGGAAAGACAACCACCAAAAGAGAAAAGAGAAGAGTAAACCATATTCTCGATTTTGTTAAATTAGTCTCAGAAAATCATCGACTGCACATTCGTTAACCGTTGGATCGGGCTGATTTTTGGACAGCAAGTTCGCGACATTCAGGTCTTTGTTGTCAACGGTCGGATCGGAGAACCAACGTCTGGAGGGAGAGGAATCGTGCTCGCAAAGCTGCAGGTTTTTGAGTGTTTTTCTTCTTCTTGCTTT
Source organism: Cicer yamashitae (assembly GCA_037974755.1). Classification (NCBI taxonomy): domain Eukaryota; kingdom Viridiplantae; phylum Streptophyta; class Magnoliopsida; order Fabales; family Fabaceae; genus Cicer; species Cicer yamashitae. Next base: position 21,736,336 of record JBBPBQ010020323.1, read on the forward strand.
TCATTTGTAAGCTTTAGTGCTTTGTTATTTTGGCTAGTTGCAGGCACAATTTGTGCATCATTTTTTAAGACTCTCTTGTACCCTTATTTGATTATAGTGGAGCTATTTCTTTGGTCTGGACGACCCGTGGTTTTTACCCTTGCATTGAGGGGTTTTTCACGTTAAAATACCGGTGTTCTTTACACTCTTTTATTTTGATTAATTTGCCGCCATATATTTGTTGTTGCTCCTCACGGGTTCTTGCAAATTAGGGGAATTTTATATCCGCTGCGTATTACTTGTTATTGTGTTTCTGTGTTTATTCCCCATCAGAGTGTTATCAGAGCTCTTGGTTAAAGGGTTATTTGACTTGCTTCAAGGATGGAGGAAAATATGAATATAAAGATGGTATGCTTGAATGGTACTAATTACCATTTGTGGAAGGGCAAGATGAAAGATTTGTTATTTGTGAAGAAAATGCATCTTCCTATTTTTAGTTCTAAAAAGTCGGATAATAAATCTACGGAAGACTAGGATTTTGAACATCAACAGATATGTGGTTTTGTTGGGCAATATGTAGAAGATAATGTTTATAATCATATTGCTAATGAGACAAATGCAAAAACTATGTGGGATAAGATACAGACTTTGTTTGCCTCTAAATCAGGGAATAATAAATTATTCTTACTGAATAGTTTCATAAGTTTGAAGTATAAGGAGGAGGGAACGTTTATTTCGGACCACTTGAGTTAATTTCAGGGGCTCCTTGATCAAATGTCTGGAATGGATATCAAGTTTGATGATGAGCTATTGAGACTATTTTTACTGTTATCTTTACCAGAGTCTTGGGAGACATTTTGGGTTTCTATAACGAGTTCAGCTCCTAATGGTGTTGTTTCTTTGGAAATGGCTAAGGGTGGTGTTTTGAATGAGGAGATGAGAACGAAGGCACAGGGTTCTTCATCTCAATCTGAAGTTCTTGTCACTGAAAATAGGGGGAGAAGTTAGAAAAAAGAACCGAAGGGTGGTAGAGAAAACAACAGAAGTAAGTCCAAGTCTAGATACAAAAATGTGGAATGTCATTATTGTCATAAAACAGGGCACATACAGAAGAATTGTTTTCTGTGGAAAAAGGAGAACAAAGGCAAGAAGGGTAAGCAGAAACAAAAGGGTCGTGATGATGATAGTGATGATGACCGTGTTACTACTGCTACTAGTGATGATCTTGTTATTCTTCGTGACTATGAGTCAATTAATCTTGTATCTAATGAGAGCATGTGGATAATCGATAGTGGTGCTACACTACATGTTACACCGAGGAATGAGTTATTCACATCTTATACTTCAGGTGACTTTGGAGTTTTGAAGATGGATAATGATGGTGTATCTAAGGTAATTGGTGTTGATGATGTATGCCCTCAAACCAGCATGGGAATGCAATTGTTTCTTAAAGGAGTCAAACATGCTCCAGATGTTCGCTTCAATTTGATCTCTGTGCATATGCTTGATGAAAGTGGTTTTGATAATCATTTTACTTCTGGAAAGTGGAAACTCAGTAAAGGTAACTTGTTGAGAGAGTGAGGTGTATGCTCTCTAAAGCTAAGTTGCCTAAACATTATTGGGGTGAGGCACTGTACACGGCGGTGCATATTATTAATCTTACTCCTACTGTCGCTTTGAATAGTGAGGTACCAAACAAGGTATGGTTTGGGAAGAATGTCAAGTATGATCACTTGAGAGTCTTTAGTTGCAAGGCTTTTGTGCATGTTTCGAAGGATGAAAGATCCAAGTTGGATGCAAAGTCAAAGCAATGTATCTTCATTGGTTATGGTGAGGATGAATTTGGCTACAAGTTGTACGATCCTATAAATAAAAAGGTTATCAGAAGTCGTGATGTAGTATTCATGGAAGACCAAACTATTGAAGACATTGATAAGGTGGAGAAGACTACACCCGAGAGAGATAACGCCTTAGCTGATGGTGATCCAGTTCGGTCACCTGTTCTTGATTTAGATACTACTGATGGTAATGTTCAGAATGATGAGCCACATGATTGTGTTGATGATCATCGACTTAGAGATGAGGTAAATATTCCAACTAGTGAAGATCATGAGTTGTCACACGATGAGAATCTTAGTGATGCTTCTGAATCATCTCTAACCCAACTTAGGAGGTCTAAGAGGTAGAGACAACCACCTACAAGGTATGTTTTTGATGAGTGTGTGAATTTGACTGATGAAGGGGAACCTGAGTGTTTTCGAGAGGCCATGGAGAGTGAAGAAAGTCAGAAGTGGTTGGATGCAATGCATGATGAGATGAAATCCTTGCATGATAATTACATTTATGATTTGGTGAAGTTACCAAAAGGCAAAAGGGCTTTGGAAAACAGGTCGATCTATAGAGTGAAACTTGAGAGTAACTCAAAGTCTCTGAGGTATAAAGCCAGATTAGTGGTGAAAGGTTTCCGTCAAAGAAAGGGTGTTGATTTTAATGAGATTTTCTCATCTGTGGTAAAAATGTCATCAATTAGAACCGTGTTGAGTTTGGCAGCTACTCTTGACTTAGAGGTAGATCTAATGGATGTAAAAACGGCTTTCCTTCATGGTGATTTGGAGGAAGAGATTTACATGAAGCAACCTGATGGTTTTCTTGTTGAAGGCAAGGAAGACTATGTGTATAGACTAAGAAATAGTCTATACGGTTTGAAGCAAGCTCCAAGGCAGTGGTACAAAAAGTTTGAGTCTGTTATATGTGACCAAGGATACATGAAGACTACTTCTGACCATTGTGTATTTGTTAGAAAATTTTCTAACGATGATTTCATTGTCCTGTTATTATATGTTGATGACATACTTATTGTTGGGAAAAATATTTCCAAGATTGACAGGTTAAAGAAGCAGTTGGGCGAGTCCTTTGCCATGAAAGACATGGGAGCAGCTAAACAGATTCTTGGCATAAGAATCATGCGTGACAGAAAGGAGAAGAAACTTTGGATGTCAGAAGAACACTATATTGAGAGAGTGTTGCAAAGGTTTCAAATGGAAAACTCTAAGGCTGTAAGTACTCCTCTTGCTGCTCATTTTAAGTTGAGTTCTAAACAAAGTCCTTCTAGTGAAGATGAGAAAAGAGACATGGAACGAGTTCCTTATGCTTCTGTTGTGGGTAGTTTGATGTATGAAATGGTGCGTACAAGACCAGATATTGCGCATGCTGTTGGTACAGTTAGTAGATTTTTGTCAAATCCAGGTAGAGAGCATTGGAATGCTGTAAAATGGATTTTGAGGTATCTTTGTGGTACTACATGTATGAGGCTTTGTTTTGGAGGTGACAAACCTATTTTGGTGGGGTACTCCGACTCAGATATGGCTGGTGATATTGACTCAAGGAAGTCCACTTTAGGCTATATGATTAAATTTGCAGAGGGAGATGTGGTTTGGCAGTCGAGATTATAGAAATGTGTAGCATTATCTACAACTGTGGCAGAGTTCATTGCCATTACCGAAGCATGCAAAGAGTTGATTTGGTTGAAGAAATTCTTGTAGGAGCATTGGGTTTATTCAGGACAAATATGTATTATTTGTCGATAGTCAAAGTGCTATTCATCTTGGTAAGAATTCGACGTTTCATAGCAGGTCCAAACACATTGATGTGAGGTATCATTGGATACGTGATGTTTTGGAAGCTAAGTTGTTGGAGTTGGCTAAGGTTCATATTGATTATAATGGTTCTGATATGATGACTAAAGCATTACCAAGAGGGAAGTTTGAAACTTGTTGTGATATCGCTAGTTTGGCGATTATCTCCACATAGTTGTGAGGGAGAGATGTGTTGGGTATTGAGCTCTCTTCCTGTGTGGAGAAAAGCCTAAATATTGTAGCCCATATGTCTCACTTGTTTAAGTGGAGAGTGGTTTAATTAGGGTTGAAAGAGAGAAACTGTTTTGAAAGGAAAGACAACCACCAAAAGTGAAAAGAGAAGAGTAAACCATATTCCCGATTTTGTTAAATCAGTCTTAGAAAATCATCGACTGCACATTCGTTAACCGTTGGATCGGACTGAGTTTTGGACAGCAGGTTCGCGACATTCAGGTTTTTGTTTTTAACGGTTGGATCGGCGAAACAACGTTTTGAAGAGGGAGAAATTATGCTCGCACAGCAGCAGTTTTTTGAGTGTTTTTCTTCTTCTTGCTTTTCATTTGTAAGCTTTAGTGCTTTGTTATTTTGGCTGGTTGTAGGCACAATTTGTGCATTATTTTTTGAAACTCTCTTGTACCTTTATTTGATTATATTTGAGCTATTTATTTGGTCTGGACGACCCGTGGTTTTTACCCTTGCATTGAGGGGTTTTCCACATTAAATATATCAGTGGTCTTTATGCTATTTTATTTTGATTAATTTGCCGCCGTATATTTGTTATTGCTCCTCACGGATTTTTGCAAGTTAGAAGAATTTTATATCCGCTGCATATTATTTATTATTATATTTCTGTGTTTATTCCCCATCAATTTAATACAGTGTATAATGAAAAATTTTGAATAAAAAAATATATAAATGAAAAGGTGAATGATATAGTCTTATAGACCTAAAGTGGCAGCCTGGCAGGTGTGTCATAAAAGATGATGCAGGCTTGAAAAACGTTGGCTCTTATGGTCGCCGCATTGAAAGCGAAACTACTGTCGACTTCGGAAAAGAGTGGCCCATAGGTGATGCTTGGAGTTGTTGTTTCAAGTGCCATGTCTTTCTCAGAATTCAAGCCTCTTCAATTTTTTTTTTTTATTAACATTAAAAATGTTTTCTCTTCTTTCATTTCAACTTAGGTAGACTATTTATATAAAAAAGGATAAACGATTTTTGTTTATTTTGGTTTTACTCTTATTCTTTTATGTGGGACTATGAGAAAGTTAATATAAATAAATATTTCATTTATATAAAAAAGAATGAAAAGGTTGCCTAAAATAAGTATGAAAAGATAACGTGTAAATAAATTTTACCCGTAAAATGTTCTAGAGATGGCATATTTAGCTCTTAAAGCATAAAATGAAAATGGCTTAAATAGAATCCGTAATTACAGCTCAGAAAGTAAAATTAGGCTGCAACTATATTTGATACAATTCCTTACTTCTTTTTGTCTCTCTTTTTTCATTGGAGTCGGTTACAGCAAATTAAAATTCAATACCGATATTTTCCTCGTTCTTTTTCTTTTTGCGATGGAGCAATACTATCTATGTCCCATAGCCGCCATTGTCATCTTGATTCACTCGCTATATTATCGACCTTACGATTTCTAATGATCGAGACGTGCAATTGTTGGCCGCGTTGAATTCAATAGCAATAATAGATAGAGAACTTTGACAACTTGTTCACGGATCCTACCTCAAAGAAAAGAGAATAGTGCTGGACTTAATTTTTTATACTACTCTTTGTCTTTATTTATAAAATAGAAAGTATAATTCTTTTTGAATTAAAAATAATAAATTTTGAATTTTTAAAAGTTAAATTAATAATTTAATTTTTTTTAATGTAATATTTATATCTTTTAGATGTTTAACAAAAATATCCTTATACATTTGTTAGTATTTCTTTTGTTTATAAATTTTTTTTGATTTTTTTTATATTATTAAGAAAAGTAAAATGTAGATTTAGTTCGCTTATTTTATATGTTGATGCTTCTAAAATACTATTTATATATTAATTTATTTAATTTGTTTTTTCATATTTTAAGATAAAACACTCTAAGATCTTTCATATATTAGACGAAAGCATCATCCCAACATTTCTTCACTCTAATAAATGTATATAATAAATTGAAAATGTGCATATAATTATGGATAATTTCTTTTCTAATTGGGGTTTATAATTAATGATGGAGGCTATAGATATTTCATTTGTTAAAAACAATTTTATATAAATTAAAAAATATAGTTAATATTATATTTTAAAAGTAAATTATAAATTACTTTATAAAATATCCTCCATTAATAATATAAAAAATATATAAATTAATAAAATTGACAAAAAGGCAAAATAATAAATGATAAACAACATATACAATAGAAAAAGTATTTATAGTTCGTTGAAATAGTAAGGTGAAGTATAATTAAAGAAAAATTAAAATGAAATAAGAGTATAATATAGGACGGAGATGAGTATACATTCAATGCATAACTTAATTTGGTTAGGGCAAATGAAGACATGTATTTCTTACAACGTACTTAATTAACGTTTGATTCAGACATCGCTTTAAACCATTATTTCAAAAATTAAAACGTGTGATAATGTGTTACCTTCAAAAATTTCAGCTTTAGCATTTAGATATATTAAGTTCATGCGTGGTGCTTTTTTACATAGTTTGTTTTTAAAGGAAGGACTCCAAGCGAAGTTCATACATCGTACAAAATATTCAGAAACATAAAAAATTAACTCATGACAACCATTCCTGTGCTCTCTACTTCCCTAAAAAGGTAAACAAGTTACAACTTTATCTCATTTAATCTTAATTTTATTACACAAATAAGTATTTAAAGATGATTAATTCTTTGAAATGAATTATATAAACTAAAATAGTATTTATAAACGTTGATGTAATGATCCAAATTTTATATTAAATATATAATTTTTTAAATACAATTTTTACTTAAATATTATTTTTGAATCAGTACGTCTAATTCAATTTAATCTGTCTTGAGTCTGTATTTAAATTCTCATAAATAGTTAAAAATAATTTTGAGAAAGAACTTTAGTAAGTGCTTATGAAACCTTACACGGCGGCCCGAAAGATTTATTTCTACAACATTTTTTTGAGTGAGATATACCTATTTTAGAAAAAATAAAATAAAATAAATATTTGTAGGCGATAATATTAACCACACAAATTTGACTTGACTTAACACGGCATGTTCAATAATTGATTTACAAGGCTTGAGGGGAAGGTGGCCCTGATCACCGGCGGTGCGAGCGGCATTGGCGAAGCAACCGCAAGAGTCTTTTCCAAACACGGAGCTCAAGTGGTGATAGCTGACATTAAAGACGAAATGGGTCATTCTATTTGCAAAGACTTAAACAAATCCTCTGCTTCCTTCGTTCACTGCGACATGACAAAGGAAAAAGACATTGAAAACGCTGTGAACACAACCGTTTCCAAGTACGGTAAACTAGATATTATGTTTAACAATGCTGGAATATCCGGCGTAAACAAAACCAACATACTTGAAAACAAGTTATCTGAATTTGAAGAAGTAATTAAAGTTAATTTGATTGGTGTGTTTCTTGGAACAAAACACGCTTCAAGGGTAATGATTCCAGCTCGACGGGGAAGCATAATTAACACAGCTAGTGTTTGTGGAAGCATAGGTGGTGTTGCTTCACATGCCTATACAAGTTCAAAGCACGCCGTCGTAGGGCTAATGAAAAACACGGCGGTCGAGCTTGGACCGTACGGTATTCAGGTGAATTGTGTGTCACCTTATGTTGTTGCAACCCCGTTGGCTAAGAGTTTCTTTAAGCTTGATGATGAAGGGGTTTTAGCGGTTTATTCTAACCTAAATGGTGTTAATCTTGTGCCAGAAGATGTGGCTGAAGCTGCTTTGTACTTAGGAAGTGATGAGTCCAAATATATTAGTGGTCACAATCTTGTCGTGGATGGAGGATTCACTGTTGGAAACAGTGGGTTTTGTGTTTTTGGACAATCTGTTTGAACATGTATGCATGTAATTATGTTTTTATATGCACTTCTTATTGTTTTCATTAAAAATACGCTTATAGCGTAGCAAATAATTTATAATGTTTAAATTAATAGTTTCATAATTGCTTTTGTTATTTTGTTTTTTTTAAGTGTTTTTCTATAGAGTTTATTTTTTCTTTCAATTAATTTTTATTATTTTATTGAAATTTTTTAAATATTAATTAAAAATATTTTTTACATTATTTTATATTTTTCAATTAATTCAATCGTTATTTTTATTAAATACTTTAAATTAAATCAACTATCTTTTATCAATTAGTTTATATGTTATTTGTTATAAGCTTATCCGATATTAGATTGTTTGTCGGTTATCCATTATTGTTGCTAAAAAAGAGTCCTAGTTTAGCTTAATTTAAAAAAATATTTTGTATTTTTATTTTTGAAATATGTTTTTATTTTATTTTGACGAAATACTGTTTTAATAAACGATTGTTATTGAAAAAATATAAAATGATAATTTTTTAAGATGTATTTTTAAATATAATAAAAATGTTTTTTTGACATTTTTATTAGAATTTTAATAAATTTTTAGTTGATAAATTTCAAATTTTAGTTTTTAATCCAGGTAAAATAAATCTTATTTTCTAGGCAATTGTGCTGATGTGGTATCCTTGGACAAACTTTCCACCCTTTATTTTGTCACCCTTTCGTAATATATCTCTTTTAATAAGGTAAATTATAGGTTACCTATGTACAGGTGTGGGTAAATTATCCATGTGATATGACACCAATCAAAATGAATCACGTGTATTTTATATTAATTGTCTTTTTTTGTTGCTAATAAATTCACATTAACTGTCAAACATACAATTATATTTTATAAATTTTACATATAGTTTTTGTTATTTACATATTTATGACGTATATTCAATTAATGTTTTCAAATATAAAATTTATTGAGAATTTTTTCCCTATTTAAAATGCAATGATTCTTTTTCTCCATTTGAAAATTTAATGACCTTTTTTTTTCTTCCATTTAAGTTGATCATTTGTGTTGTTTCATTACACTATGGATCTATGCAACAAAAGAAATGCCAATATTGCTTTAACAAAAAAGAAAGAAATGCCAATATACCAAATCCTATTGATGTGAAGTAATTGTAACATGGTGTTTAAATAATTTCAAATAATTTATTTGTCTAATTTTTTTATAGAAATAATTTAGAGAAAAATGATGGTGTCTTAGTTCAAGGTAGAGACAATGCTTGAACATTATAAATATTTACAAATAAATTTACATATATCTCCTTCTAATGACACTTTGTAACTTACATATTCAATACTTATCTTTTTATTTGTCTAATTTGTATTCGAATTCATTGACATTGCTATATAAAAAAATTTGAAAATTTAAGATACGATACGCATCATATGTAAATGAAAAAACTACCATTTAAAAAATTATATTTATTTTTAAAATGTAAATTAATATTCATAATTTTATAAATTTTAATAACAATTTATTAGATTATATAAAATAAAAAATTACCCTTGTGATAAAATCATGCATATTTATGTAAATTGATCCATTAAATTATATTTTATAAAGGTTATAAAGTACATTATTACTCTTATCATATTGTTTTGATTTTTAATCTGAATCAGATAAATTACAATGAGATTTAACTAGTGATTAATTGATATGGTTAGTTCATTGAACTATAATGATTCAACTTTTGTATCTGAATCAGATGAACTACGTACGGTGAAGATTAATTAACTTGTCATCAGTTGAAATATGGTAAGTTTACATGACTACAAAGGTACAACTTTTTATCTTAATTGTTATAAATATTACACCTGATTATAATAATTTTTGATGTATTTCATATTTTTTATATAACTTTTGTAAAATAAAATTTAAAAAAAAATAAAAATGATAAATTAATTTGAATAACTTCTCATAAAAAATTATTTTAAACATTTCGTATTTTTGTCACAACTTTTTTTTTTGAAAAAAAAAAAATCTTAAAATAAGAAATTGAACTGAGTAGTTTCTCATAAAAATTATTTTTTTAATCTATAACAAATGAGTCCAAAATAGGTTATACTATTTTTGAACAGTTTCTCATAAAATTAAATTTTTAAAATATAAAGTTAAAAATAATTTACTGTAATCTTTAACAAATAACGCAATTTTAATTTGATAGATTCTAATTTTAAATTTTAATCTCTTATTTTTGATCACGCAACCATCATAAAATATTTGTAAAAAAATTTCACCATCCAAAATTTTATCCTTTCCCATTTTAGTCTCCCGTCCATGCGTTAGTAGAGTAAAAAAGATGTATCTCTCGAAAATCGAAACACTAAATTAAAAACAGAAAAACTACTTACATGAAAGTGGGGTAAATATATAGTTATCAATAAACATAAGTAAAAATCTGTAAAATACCTTATATGTTTGACATGGATTGTAGAGTAGATGTGGTTACTTTTAATTGGAAAATAGATAAATTATCATAATTTCTTAAAGGTAGCATAGGCCTCATTCTTCTTTTAATAGTTTATATAAAAATTCATTGTTTACCTTCCATTTAATCAATTTAATAAGTAATCATACTTTAATTGAGAAATATAACTCAATTATTGTTCCGTTACCAATTTGAAGGCACCCCATAACAGTAAAATTCATAAATATTGAACCAGATGATAGGTTTGTGTGTGTGATATCACTTAGGATAAAAAAAAAAAAAAAACCAAACAAAGGTAGCCAAGGAGTAAAATTGAGTGCACCATAGGCTTAATCTAGGCTTATGTGTAATCTCTAAGCTAGGATTACGTGTTGAACCTCTTACAATTTCTTATGTCATATGTTTAAAAGTGAAATTATATTTTAGGTAAGATAAATTTTTAGTTTTTATTATGTAAAATTTCAAAATTTTAGATTTAATCTATAAAAAAGTTATATTTTTTATTTTAATAAAATTATTAATGTAAGTAGTTTTAGTCTCTTATTAGAATGTTAATATATATTATTCTTTTTTAAATATGTTTACAATATTATAAAAAAAAATTCCTACAAAAAATGACCGCAAAATTCGATTTATAGGGTCTACATTTTCGTTACTTTTATCTTGAGTTTACTAATTATATTTAAAACATTCATACTTAACTCATCATTAAACATGCTTTATTTCAGCAAGTACTAAATTTTTACTTATATTTTATTCCTATAGTAGTATGTCTAGTTCAATTTAATATGTAGTCTTGAGTTCATATCTAAATTATGAGAAACTAGATTATGACTCGCACGTTGCATGGATGTTGATATATTTTTATATGTGTATATGTAATTTTTGCATGTGATTATATAATTACTTTTCACCACATAAATAGATAAAATGAAAATATAAAGGTTTAGTATAACTATGAGCTAGCGCATTGTGCCCATACTCATCACAATGCAGAAATGAGCGTTCCTAGACCATTTTTAAATAAATAAAAAAGTTGTTATTTTATTAGGAATTTGAATTTTGGATACAAATGGGGAGACAAGTACAACTTTGAGGAGTCTTTGTGCAACCTTTAGGTGTAATTTTCTTCTTTCTCGACATTTTATGTCAAAAATCATGAATAACTAATTTCCTCATTGATTAGGGATTAAATGAACCTCCTTGATTAAGTAAAATAATATGTCACAAGAAAGAGAGGTTTGAATTGTGACATTTAAAAATTTAAATCAAAAGCAAATATCTCAAGTTGTTAGTTGAATAAAAATGTTACTTTAAAACAAAGAGAACATTTTTATCAGAAGTATATAATGAAAATTGTAGATGGCAGTGATGTGGTGTGATTAATATGCAAGATAAAAGATTAAGGTAAATAGAATCACACACAAAATTATCGTGGTTCACCATTAACCTTAGGTTATGTCCAATCATCATACTTTGTGAGATTTTCCACTATTTTGCTGAAGAGAACGTTTTTTCAGCACACTCTAACAATCATTTCTTTAGATCGCAACTTGATCTAATACACCCTGTATAATCGAAGCCTCAACAGCCATTAACCTGTAATAGCACAGGCTCAGTAGACTTATAAACTCAGTATAAATAGACTTAATACAACTTCACTCTAAACAATCACAAAGGAAAGACTTTGAGAGATTTTTACAAATATATGGATAAGTGTATGGGTTCTTTGCTTATGAAAACTCAAAGACAAATTTGAGAAGCAAAGGAAATGTATCAGCATACTCAGAAATATGTAGCTCGAATTTGTAGATATGAAACTGAAGTGTGTATGATAAAAAAGTCTTGAGAATAAAATAAGTGATTGCTACTTTGTAGCCTTGACTCTTGCTCTTCATGTTCAGCATCCATTCCTATTTATAGATGAGGAGAGCTTCAGTTTGCTAAAGGTGAAAATAGTTGTTGGACACGAGAATCCATAAGCAATATTCTTGATGACGAGTCTTCATGTTTTAGTGTAGTTCAAATAGAACGTTCTCTTCCAGATTAGAACATTATTCTGCTTTTTGTGACCAAGAGACATCTTCAAAATTTGAGCAAGGAAACATTGCAAATTGTCTTTTTGATGCAGTACGGGGAAGAAAAAAGGCAGCAGTTGTGCTTGTATTTGCATGTACTTGATTTTGTCTTTTGTGCTTGCAAGTGGTAGAACAAAGAGAATGTTCTGTTCCAAAATCGTGGGTCAACATGTGTATGTCAAAGTATGAGTTGACTTGTTCATATTTGTCTAAATAAAATATGAAAATAGTGCTGGAACTGAAGATAGATCAATCAAAGCCTTTATGACTATTCTTTTGTTTGATACCATAAAAAATGTTCTTTCGCTATTCCTTATTTTATGCAATATGTCTTAAATGAAATGACTTCAATTGCAAAGTTGATCCTTATCCATTTCTGAGTTGACTTCAAAATATTTAAGACGACGAATCTTTCTTTAATATGAGAAAGTAAATTCTATCATAAAACATAACAAAAAGAATGGTCTTCTACTTCAGGCAGAACGTTCTTTGTATGTTATCACAAAATGATCATAATATAAAAATAAAATTTAAGATGTTTGTTATCTTTAAAACTTCAAATTGTGATTTTGCCTCAAAATACTTGAATCTATGTAATTTTGGTTTTTTATATATTATTTATGCAATCATAAAGTGTTAGATTATTCATCTATTTTTGTTCTTAATGATTTTCTATGCTTGATCACCATAGAATTGAACCTAGATATTAATTCGTTATTTGAAAAGAGGCTATAAAATATTAACATGTGCCATAAGAAATTAACTTCCGTACATGTTTTTAGTAACAAGTCTGATTATCAAAGAACTAGAGTCCGTTGTTATAAAAAAAATGGATTTTGAGTCAAGAAATTGGTCTTAATCTAGTTTGTTAATTTGACGTAATCAAATACTTTAGGTTGTAAAAATAGTGAATGAATAGTTACATAATGAAAAAGAAGTGATTCAAATCCCTAATTATTTTTCTCATACTGAATTTTCTCTAATTATTATTACATTTTCTGAAAATTATAAACCAACTTATAAACCTTTTTGTTTCCTAAATGTATACAATTTTTTTGTGACAAATAATTAAATAACAATCTCTATAGAAATTTATTTATCACTTTGCTACTTGAAAATTTTGGTATATTGGTCAAGTTGGTGGGAATCATGTAGGCTGCTATTACAAGAAAACACTCCATTTGTGGCGGCCAAAAGTTCCTACAAAGAGGAAAACAACTACAAAAGTCATATTTATAGTGGCTTAAGGCAGCGACAAATAACTCAGTCACAAACTTTTGTGGCGACCAAAACAGGCACAACAGTTATTTTTTGGTTACCATTTGTGATGGTTTAAGCCGTCACAAATTTGTGACGGAAAAGGCAGCCACAAATTTGTGACGGTATAAACAAAGGATAAAGTTGATGAAAAAAATACAGCTTGCGGGGGTTTAGGTAGCCACAAACTGTCACATTTGTGGCCGTTTTGGCTGCCACAAATTGATAATTTTATTAAATTTTTTATTTATAAAATTCAAAATTAATATTTAAAAAATTATTAATATAATTTAAAAGTTTAAATAAAATAAATATATATATAAACAAAAATATTTTAATATTAATTAAATTGTCAATAACTCATTAAATTATTACTACCAATAAAATAAAACATTCCAAAATTAATAAATTATGTCATACAAATCAAAAATAAAACACATCGTAATTAAATTATAATGTATATTCATACAAACCAAAAATAAAAATAGAAATTATTATTTGAATACATAAATCATTATAATAATTCATCTCATCATTAGCTCCACTCCATGGATCATTACTCTCACAACAAATGTTCCTAAAATGTATTAATTATTGGTGCTGGAGACAATATGATTTAAAATTTGTACTTCATCTTCAAATACATCACCACTAGTCAACAGAGCCATAACTAGTTGAGGTTGGTTTAAATCTGATTTGATCAAGCGAGTTGTTGGCCTAGTTGATGAACTACAACTCAAAATACTAATATTTTAAATTATAATTTGTACGAACTCAACTACAACTCTCTGCAACTATTAATAACAAATCGTTTTAACAACGGAGGAGATATTTTTTTAACTTTTTCTTAACAGAACCCCACTTAAAGAGTAATGCTAGAATTATTTAAACACATACAGGACCAAATTGGGAAAAAAAAAAAAGATAAAGAATTAAATCGTTAACTGAAATTAAGTTAAGGAACCACGGGTGGTATTTAGCCTATCATATATTATATAAACCACATAATTTCTATCTTTTTTGGACAAATCTACTAACATTTTGAAATATGCACTTTTATGTCTTTTGGAAATAATATAAAGTTATATTTTACTAACATAATAAATCATAATAGAAAAAATAAGTACAATAAAAAAATTACACTGCATCAACATTTTAAAAAATAACTACATTTTAATTTGAGTAAAAAATTTACAATTTAAATATTTTACTAGCACTTTTTAACAAATCTTACAAAAATTAATGTTTAAATAGTATTATAACCAATTTTAAATTTATTATATTCTACATTCTAAAATAAAATATTAATGCTCTAAAAATAATTTAAACCTTTTTTTTTCAATAATAAATATATATAAATTATTAATCTATATTTAAAATGCTATATTTTTAAAAAAATTTTAAACTTAAATAATGTAAAATAACCTTAACGTGAGTAGGGTTTATTTTGGATTGCTCTACCTTTGTTCTCTTCATTATTGGTCTATTTTAGCTGTGCAACTATATCAACACATTGTATAAACTACATCAAGCAATTATTTGAAATAGTGTTGTGACTCTTTTTAGGGTTTGTTGTGACTCTTTTTAGTAGCTGCAAATTATATATGTAGTAGTTTTTAAGTAGTCGATAACATGATATAACTTGTGTTAGTATTACCGGCAATAGTAGCTTAATTTTTTGTTTATATTTTTGGACTCTTTGTGCTCTTAATATAATCTTGTGCAAATATAATTTTGTTTATATTTCTCGTGCTATTAAGAATCTTGACTGTGATGTTGTAATGTTTTTGAAATTCGAAAATAGATAAAGTATCAATTCTCTATTTTTTTTTTCTTCCTTCCTTTAATATGTTCAAAATTGGAACTTTTGTTCTCTGATTAATTTGATGTGATAACTAATTATAACATTCTTTCTCTGCTTTTCCTTTAATATACAATTGTATAATCAATTTTTAGAACCATATTTTTTAAAACTTTGATAAACTTTAATAATGGAAAATTACTTTACTATGTTTATTTTGGGTTGCTCTACTTTTGTAGTTTAGATTTACTTTACGTTTGCTTTGCACTTATATCAACACATTTTATAAAGCATATAAAGCAATTGATTCAACTATGGTTCTGACTCTTTTTTATTAGTAGCCAATTGATTGTCTATGTAGTAGTTTATAAGTAGCCGATGTCATGATATAACTTGTGTTAGTAGTTAGATTTACTGGTAATAGTAGTTTAATTTTTTTCTTTATATTTTTGAACTTTTAATTATGTGCTCTTAATATAATTTTGTGCAAATATAATTTCTTTTTTATATTTTTTTGTGCTCTTAACAATCTTGACTGTGATATTATAATGTTTTTACAATTCCATGTATCTATTTTAATGTGTTGTTTATGTAGTAGTTTTAAGTAGCTGATGTCATGGAAACCGGATACCGGGTTGCGAGATACTGATATTTTTTGGATAAATTATATGAATAATATTATATAAACATGAATGAGAAAACAATGTCTCAAACTCATAAACATTCATAAATAGTAACAAAAAATAAAATAGAAAGAAAAAAATAAAAAGAAAGAAGTAACAAAAAAATAAATTAAATAAAAGAAATAGAAAGAAATAACTACGTAACAAAAGATAAAAAAATTAAATTAAAAAAAAAACAAAAAAAAGTAACAAAAAAATAAAAAAATAAAGAAACAGAGAAAGAAAAAGAACTAAAAAGAAAAAAAAATTAAAAAAAAAGTAACAAAAATAAGAAACCTGATTGTACAAAAATAGAATAGAGAAATAAGTAAAAAGAAGATAACCTATGACGAAGAGGAATGGCGCAGAACAACAACGGCGAACACGAACAAGAATTCGAACAAGACGCTGAAAATTAACCTTCAAACATTTTAAAATTTAAGGGTAAAATTGGTTTTTCATGGAAAAAAAGAAAAAAAAAATTCCGTTTTCAAGGGTTTGAGAACTCATGACCCACAACGCAACCCGCGAACTGGCCCAGATCGCGCGCGACCTCTCCTTTTCCCGCGTGCCCCGCCGTGGCCATGTCCTTTGCTGCTCCGCTCCGGCACAATCCCGCCGCGAACCGGCGCTATTGACTACTTAGCTAGAAACTAATGAATATAAAGTTGAACGAGTTTGGAATTTATTCTATAGGATCAAGATATATAGGATAAAATTGGTAGGTACAAATTGGTAGGATCTTTCTTTTCAAATCAAAGTATAAATTCTTATTTTTGAATTTATGTTTCCTTTGCCAATTGATTGTGTCTAAGTTTTTGTTGTGTTTCTAACAAAATCTAACAACGTCACATACAAGGTATGATTTTTGTTGTTAGGGTTGTTATGGGTATGTGCGCGATTAAACTTAACAAAGTCACACAAATATCGTTTCATACTTGATATTTCTAAGAAAGATTAATTGTGTTACAAAAAATAATATATATTAAATTAAGTCGTTAAAAACAAAAGAAAAAAATTAAAAGTATGATAAATTAATATGATTGTACAACTTCAAGTATTTTAGAATTAAGTCCTTATTATGCCTTTACTTTTATTAATATATTTTGCTTATAAAAAATAAATTTATTTGTAAATATTGTCTTAATTACTCAAAATTTATGGATCCATTTAGAACATTTGTGAAAAATTCTTCCACAAAAATTTAAATTTTTTAATTTGAAATTAATTAAATATGAACTTTTTAAGTGTAAAAAATTCAATATAAAAGTTACAAAATTCAAATTTAAGATCATTTTTTTATAAAGAAACTTTTTATAATATTGTAAATATTTATACAAAATATCATTACAAAATATACGTTGAATTAACGAAAAAGATTAAGGATAATTTAATAGGAATTAAGAATTGTAATTTTTTTAACAAACATAAAAATAAAATGTTGAAATTTATACAAATTAATATAACAAAGTGCAATTGGTTTGCAACTGACCGACATGCTCCAAAGTAATTGATGTCCTAACAATGTTGCAATTGAGTCAAACATAATAATGTGTTGATATAACAAAATAATACTCAATGGTATTGTAAATTGCGACTCAATTCATGTCCCCGTTGTGAACATAAATTTTATATAAGATTGTATCCTGTTTTTTATGAAAAATTTGTATTTGTTTATTTATTTAAAAGCAAATATTAATATTATTAATTGTGATCTTAATTTCATGGGTCAAATTGGAGACCAATTCCTTAATACACGTTAAGTCGCCAAAAATTATTGATTTTTAGATTTTATTCGAGTGAATGTCATAAAAACACCATAAAATTTTTAAATTAGTAAAAAGTAAATCAAATACTTCTATGAGAGTTGTACATCTCATACACTATTACTCTGCTCATCATTTGTTGTTTAACAATTTTTGTTTAGTTGATATAATTACTATTACGTATATTTTTTTTTTTTAAATTTTTGTATTTTCATTTTTTGTTAAATTGTATTGTTTTTCCAAGGTTGAAAGGTTAATCTACACTTTCAAGTTTCAGACACGGTTAAACATGATTAAGTGTTTATCATAATATAATTTGTTAAATTGATTAAATATTAATTACTTCTTTCGTCTCATAATATATGTGGTTTAAAATTTTTACACATAAGAAAGGTAATAATTGAAATTTGTGACTTTTTAAAATAATTTTTTTTATTAAAATGATACTTGTTGGAAAAAGGATAAAATACAAATTAATTAAAATTTTGTAAGTTTAATTAGAATAACTATAATACCCGATTCTCTGTTTGTGAAATTCGTTATTTTGCACCGTTCTTCTTTACCGTAAGTCCGATTTGAGTGAAACCAACACCAAAACGATCGTGTGAAAAATGACTATATTATCCACTGATTAGTTTTCTGATTTATAGTAATTTTCCTTGACCGAACTTCAAAATTAGTTTTTAAAGTGTCTCCTCATAACTTTTTTTGACGTTTACCCATAAACTGTCGAGTTAGATCAATTGAATGACAAAAAGTCAAAGAAAAAATGTTGTTCGCTTGTGAAATCGTATTTGTGTGTGAAAACTTCGAAATAAGGTAAAGGGTAAGAGAGCGTTTGAATTCATGAGTATAATATATTGTGAGATGAACGGGAAAATCGTATTTCCCAACAATTCATTCGGGGCTCACTACTTACGGCAGTAGCTATTTGAGGGATAAATTAATTAATGTGCAAATATAAAAATTGTGAGATTAAAATGTGGAATAGAAATATTTGTAAGGTGTTGATTGATTTAATTTCGTTAAATGTGTGATATTTGATGTTATTGTGATATTGGGTGTCAAATGAATTTTATGTATACGTTTGATTAGATGAGTTTATGTGATGTGATAATAAAAGATGGATGCATTGTGATAATTTTATGTGATGATGATGATGTATGATTAATAATTGTGATGTTATAAATTTGTGATAAGTTTATGTGATGATGTATGATTGATGATAGTGATGCTATAAATTGGTGATGAGTTTATGTGATGATGATGTATAATTAATGATAGTGAGATTATAAATTTGTGATGAGAATATGAAGTAGACGTAGATAGAATCAATGCACTATTTGATTAAATTGGCCTATCATGTACAAATTTGATGGTGGTCCATATTAAATGTCACCAATCACAATCAAAAGTATTGTAAATATAGCTCAATTGGTATTGGTATCCGCAAGGGTTTTAAAATGCTACAAGGTCTTTGAATTGCTGGAGTTTAGGTTTGAATTTAGAATTTTTTCACTTCTCTCTATCGAATGTGTTTGAATCTAATTACTATACTACTTGACAAAAAAATAATTATTATTTAAAAAAATAATTATTATAGGTTTAGTATTCCTAATATCTATATGTTCAATATATTTTATCTATATGTTCAATATATTTTTCTATTTGATTTAATTGGAAAAATCAAATTTTACATGTAATATGATGTGTATAAATATATCAGGGTAAAGTTATACGAATGGTCAAATACATACGTATTCACAAAGGCAATGAGAGAAATGCTTGCGGTACAATTGAAAGAAAATGTGTCTGTTGTTGTTATTCGCCCTGCCATTGTTACTAGTACATTCAAAGAACCTTTTTCTAGTTGGATAGAAGGTGTAAGGTAAATCTTCCTTTTACTTTTGAATTTGTGTTTTAAACTGAAATAATTTGGTCCATCAATAATTATTTTTTCAAAATTTAGTCTTTAATAATTGAAATTGTTACTATTACTTATCAATCACTTTTCTCAATTTAAAATTATTAAATTCTTATTTCTTCCAACAACCATTTAAAATTATTTCTTTAGTTAAAAATTATACAATATAACAAAAAATTTCATCCAAAATCAAAATATATTCTCTAATAATTGTAACCTCACAGTCCCAAAATTTCTCCATATTTTCATATTTTTACTTTTAAATTGCCAAATATAATCATGTGACTAAGTACTGTGTGAAAGAGTTATATAAACCTCATTTAAAACTGTCTTAAGAAGTCTAATAATTGGACTAATTAATTTTTTAGATTTTCAAATTACATTATAGCTTGCTATCTTTTTCTATTTCTAATTTTTCTTTTTTTTCTTACATTTTTTCCTTTCAAAGGTAAAAAATGAAAAACGCAATTTTGAAAATGCACATATATCCTCTACATTCGACTTTACGGTGCAACCACGTGTAAATCAATAAATTTAGAGGTCGAATTTAGAGTTCGGTTGCATTGTAAAAAGGTAATGTTTCTATTCAAGCATCCTTGTTAATTACAGGACCATTGACAGTTTAGCCTTGGCTCATGGAAAAGGAAAATTAACATGCTTCATTGGAGATATTAAGGCAATTGTTGATGCGGTGAGGCTCTCCATGAAATTCATAATTAATACCTAATTATGATATATCTATCCATTAGTTTTCTATTCTCAACGTAAATATATACATTCCACAAATTTAATTAACAGATACCAACTGATATGGTGGTGAATGCAATACTAGTAGCCATAGTGGCTCATGCAAATAATCCAAGTGATAATTTTATATGTCATGCTGATTCCTCTGTTAGAAGGCCTCTCCTATACAATGATCTTCAAGAATATGGCTTTAGACATTTCTCAACAAAACCATGGATAAACAACGATGGAAAGCCTGTTAAGGTTGGCAGAGTTCAAGTGTTTGGTAACATGGATAGCTTCAGAAGATTTATGTCCATTCGACACTTTCTTGTATTAAAGGTTTCTATAATCACCAATTCACAATTACTTAAATTTCATTGAATTTTTATTTTACAAAGATACATATAGCATGGTTTTAAATTGTGATTGTAGTTGCAATCACAATTTAGTTGCAATGCGGCCAATGCGGTCTAAAATGTAGTTGCAATTTCTATGTGGAGACTTCAATATCTACAATTATTCAAACTGCAATTACGAACTACAATTTAAAACCATGATAGACAGTTAATTAGTCTCACATGAAAGTTTTGTATTTGATATAGGGACTTGAGCTTGCTAATACAACATTTTGAGAATTTCCAAGATCTCAAAAGGGACATATTTACAAATTTTACTTATTCTTCAAGGGAGTGTAAGTATTATTAGAATTACTATATGCTTCACGTATTTTTAAATTGTAGTTATAATTTATGGTTCATTATTGAGGTTTCAGTTAGTTGTGATCCTTGATTTTATAGTGATGTGGACCAATAAGATGGATGTGTCTCGAATTGTAATTGTACGTATGTTGCAAAGATGTGTAAAATCGTTATTTGTGAGAGCAATTGCAGTTGAAGGCCGCAATTTAGAAGTGGTTGGAATTTTTCATTTTACAATTCAATTTTCTAGAATTGAGTTAGGAATAATCCAAATTATAAGATTATATTTAAGTGTATTGATCTTAGATCAATTGGGTCATCCAGTATTGGGTGATTGATATGTTTCATGCATTATCATTACAGGTTAGTTTAATTTGTAGGGTTGATTAGTATGTCGAATTCAAATAATAAAATAGTTAAATCAATATTCTAGAGGTATAAAAATGATTTTGACATGTTTGGTTGTTCTCAAGTAAAATTTATTTTGTCTCTAAAATTTATTCTAACTTACAAGCTAGAATTTGTAGCTTTGGAATCCAAATGTGGTTTTTACACTCAAATTTCTTGTTCAACTCACTTTTACGTGAATGAATCTAAACATAAATTATTTTACATTCAACCAACTTTTAACCAAAATCAATTTTTGTCACCACATAACCAATAGACATATCTATTTTTATATATTGCATTTTATTGTAAAATGTATGTTTGACAAAAGAATGTTGCGGCATGCAGATTTGATGACATCAATATTGAGAAATTGCGAATGGCAACAAGACAAGGTAGGGTGGAGACAATTTTTTTTTTTACTTTAATCCTGAAGTGATTAATTGGGATGATTACTTCTTGAGCATCCACCTCCCTTGTGTGGTGAAATACACTAGGAAATGATACCATATAAAGTGAGATACATATATGTCAAACTTTAATTTGTTTGGTGAAACTTTGTAATAAATATATCAAGTTCAAATTTGTGTTGGAAGAATACTATTATTTATAGTTATGTTATTTGTTGCTTAATGGCAGTCTAAGTTAATTGTGTTAACTTGCTGCCAATTACGTTTCAAAATTTGATAATTGATCATATGTGTTATCCAATATCACTTATGCTACTTGTCACTTACAAATAACTAAATAATTATTAAAAAATGAGAAATATTTTTGAACTAGAAAAAAAAAAAAAAAGCTCGCACTCTCCCTTATGGGTCGTCTAACCTATTAGGGTTTCATACATTTTTGGTGGCACCCCCACCTGTTGCAGTCATGCCACGATTCTGAAAGAATCTCTCCGAGCATTTGGTTGTGAATCTATCTATGTTTCACTTTTTGTTGGCATTTTTCTTTGCTTTGCGTTTATGCATTTTCTTGATGCGTCGTTTGTTTTGCACAAGGCAATCTTCTTGGTCGACTCGCACCACTTATATGCTCTGTGTGCTTTCTGTTTCATTTCTATTGGCGTTTGGATTTGCATCACATATCTGAATTTATCTGGTATCATCAGTTTCGCGTAAGGCTTTGTTTTGTTTCTACTACATTTTGGCATGCTCGAGTTTTTGTTTTGCTATTTTTCTGCTTTTTTGAGAACATGGATTTTGCTAGCTTCCAATGGAGGAACATGGTTCGTTTTGCCCTTGGCTAACCCTCCATAAAGAACATGTTGATTCTCCATCAACCAACACTCATAACAAAACTGTTACAGCCTAAACAACTGTGTGCACAATGTCACCATCGCAGGACCAACAAAAAACTTTTGCTCAAGCGTTGACAAAAGTTTGCAACATTCCTTTAAGTAAATTGCTTAGACCTTGAATTAAAGTCAAAGACATAACTGTTGATATACCTGAAGAGGAGTACCTTACTGGTCCAGATAGCTGCGAAACCAAACTTCTCGATTGCATGATCCTTGACAAACGTGACCACCTTGGAAGATAGAGGCCTTGAGAGCCATGTTATCTGGCCTTTAGAAATGTATCGACAGATGGGGAATAATTTTTCTTGGCAAAGGTTTTTATGAATTCACTTTCTCTTATATGCAGGATGTGAGAAATGTTTGGTCGGTTTCATCGTGGAATCTTCATTTAGGATTCTTAAAGTTGTTTTAATGGAGTCTCGATTTTAATTTGAATGAGCAAAAAGAAACAAAAACTCATACATGGGTTAGGATTACAAGTTTTCCTTAGGAATAATGGCAACCCAAGATAATTTATGCCATAGCCAGTAACATACGTACTCATATATGCTTGGATGAAACTACTAACAAGTCCATGTTTGATCGTTGTTTTGGTCATTACACAAGAATCCTCATGGCAATTTATTTGGAACATCAATTTCACAATAGAGTTTCGGGGTAGCGCAAAGGTTTCGCTTTCTTTGTTGGATTCTAGTATGCAAAGCTCCCTGATTTTTGTACTTTGTGCAAGAGCACATGTCATCATAACTCAAACTGGACAAAGAATGTTGAAGTGCATGAAATAAGTAATGATGACAATCATAGAAGGCATAATAGAGCTAAACCTAAGCAACATAATCATACTCATAAAGAGATTATTAATGTCAAGGACACTCAAAATGGTAATGGTGCAAATACGAAGGACATGATCAACACAATGAATAACCTTATGAAAATAAGGAAGACATAATGCAAGCATCTACAAATACGGACGAACACTTGGAATATGTGGAAGATAATGTGGAAAACCATGAAGATGCTAATTCCACTCATGAACATCAAAATTCTGATAATGAACATCAACAAGAAAAAGAACAAGATGAGCATCATGAGCTAGAAAACACTACAACAAGTCATTCCCTCTATTATCAATGAAACTCAAGATGATGAAGATACTTTGGTTGGAGAAAACATTGTTGTTGTAAATGATAACAATAATAACATCCCAGTTAGGGTTGATGAGACTTGCAACATCTCAATACTAATTGGGTTGATCTTGTTAAGGTCCAAATTAGACAAGTTGATGATGAATGTGAATTTGAGGTGGTATTGTCTAAGCATAAAAAAGAAACAAACAAAAGAAGAAGCTAAGGTGTCAAGGTTGATTTCAATACTCGATCAAGGGAAGAACATAAAGGTCCTGACCAATGAAGTGTGTTTATTGGAATATACAAGGCTTATCCAACCCCTCAACTAGGTTGGCTCTTGAAAGGTTATGTTTTATTCAAAAATCCAATTCTAAAATAATTCAATAGGGCGTTGAGCACATGCCCCATTTTTAGTTGACTCATTATGCTAACATAAATATAGATCGATTTGTTTGTTATTTACTCTATAAATCTATAGTTATGTTATTATATTTTTTTAGAATGTTGACGAAATATTAAATATCATCCGAAATCGACACAAACTATTTTCTGAGATTTTGTCCAATCTTACGATTTCAACATTTGTCAGTTGAGCTAGATCCGTTGAATATAAGAGTAAGTTTAAGATAAGTTATTCCACTTAACAACTTCAAATAAACGATGAATTTTATTAATCCAAATGCTAATTATTGACATAATATATTAATAATCAAAAACATAAAGTTTCATAGAAAAAAATCTGAAATTTATAGCTATATATGTAATCTAGTCATCAATATTTAGTTATATTTTTTAAAAACTCATTATACGTTCGTTTATAATAATTTGCGGAGTTTATATATTACCCCATCTGATCTTTTGAATAATTCGTTAAATCCATGTGTTTTTTGGAACAATACTTTATAAGTCTCGAGGAGACGAGACAAAATGAATATGAGAATAAATGTTTTTGAGCAATAATTTTTTTTTTACAATCATCATAAAATTTAGGTTTGGTCATTCTAATAACCAAATAAATCAAGAATAACCAAAATGTATTAGTCTTAGCCATGTAAAGACCAAAATCTTAATCCATTGAAACTATTTCACTTATTGGACGAACTACATTATGAACAAAAATGGATTAGGTTGAGCTAAGTTATGACCGAAATCTTAATCCATTGAGACTATTCCACTTATTGGATGAACTACATTGGCTAAGAACCAAAATGAATTAGAATTAGCCTTGTAAAAATCAAAGTGACCAAAATCTTAATCCATGGAGACTATTCCACTTATTGGATGAACTACATTGGCTAAGGACCAAAATGGATTAGACTTAGCCATGTGAAGACCAAAATCTTAATTCATTAAGAATATTCCACTTATTGGACGGACTACATTGGCTAAGAACCAAAATGGATTTGACTGAGCCAAGTTATGACCAAAATATTAGTCCATTTAGACTATTCCACTTATTGGATGAACTACATTGGCTAAAAACCACAATGAATTATAACTAGCTAGGTGAAGATCAACTTGACAAAAAGTGTCATGCAGAAGGTGATAGAAATATTGTGTTCTTTCATAGAATTGCTAAAATCAGGTATGCTTCTAGTCGCATTTTGAACATCCTACATGAAGACAATATGATTACATACCCTAATGTGATTGAGAATCAGTCTGTATATTATTATGAGGCCATTATCGATTCAGCTAATTTCGTGACTGATAAGGATTTGGTGGATAACGTGATATCAAGTCTTGTGGATGGTGCCATGAATGATGCTCTTACCATTATGCCTACGGAGGAAGAGATTAAAATTGTTATTTTTTTTTTATCTTAATAGGGATGGTGCTTAAATGGTTTCATGCGTTTTTATTTCAAAAATATTGGTTATTCCCGAAGTCCCTAAAGGAAATAAATTAGACCAGTTTCGTCCTATTCAAAATTATTACCAAGATTATCGCCGACAAACTTGGTAAGGTTATGCCTCTTTGTGTTTCTCCTCATCAAAGAGGGTTCATTCAAGGCATCGATGATTGCATTTGTCTAATTTTTTATGCAATAAATATGTTGCATCAGAGAATTTTTGGAGGTAATATGGCACTCAGATTGATATTAGAAAAAATTTCAATACTATTGACTAGAATTTTCTTGTAAAAGTTCTTAAGGCTTTTGGTTTTAGTGACAAATTATGTCAATGAATTAATTATATTTTGTTGTCAGCTAAGCTCTCTATTTCTATTAGTGGAAAGGTTGCATGGTATTTTTCTTGTATAAAAGGAGTTTGACAAGGTGATCCTTCATCACTTTTTTTTTGGCATTAATGAAGAGGTGCTTATCAGAGGTATAACTAAATTTGTTAATGATGGTCAATGGTCTTTGATTAATGGTCCTACGAAATCCCATATTTCATCTCATGTTATGTGTACATATGACTTTATGATTTTTTGTAAGGGCACCATGGCTAATGTTAATAATAACAAAAAGCTTTTTAAGAGTTATGAAAATGTTTATGGCCAAATAATTAGTCATGCTAAGTCTATTATTTATACTAGAGTTGTCATTTTAAGAAGACAATAAGTTATTGCTATGGTGCTTGGCTTCTCGATCGACACCCTCCCTTTTATATATTGAGGGAATTCATATCTTCCAAGAAAAGTCTAAATTGGCTTATTTGATGCCCATTGCAGATAGAATTAAAGCTAAACTTGCCATTTGGAAGACTTGTCTTCTCTTCATTGCTTGTAGAGTTCAGTTGGTGAAAAGTATCATTCATGGTATGTTAGTTTATTGCTTTCATGTTTATTCTTGGCCCAAAGTTTGTTCGCCTATTACCGAAGGAAGGCTTGGGTGTAGAGCACTTGGTGATATTAATAAAATGACTGTTTGAAGTTAGCTTAAGACTTCTTTCGATCTGACCAGCAGTGGGTTGTACTTTTAAAATCAAGAGTTCTAAGAAGCAAATGGCATATTCAATACCATATTGCATTGTCCATTTGGCCAAACATCAAGTAGCATTTCACTATTGTTATTGAACATGGTATATGGGAAATTGGTAAGAGGCGTGGAAGGATTTAGAGGGGACACCCATGGGCTGGGACTCCTCCCTCTTATATACACATTTCATACTTTGTCATATAATAAACGGGTATGTGATACTTTGGTTGAAACTTTTCAAATCGATGAGAATAAGCATGCTTACCTAATTCTAGCGTCAATCATTTTATCAAAAACAGAAAGTTGCAAATTCCTATGAATTGGTTGCAATAATTCCCCAGTATAAGGAGTCTTTTGAAGAACACTCCAATTCCCACAAATCCTCGTTAGAATCCATTGGTGTGGATTGGCACCATTAATGGTGAGTTGAGTTTTAAAGATACTTACTCGCATTTTAAACCTCTTGGTTAACATGTTCCTTGGGCTAAAGTGATTTGGAACCAACATATCCCTCCTTCCAAATCCATGCTCGTGTGGAGAATTTTACATAATAAATTTCCTACTAATGAGAGCTTGATGTGTAGGGGTTGTAATATTGCTTCCATTTTTTATTTGTGTTGTGGTGATGTTGATTCTACTATACCTTTGTTTACTTCTTGCAGTTTTGCTTGTGGCCTTTGGGCATTATTGACTTCGATTTTCAATTTGACAATGGATACTTCTAGTTTGATGCACATATTTAAAGTATGTGATAAAGTTTGGCCTTCACAATGTAAGGTGTTGATTATTGCAGCGATGATTAACATCTTTAATAATATTTGATATTTCATAAATAAGCTACGGTTTAATAATAAACACATTTCTCTTTAAGCTGTGATTCATATAATTATCTCGAGTGTTTCTATTGCTGGTAATATGACTGATGCAACAACCATTACTTTTATTAGAAACTTTGAGATTCCTAAATATTTTAAGGTGCATATTCTCTTGACCAATCTGAATATGATTAAGGAGATGTTTTGACATAGACCCTAAATTAATTGGGTTAAGTGAATACGAATGAAACTACTAAGGGTTGTCCTAAACTAGCTACATGTGGTGGTATCCTTCAGGACAATAGTGTTGCCTCATTAGGGTGTTTGCGGTTAATTTTGGCTTTCAAAATTCTATTTTTGCATATGGGTATAATGGTGGCTATAGAATTGGCTTAGAAAATAAATTGGCGTAACCTCTGACATAAGTTTAATTCTCAAATTTCTATTATGGCTCTTAAAAATAATAACATTGTCCAATGGAATCTAAAGAATTGATTATTGATTTGTATGCGTCTAACTTCTATGATAAATTTTATTATCTTTCATATTTACAGAGAAGGAAATCAATGTGCATATAGGATTGTTGAGTTAGGGCTACAAATGGATAATTTGCTTTGGTGGAATGCTATTCCTCACAGTGTGCTTGACATGTTTATTTGAAATAGATTGGAAGTTCTAGAGTATAGATTTCATCAATGTTTTATTCTAGTTTCACTCTAGTTGGTCTTATTTCACTGCACTATTTTTCCATTCACCGTGGTTTCATCACATTGAGTTTTCCTAATAAAGTTTTTAATGAAGCCGTTGATGTCAATCTATTATGTGTACTTGGGTTCTGGTCTAGTCCTCTAAGAATTCTGTTATAATATATTTATTGGAGTGTTGTAAATGATAGATGATAATCATGGGGTGTCAACATAGTTGGGATGTCATAGTTGTCATGTAATGCATCTCCACTCAAATTTTTGTTTTAAAACAAAAGGCAATACAAGATTCATGCTGACTCACTTATCAATTAATTAATTCAAAATCGTTTACTTTACATAATCTAATGGTTGTAGAGTTCAATGTTCTTAAATAGATAGTATAAAACAGTTTTATACTATGATCTAGTGAGAAATTATCTTTCTTTTTTTATGTCAAATCAATAATTTTAAAATAAGTTTAATGATTATGCAATGACAGTATAAAATAGTTTTAAATTGTCATCCAATCACACTCATAATCTTGTTATATAAGCTTACTTTGTAATTGTTTTTTTAAAAAATAACTATCAAATCCTTCACTTTTATTGAATAGAAGTGTAAAATTAGTTTTAAACTGATTATTCAGTTTATTTTTTCTCTTTTAAAATATCTATACAAAGATGGGGTGACATAATAAAATAAAAGATTTTAATTAGATCTCACTATATAATAATTTTACCTCGACCATACATATGCTTTAAAGTTTAAATACATCCTCTCACTCTTTTATAGATATGCTCGTACATATCCAAAGCGTCCTAATAAATAAATGGCTTAAATATATTTTTCATCTTTTATCTTTTATCTTTTATGACATTTTCGCTTTGATAATTCATTTATTTATTTTAATTTATTTGTGTCGTTTATCATTTATAAGTGATAAAATTTACTTATTTTCATCATAACCTTTTCAAATAGCAAGATTATTATCCTATATAAACTGTTAAAGCATAATCTTGAATCAATTGTAAAGTTAAATGTGCAACCTTAACAAATATGAGATGAAGATACAGATATATATATATATATATATATATATATAT
>JBBPBQ010020323.1:21765853-21793959 GCA_037974755.1 Cicer yamashitae
ATATAATTAATGTCAATTTTTTACATTTCAAATTAAATTAATAATATTAAAAGAAGTAGATTTGAAAGAAAAAAAACATCTAATAATTTGTATAACTAAAAATTTATATTTAAGGACAATTTTTCAATAATGTTTATAAAAATTATATCTGTACTTTAAGATGATTAAAGTTGTAATTTTATAGCTTTTTAAGTCATAGTTCAACTGTCAAATATCGATATCGTTAGATTAGACGTCTTGTTTCGAATTTCGAACCTGAGACTTTATAGTTGTGCAAATTAATTATTATGGAATTTATCATTTTTTTAAGAAGAAAAAATGTTGTAATTTTATAGATATATGAACCGTTTTTTTTTTTTTGGCTTTTTAAAATTAAACATGTGGACGTTAATTAATTAGATGTTGTTTCAATAGTAATAATTAACTTGTATCTTCTTTTCAAAAACAAAAAAGAATACCGTTAAAAGTACAAGGTGTGCCATTAATACAATTTATAATCAACTTGTCAACACAGTGTGCCCGAAAGAATCTTTAATTTAATTATCGATAGAATACACTACAAACACAAAGTACAAATTATAGTGTTAAATAAATAATTTATTATGTGTGTGATGTCTTTGACATGTTTAACAATTAAAATATGGTGCAATGTCACTTTAAACAAATTTCAATTAATGATTTTGATGCGTTAGTATTATAGATTTAGAGATATGAGTGTTTTATGTACTTTAAATTTGTTACATTTGTAAATATTTTGATATTTTGTACTGTTAATATGAATGTGATGAGTTTATTCACAAATTCATTTTTTTTAACAATTTTGTGTTTGTTTTTTATAGATGTATTTTATTATTTTTTAAAAAAATATATATATTTTATCGATTTAAATGAATGAATATTAATTTTTAAAATAGTAAATAATTTTTTTTTTAAGATTTATATCTTTTCAATTATTTATTTATTTTATCAAACGCAAATCTATTTAATTAAGTTGGTTAATTAGTTAATGAATTTCACTAAAAAGCAAATATTTTGAAAAATTTTAATTTGAATTCTCCTTCAAACACTTGACTCCTAATCAAATTAATAATTTTCAAAATCCCTTAATTTTTCCTGAAAGTTAGAGGATTAAGAACAAAAAATTATATCAAGTTGGTGAATGGGGATCGACGCGATACACATGCGTTCATACATTTTTTTAGGATAGGCACATGCGTTCGTTCATACATGATAATAATTAATGTTGATTTTGCAATACTGGTCATAATTCATACACTACTTATATATAAACACTTGTGCTATAGTCATGGCAATGCATTCAATTAATATATGAGTGATAGC
This sequence comes from Cicer yamashitae, assembly GCA_037974755.1. Lineage (NCBI taxonomy): Eukaryota > Viridiplantae > Streptophyta > Magnoliopsida > Fabales > Fabaceae > Cicer > Cicer yamashitae. Next base: position 21,767,195 of record JBBPBQ010020323.1, read on the forward strand.
ATAAAGAGTGAAATAGTGACAATGGAAATGAAATCACTTTCTAGAGAAACCATCAAACCTTCGTCACCAACTCCTCCTCACCTCAAAATATATCCACTCTCTTTTATTGACAACTATTATTTTTGCAATTACATTCCAATACTTTTTTTTTACAACCTTGACAAGGGTAGTGACCAAAATTTCAAAATATCACAACTTTGAAGATCTTTATCTCAAGTTCTATCCAAATACTACTATTTTGCTGGTAGATTAAAAGATAAAATTACCATTGAATGCAATGACCAAGGTGTGTCATTTCTAGTGACAAAAATAAAAAGCAAACTTTCAAAGATCCTTCAATACCCCACAAATATTTTTTTGAACCCTTTGTATGCTGATGAATTGCAATGGAAAGACATAGATTGCAGTGGAGTTTTAATAGTCATTCAAATCAACTGTTTTGCATGTGGAGGAATGGCTATAAGTATTTGCATGAGTCACAAACTTGGTGATGCTTCCACCCTTATCAACTTCATGAATGATTGGACTGTTATCAACCGAAAATTAGAAGACGAAGAAGGGTTATTAATGTTACCATTTCCTTTACTTGATAGAGGAGCTTTGATTTTTCCACAAAGTAACTTACCTATTTTACCAGAACTTATGCCTGAGACAGAAAACATTAATGTGGTGTGTAAAAGGTTTATATTTCAACCATCAATGATTAAGTTCATAAAGGAAATGGCAACTTCTAGCTCCATGCATTCTCCTACACGTGTACTAGTTGTAACTGCTTGGATTTACAAACATGTGGTTTCAATAAATGGTTTAAATTTCAAGACAGCGTGGTTAAACATGGTTGTAAACCTTCGTAAAAGAATGGTTCCTCCATTATCTGAAAAGTGTGTAGGAAACATAATTTGGTCTTTGTCAATGTTTTTTGACAAGAAGGAAATAGAGTTAAAAGATTTGGTATGCAAAATAAAAGAAGAGTTATTTGAATTTTGTGAAGTTTATCCAAAAATATTTGGAGGGAAAGAGAAAGATGGTTTGTCATTGATATATGAGGGATTGAAACAAGCTACTAAGTTTAGTTCTGAGAATCATAAAGTAATTAATTTTAGTAGTTGGTGTAAATTTCCAATATATGAAGTAGATTTTGGATGGGGAAAACCAACTTGGGTCACCACTAGTGGTGGTCCTTGGAAGAATATAATATTTTTGATGGATACAAGAGATGGGAATGGGATTGAAGCAATTGTGAACATGGAAGAGAATCATATGGCTAAGTTTGAGCATGAAGTGGAGCTTCTTCGATCGATTTGCGTCTCTTAATTTGAGCAATTTTTGATATTTTTTATCATGTGCTTTCTTGTCTAGTTCTATCAATTTCTTCTTAATATTCCTTTTTGCTTGAGAATTTCATTTTCATTTGTAATATTTTTATTTCAAATTACATGTGTCTTTGGATTACCAATGAAATATTATTTTTTTTTAATTATATTTTTATTTATTGTATCTCGATTCATTTAATTTTTTACTAACTACTATTATTATGAGTATTTTAATAAATACAACTAATTTTATCATTGAAATTAACGTAACTTATTATTTTATTAAAAACCGTGTAAAACACAAATGACGCAACCTAGTTAGAGTGCAGATCAAGAATAGAGGAATTGTGATTGGAATAGAAAATTCTCCTAGGCATTTCAATGTCATTTCTAATTTGTTTGATTAATTGAGTATATTAAAAATTATATATTGTTTTGTTGAAATTGTATGTGTAATTGCTGATAATTATTTTCCACCACGTAATCGCCTTGTTCAATTCAATTCACCCTGCTTCTTCTACTCTCCCTGTTTCACCAAATCAAAATCACCAACAAATCCAACTCACTGCTTCAAACAAAGAAACCCAACACTTCTCCTCTTCTTGTTTATGGCATAAAAACCTCTCAAATCCCCAATCAACAATATAATAAATCCAATTTTGCATCATCTTCATGATAAGGAAATAAAACAATAAAACATAACCAAACATATCATGTCATCAAACAATAACATATCAATAACATGTACTCCTTATGAAATCAAATAAAACAATGTTTTTGCAAGCCAAACATATCATGTCATCAAACAATAACAACACATCCCTCCCAAAAACAGAACCAGAACTAATTAAGCATCCAATCTTTCTGCTAATGCTCAAGTTTTAACTCTATGAAACTAAGCACAAACAACTTCCTATTGTGGCGTAATTAAATAAATCCCTTAGTTTGAAGTCTTGGTGTTCTTCACCATCTATCTAGTGAAGAAAAACCAAAAGACGAAAACAACCCAAATCCAAACTATTCAAAGTAGATCACCATTGATGGTCTCTTGTGTTCGTAGTTACTTGGAACCATGATGGCGACAATAGAGAAGGATTGAAGTTTGAAAAACATGCTAATGAAAATCAAAAAGAGGTCACGAATCCTTGATGAATATCTACGAGAATTCAAATCAATTTTTGATAATCTATCTGCTATAAAAGAGCTCGTTTCTGACCAAGACAAAGTGTTTCAATTTGCTTATAGACTAAGGAAGAAGATTCACTCCGACGAAACAATATAATTGACATCAAAATAATGAGTTCTCTTTTAAGCAGAATCACATTTCAAAGGGAGAGTAGCCACAACAAAATAGTCAAACCAATGAGTATAAAAGAATATGTCAATTTGTAAGAAACCAAACCATTAAGCCATTTATTGCTGGTACATGTATGATTATTCTTATCAGTTAGAAGATTTTCCTCAAGCTCGATTATTCTTATCAGTTAGAAGATTTTCCTCAAGCTCGATTATTCTTATCAGTTAGAAGATTTTCCTCAAGCTCTTACTCTTGCTGCTCATGCTCTAAATAACACAAACAACCAATCTTTCATTGTAGATTCTGGAGCCATATCTCATTTGATCAATGATGCAGGTATTCTTTCCTATATCAAGTCTTATCATGGAAATGATGTAATCTACGTGGGTGATGGAAATAACATACCAATAACACATACCGCTGATGTGAATGTTATTACAACTAATGGAAACTTAAAATTGAAAGATGTTCTTGTGGTTCTTAACTTAAAGAAGAATTTGCTATTTGTTGGAAAATTTATTTCTAATTACCATTGCAGTTTTGAATTCACCTCTTTTGGCTTTATCATTAAAGACCAAAATCAAAGTATGATTGCGCGGGGCATAAGAAAGAGTGGTTGTACATGCTTGAAGGAGACTGTCAAGAGGCTTTATGTGCAATAAGAAGAGGTTACTCTTCCACAATTTGGCATCAATGACTTGGACATCCAAACTTCAAAATTCTATCTTTGTTAAAAGACAAGATCAATGTAACACAATGGATATCAAAACATATGTTTGTGTTAGTTGTCAAATAGGAAAAAGTTTTAAATTTCCATTCCAAAGTTCTTATAAAATTTCTAAATTTTATCTTGACAAAATCTATTGAGATATTTGTGGACCTGCATCTACAACTTATAATCAAAACTTTTGATATTTTACACTTTTTATAGAAGATTATTCACGGTTCTCATGGATTTATCCCTTAAAGAAAAAGTTAGGATTTCTATATGGCTTTTTAACATTTCAAAGACTAGTAGAAAATCAGCTTGATAGAAAAATAAAGATATTTCAATTTGATGGTGGAGGAGAATTAAACTCTAATGATTTTTTAAATCACCTCTATACTTGTGGTATTGAACTTCATGCTTCATGTGCAGGGATCCCGGAAAAAAATTGCACCATAGAGCGGAAGCATTGCCATACTATTGAGATTAGGCTAACCATGATGTTTCATGCCAATATTCCATTACACTTTTGGGTTGAAGTTTTTCTAACGGTTGTATATTTGATAAACAGATTGCCTTTATCTACATTGAACAATGAAAGCCCATATTTTAAGCTTTTCAAACGACATCCACAATATAATGGCTTGCGGGTGATTGGATATCAATGCTTTCCTTCGTTGAGGTATCAAGAGAAGAATAAGTTTTCTGCAAAGACTTATCCTTGTGTTTTTATAGGGTACAGTCCAATGCACAAAGGGTATAGATGTTTGGATCCAAAAACCAAACATGTCTACATTTCTCGTCATGTTGTCTTTGGAGAAACCACGTTCCCTTTCAAACCATCAAAAATTGTATCTTCTCCTCTGAATCTAGAAATCACTCAATTTCCTAGTGATGATGAATGGTTAAACTCCAAGTTATATGGAACATGGTCTACTAGCAACAAGCTAGTTAATTCCACTTTGGAGGATAATAGAGATCAATCTACTCTAAATGATGCTAATCAATTTTTACTTTGTGATCAAAATTGTTTTGCAAGACCTTGTGCACATCCAATTCAAAACCGAGAAGAAAATGATCATCTTCAAAGTGAGCAACTAAACAGAAAATATTCTTTAGAGCAGCAGCCACCATTAGTAGAAAGAGAGTTGAACCACACTAAAGCCACTTCTACAATAACTCGGACGCTGCCAAATAGTTTGCGTAATTTGTCGGCCTACCTTGCTAACTATGTTGCTCCTGCTAGCAAATCACCAAAACAAATACACTGAACCAAAAACACTATGAAGTGCCTTAAAGGATCCTCTCTCGGTCAATGCGATGCATGAAGAAATTTGAAACATGGAGAAAGAGGTAGTGTAGAAGAAGAGAGAACATCACAAAGGGAAGTGAAATGTGTTTGGTTATAGAATAAAATTGCAGTCATTCAATTTAATTTAAGGGTCACGATTCAATTTATCATTACATAGATGTCAGGTACTGGTAAACTTAGAGGACAACCTAGAGGATCTGGAGGTAAAGGGAATGGTAGAGTTCAATCCATTCCTTCTAGTTTTGAGCAAAGGAACATTGCTAAGTACACAACGCCACCCGTTAAAACTCACACGTATTCCTAACACTGTATAGGCACAATTGCTTAAAATGTAGAAAAATGAAGATTACCAAACATTATGATGTGTGGCTGTTGCAAATCGTCATTCAGATACAGGAGGTCATTGAACACCCAAGGATCAAAGAATCAACTAAAGCGTGAACTTGAATTTGTAAGTTATGTTATTATTTCGTTAATATCTCAACTTGATTTTTTTTTTATATTGTTAACATGTGTATATCTCTAAACATTTGCAGAATACGAGTTTAGGAAGAATGCCACACAAAGGTGAGTTACTTAAAAAATTTCACACTAGAAAAGGTACTCATAATTTTGTAGATAAGATGTCAAATGATGCATATGTAAGTATTAAGTTATTTGTTCCTTTATTTTTACTTGGTTTGTGCATGTTGTAAAATGTCTAGGGCTGTTAAAAATTGAATTTGAGACATGTATAAAAGCTTAATATTAATCTCAAATTGTATTCATATTTGTGTAATGAGTGGTTCAAAGTTTTTCTAAGTCATATTAGTGTAAGATGACAACATAACAAAAAAATCTTGTTTATCTTAACAGTTAGAGCACAACGTAGCCTAGAAATAAGAGCATACAAAATGTATTTTATCTATGATAGTTAAGTTTGATGGGTATGTGTTGGATCCTTACTACCTTATTCTTTTATAAGAGAATTTTGTGGATGTGTTCAAAGCCTTATGAAATATGATAGTGTAATGCTTGAGAATTAAAAGAAATTTTGTGTTGTTGTTCATGGACCATATGCAAATCCCTAAGTTGAATAATAATCTATTTTTTGTTTAGGAAAAATTTGAAAACTTGTGTACACAAGTTGAGTCTCAATCTCAACCTCAAACTTCTGAGTCTGGTGATAATGAGAGTAGTTCATAACACAAGCCTATTTATTATGATAACTTAACGATTGAAGTTGTTGGAGGAATAAATTCAAAGGGTAGAGTGAATGGACTTGGTTTGGACGGAAGCATTCGTGCTCGTGCGTCATCTTCTAAATCAAACCAATATTCGAATTATACTAACATTGTTCGCGATATGAGTGGAGAGCTTAAGGCACAATTAAGGCAAAAGACTGCAAAACAACAACAAACAATCAATTTGATCCTTGCTCCCCAAAATAAAATATTTTCCTTATTTGCTAAACATGCAAATATTGATTTTGACGCAATGGATTTGGATGAAGATGAGCAGTCTGTTGGTAATGGTAATCTTGAAAGCAATCCAATTGATGGTACAAATGCAAATGAGTGAAGACTTTTGAATGTAGAAACTAAAAGTTTGATGTTTTGTAGGTACTTTTGAAGTATCATATTCTTTTGGATGTATTGATAGAACTATGATATTTTGTTGTTATTTAGAGATACTTATGTTATGTGTATGATCATGGAACCATTGATGTTTGCTATTGGAAAAGGAATTTATAATTGGGTAAAATTTATTAAAATATAGATTAAAAAAATAATTCAATGTAAATGATATAAAGATATTTAATTTGTGACAAAATATAAAATGATAATCTGTCTCAATTGTAATATATTTGCGACAGAATTTTTAATATTCGTCTCAATGGATTTATTAAAAAATAAATAAAAAATATAATAATTAGTAACTCCGACAATTTCCGTTGCAAATTTAGGACGAAATGAAAGAAATTAGTCGCAACATTGAGACGGATTGAATGCATTTTGTCACAAATTTGGGACGAAGTAGGAGTCTTGAGTATACACAAAAAATAATGTATGTCCCAAATTATGTCCCACATTTGAGACAAAAGCAAATATGCCGACCTGAATATTATTGTGACGAGCAAAATGCGACGAAATTGATTTGTTGCAAATACCGTCGCGAATTCCTTTTGAGACGGAAAATTAGAGTAATGTGTGACAGAATTTTCCGTCCTAGTTTAATTTTTTTCTTGTAGTGATTTGTACTATCAGTTTGAAAAGTATTTGTATATTTGAGAGTTGTAATTTTAATATTTGTATTAATACATATTGGATACCCAAATATTCATATGAGTCGTATCTAGTTATAAAAATAAATCAATAAATAACAAAATATAAAATATTACAAATAAAAATATTTACTAACTCAAATATTCATAGATAATGCACCTCTTTATGTGTGTGCTTGATATTTGTACGAAATTGAGTATTGAATTACATTATGTTTGATCCAATTCCCGGATGTTTGATCTAGTTCCCCAATGTACGAATAACTTATTCATTTTTAGTGGATTTATTGTGAATTTCTTTTTATTTACAACAACTCATTTTTTAATTCTTGTTGGAATTATAAATTTCTTGTTTTGATTTTTTTTCTTTTAATTCACATAGTTGACGTTTTTAGTTTTTCTATTGGAATTACAAAATTTGAGTTTTAGATTTTTTAAAGATGAAGTGAATGAGGAAGATGGTGAAGAGGTAAAAGATGAAGATGGTTTAAACTTAGAGGATCATAAGAGTACTTTTTCAAAACTTAAAAGATCAATATGTAAATCGTTTACTTTTATAATTTGTCAAATCAATATTGTTATGCACACATCGGCGTTGTAACGATCACGTGACACTTTTTTTAACAGAACTAAAGAAAAATGATATTTTTGTAAAATAATAATAACATAGAGGTTAACGTTATAATATTATAATTACAGGACAACCGTAATGATAGACATAAACATCGTTGTAACTACAGGACAACCGTGATGATGCACCTTAAAAATCGTAATTTTTTTTTATATAGAATTAAAAAATTCTCCAATAATTCTCTTATATATATAAGACCAAAAGAAATATAGAATTTTTTTTTTTACCATCTATACCTTTTAATTAATGCACACATTGATAATTGCTACAATTAATGTTTTTCAATAAAATATTTAATCAGAAAAACAATCCCGACTTTATCTTTTATAAGCACTCATTAGGTATTTTAAGTATATAAGAAAAGTGAATGATATAATTAATGCGTATATTTTGTGTGTGATTATTATTAAAATGTTCTTTTTTAATATATATATATATATATATATATATATTTAATGTCAACTTTTTACATTTTAAAATGTATTAATAATATTAATAGAAATATATTTGAAAAAATAATATACATCTAATGATTTGTATAGTTAGAGACTTATGTGTAAGGATAATTTCTTTTGAATATTGTTAAGTTGGATGAATTAATTATGATAAAATTTACTATCTTTACAAAAATTAAAAAAAAAAATAATACAAATAATTTTATAGATATGAGAACCGCTTTTTAAAATTATACATATGGACATTAATTAATTAATTGTCGTTTCAATAGTAATAATTAACTTGTATTTTTTTTCTTTCAAAAACAAAAAAAATTATACCATTAAAAGCACAAGGTGTGCCGTCAATACAATTTATAATCAACTTGTCAAACAAGGTGTGCCCGAAAGAATCTTTAATTTAATTATCGACAGAATACACTACAAACACAAAGTACAAATCATGGTGTTAAATAAATAATTCATTGTGTGTGTGAGAGTGTCTTTGACTTGTTTAATAAAAAATTTATGGTTTGAATATATCTTTAGTCCTAGTAAATATACACTTTTTTATTTTAGTTTTTATAAGATTTTTGTTTGAATTTAATCTTTGTAAAATTAAAGACGATTGATTTTGGTCTATAACGTTAAATCAAAAATTACAAAAATAAAGCTGGCAAACCGCCGTGACACGGAAGAAGACAGATTTTCTAAAAACCCCTAAACCCCACTTTTAATTTCTATTCATATTTTTTTATTAAATAACACTAATTATTAAATGATAATTAATAAATTTATTAATTAATAATATAAAACATTATAATTTTTAATATATCATAAAAGATTATGTGTTGGTGTGCATTTATAGAGCTACATATCCGACGCTCTTTTTTTGTAATAATGATTTAACGTTAGAGACCAAAGTTGATTGTATCTGGTTTTACAAGGACTAAAATCAAAAAGTGATATATTTGCATGGACCAAAAATATATTTAAACTATACTTTATTTTGTGTGTGAGTGTCTTTGACCTGTTTAACAATTAAAATATGGTGCAATGTGAATTTAAACAAATTTTATAATGAATATGAAATTTTATAATTGTGGTTAATAAATTGCCACTCATATGTATGATTGGCAATGTCGTTTCAAATAGAGATCATTTTCTAATTTTAAAAATCAAGTCCATAATATAAAAAAATACTAAAAACTTAAAACCATCATTCTTTATTTAAATTATAAATAACATAAAAAAGCTAAAAATTTGTAATTAACATGGAAATTATAATTCTATTTTTTTTCTTTCCCTTTTTTAAAAATAAACCTGGTATTATTTTCTAAAATCTTATTCTGTTTTTGAATTATGAGCTTCTTTTTGTTTTTGGACTTTATAGTGCATGATGAATTTTTTTCTCTAAACTATTTTTTGAGACCCTACAGTACTTCAAAAAAATAATAATTTTGGGCTCGATTGTGGGTCTGCCAACACAGGCTCGGAGTCAGCTCTGGTGGTTGGTGTGTAAAATTTTTATATTGAAAGTGCATGATCATTAAACTCTTAAAATAAATCATTTGTAAAAAAACATTAAAATAAAAGTTTAATTTATATACATTATTAGTGTAAAATGTTTTGCTGTAAGTTCATTACAATCAATTATATTAGTAACTTTAGATATGATCAAAATTAAAGTCAAATATTTCTATTGATTTGACGGATGTGATTGATTGACCGTGTAAATTAAATTTTTAAAATAAATTGAATTAATTTTATATATGAAAGAAATCATGTTCTAATTGTGTATGGGCAATATGCACCAACTGATTAGGGTACCTATATATAATATATGACTCAATACCCGTGTTTACAAAAAATATTCGTATCGAAGTCCGTTTTTGTATGACAACTTCCATAAATATTTAGCTTTAGCATTTAGATATTAAGGCGTCGTTTGGTGTTTTTTTCTGATCAAATAAGGTAGTTCGTAGTTGAGGAAGGACTTCAAGCGAAGTTTCATTCAATCCATTCTCTTCTCAACTATATATCCAACAAAAACGGCAAAAGTTCACTCATGGCAACCGTTCCTTTGATCTCTACTTCGCTAAAAAGTAAACAACTTACAACTTCACCACATCAATATCATCAATATCAATATCAATATAATATATTAAAATAAACCCTTAAAATAATATGTTGACATGTGACACTCATTTTGACACATCATTCAATAGTATGATGTGGCACCTCTAGAATTCATTCATTTTTTATTTCACATTCTACTAATTCTTTGTTTATATCTCTATAACTAAAAAAACAACAATAAAAATATAACTCCCATTACAAACTTGATTTTATTGTTAATTACTTTTTTCATTTATTGCATATAAATACATCACAATATTTAAATTACATTTTATTAATTAAAATGTAGCAACCATAAATTACCACAAAATATATAAAAACACAATAATAACATGAAAAATCAATAATCAAACTTATGCACAAACAATCTAATGAAAATTTAATTAAAATAAATAAAAAATATTAAAACACATGCATTTAAATTAGCAAACCTTTGCAAAAAAAAACCAACAAAGAATATTTTTTTAAAAATAAAAATGTTAAATTATACATTAAGTATTTTTAAAGTAATATAAAATTTGTGTTCATCTTTCTTTTTAGTGCTCGGATACATATTTTATTCCTTTAATACAAAAAAAGTATTTGTCTATATAAATTTTTCATGAAAATAAATACATTCATTTCAAAATATTAAACTTATAGATTGGATGAAGTATAAATTAGATCATAGTTTCAATAAACGGCAAATATAATCAAAATCAAATAGTGATTCCTTATCATTCCCAACATTATTTCGTAATTAAGAATTAGTTATCGAAAGTTTAAGTGAAAATGAGACATGAAACATAAAAGATAAGAAATAATAGTTCGTTCAGTTAGTCAAAAAAAGAATAAAGAAATAATAGTGCTCAAGATAAAAAGTAAAATAAAAATAATAATCGTTAAAAACCAATGTTTACAAATATATCTCAAATCAATGATTGCAAAATTTTATTAATTAAAATGTAGCAACCATAAATTACCACAAAATATATAAAAACACAATAATCACATGAAAAATCAATAATCAAACTTATACACAAACAATCCAATGAATTTTAAATTAAAATAAATAAAAAATATTAAAACACAAACATTTAAATTAGCAAACATTTGCAAAAAAAACCAACAAAGAATATTTTTAAAAAATAAAAATGTTAAATTATACATTAAGTATTTTCAAAGTAATATAAAATTTGTGTTCATTTTTCTTTTTATGCTCAGATACATATTTTATTCCTTTAATACAAAGAAAGTATTTGTCTATATAAATTGTTCATGAAAATAAATACATTCATTTCAAAATATTAAACTTCTAGATTGGATGAAGTATAAATTAGAGCATAGTTTCAATTAACGGTAAAAATAATCAAAATCAAGTAGTGATTTCTTATCATTCCCAACATTATTTCGTGTTTTTGTCGTAAAAAATAATACTTTGAGCTTATTCATTATATATAGTCTCCAAAAAGGATAATTAATTCAAAATATTTTTGAAAGAAATACGTAACATAACACCTCTATATAAGAATTAGTTATCGAAAGTTTAAGTGAAAATGAGATATGAAACATAAAATATAAGAAATAATATTTCGTTCAATTAGTCAAAAAAAGAATAAAGAAATAATAGTGCTCAAGATAAAAAGTAAAATAAAAATAAAAGTAATAATCATATAAAAATCAATTCTTACAAATATATCTCAAATCAATGATTGCAAAATATATATTCTATTTTTTATTGGAAGAAAATATTCTATAATGATTGAATGTTTAAAATAAAACAAAATGAATACAAACAATCACTCATCTTTTTTTAATAATATTTTTAGAATCAAAATCACTCATTTTATTTAAATCTTTTTAATTGTGTATACAAACACTAACTCATCTTTTTTTAATCATATTATTTAGAATGAGAATCACTCATTTTATTATAAACTTTTCAACCACTATTCCATTTATTCTTTTGTTATACAACCACTATTCTTATAAACTAAGAAATTTACAAATTTGAAACCTTTTTTCCGATCAGATTGATACATTTATACACCATAAATATTACTTTTAAACTTTTTAATAAATTTATACTGAAAGAATATTTTACAAATTACACTCGCGCAACGTGCGGGTTATATTCTAGTTTAATTTAATCATGATTCAAGTATATAAATGGATAAGATGATATTTTTTTCAATATAAAATATAATAAAAAACTTATTCAAAAAAAAATGATGTTTATTATTTAAGATACATCAAATTTTTCAACTAGACATTTTATTTATATTTTAACTTAACCCGTAATCTTAATTAATTTTCTTGAAAAAAGTTTTAATGCTCATAAAATGTTACGTGAATTGAAAGATTTGTTTTTTCAACATTTCATGGATAAAGTATACCCATTTTATAAAAATTAAACAAACAGGAGATAAACACAAATTTAAAAAAAAAAATGATTTTGACGATATCAAGTTATGGAACTGTAATTAAGTTACAACTAACTTAACAAGACATGATCAATAATTGATTTATACAAGGCTTGAGGGGAAGGTGGCCCTAATCACCGGTGGTGCGAGCGGCATCGGCGAGGCAACTGCAAGACTCTTTTCCAAACACGGAGCTCAAGTGGTGATAGCTGACATTAAAGACGAAATGGGTCATTCTATTTGCAAAGACTTAAACAATTCCTCTGCTTCCTTCGTCCACTGCGACACGACAAAGGAAAAAGACATTGAAAACGCTGTGAATACAACCATTTCCAAGTACGGTAAACTAGATATCATGTTTAACAACGCTGGAATAATCGGCGTAAACAAAACCAATATACTTGAAAACAAGTTATCTGAATTTGAGGAAGTGATTAAAGTTAATTTGATTGGTGTATTTCTTGGAACAAAACACGCTTCAAGGGTAATGATCCCAGCTCGACGGGGAAGCATAATTAACACAGCTAGTGTTTGTGGAAGCATAGGTGGTGCTGCTTCACATGCCTATACAAGTTCAAAGCACGCCGTCGTAGGGCTAATGAGAAACACGGCGGTCGAGCTTGGACCGTACGGTATTCGGGTGAATTGTGTGTCACCTTATATTGTTGCAACCCCGTTGGCTAAGAATTTCCTTAAGCTTGATGATGAAGGGATTCAAGCGATTTATTCTAACCTAAAAGGTGTTAATCTCGTGCCAGAAGATGTGGCTGAAGCTGCTTTGTACTTGGGAAGTGATGAGTCAAAGTATGTTAGTGGTCACAATCTTATCGTGGATGGAGGATTCACAGTTGGAAACAGTGGATTTTGTGTGTTTGAACAATCTGTTTAAATATGTGGAAGGTAAGAGTATGTATGTATGTAATAATGTCTTTCATAAAAGAAAAAGATGCATGTAATGTGTTGGGGCAATCTATGTTGTTTTCAATGGCTTTTTAAAATGGAAATGTTTCATCGACACACCCAATTGTCCAATCACATACAAAATAATAAGTTAAAAAAAAAACAAGAAAAGCCATTACAAGCTCTTCTAGTAGAATCTCCCACAAATTCATGATCGGATTTATTGTATTAGTTGACGTTTACAAAATTATTCTTTCAACCATTTTATCTCACCCTCAAGAATCGAAATCTTTTTTTGAGACTACCTATTCTCCGCCACGATAATTAACATAACGTACAGTTTGATTTTCCTATTCATGCAATGCTTCATTCACCATGTCAAATTCAAGTTCTTCATTTGTTGTAGTTAACTCTTCAAAAACAAAAAACGATTGAAACACACACGTTATTATTAAACAAGTTATACAATAAAATAATATAAATATTTACCATGTTATTTTGAAATGCTTTTAATATTGTTTTCTTCTGACACTATAAGATTAACCAATTAAAAAATTTCGGGAATCTAAACTTGGGAACGTATGTTTGACCCAAGGAAAAATGGTTGAACGCCTAGATCTAAAACAAATATTAATATATTTAATAAATGTATTTTAATTTAAAGACAACACAAGATGGAAGATGTTGATATAAAACAATATAACAATCATATAAAATATATACTTGTAGGACAGCTGCAGATCCTGTTATGTGTGTGCGCGAATCTACTTTCCCCTCTTTCAACACAGTTTCAGTCCTACTTAAACTTTCAACTAAAACATTATGCACAGTTACACCCCAATTGTAGCTATGCAGAGACTCTAGGTCATCAAGTGTTTTAATATAACAAGTATTTACTCGACTCCCTAATTGGGGAAAATAGAACTCGCCAAAGGCGAGAAGTATATAAAGTCTACAAAATTTGACAATGTTATTATGAAATGCATGAAGCAACAGACTAATCATATCACAAGTTGCTTCTTTTCCTCTAAACAACAATAATGTATCACATTCTCCATTTTCATACTCTTTCAAAGGTTCACCTACTAGAGCTAAACATATATCACTTGGAATAAAATGAATTATCTTACCCCTAATTATAAACTCCCACTACGTCAATCTCACCTACTAGCCAACTCCCACAACAAAGCACTAGAAATTTGTAAATTGGTTGGTATATCTAAAATCCACTTGAATGCGGTTGTCTGAATTTGAGTTCGTTGTGCATTTGACAGATGACGATTGACGTCAAACAACATATTTTGTAAACATGCATATTTGATAAACATATTTCTGAAAAATGTATGAATATATGGTTAATATTGATAAATAAATTGCAACAATACAAATACAATTAGTTTTTAAATTCCTTACATTTTTATCATTTGTCGGTGTCATGTCTTAAAGCATTAGAACGGTAGAAAAAAAATATATATGAAAGTTTCTTATAAAAGAAAATAAGCCACTAAACAAAGTAAAATGAAAATAATAAACACCAAAATGTTTACATTGAAATAAAATAGCTCACTAAAATAACTCATTTATGATACTAAATTTGTCTAAATTGAAATAATAGAAGAAAATGTACTTGAATCAGAAGTATAACAACAATCCCCAAAAGTAAAAAAACCCTAAACTAAAGAAGAAAAAAACCCTAAATTGAATAACCAAAAACCCTAAACAAAGAAGCCAAAAAAGAAACCCTAAATCAATAACTAAAAATCCTAACATGAAGGAAATAACAATCAACAACCTGTAACTATCGCACAACAAGATAGAGAAGACTGAGGGCCGACAGACGATAGAGAAGACGACTAACGGCTTGGAGACCAGCGTGCGTGCGAGGGACACAACTAGGGGGCTTGAGAGGGATGACGACTAAGGGGCATGAGAGGGACGAGGGGTTTGATAGGGATGAGGGGCTTGAGGAAGAAGAGAAGGAAGAAGATGAAATGCGCTGAGGAAAAAGATGAGTGGTTTGAGGAAGGGGAAGAAGAGAAGGGGAAGGAGAAAGATCTTTATGAAAATAACAAAATGAAGATAGAAAAATGACTGAATTGCCCCTTAGTCAAAATCAATAAAAAAAATATGTATGTACAATATACGGTATACAGTATTTATGTACAAAAGTGTGTTTAAATATCATTTCTCTTTTACGATTAGCCACACTCAATTTTTTTGGTTAGCCGCGTTACAATAGTTTCTCGCGCTTATTTGAAAACATTTAAATTTATTTTTAGCTATAGTCATAATTGTGGCTAAGTTAAATTTTTTTTGGTTAAATAAATTTTAGTTTTTATTAAATCTCACTTCTTTGTTTTTAGTCCTTATAAAAAATGTCATCAATTTTTAGTCTCTTAAATTTTTGTTTTGTCCCTGATTTCATACCAACTACAGAGTATCTTTTAAATTTTTAAATGATTTTTTGTACTAATACTTAAAACATTATAAGAAATTTTTCTACAAAAATTTAGAATTTTATAACAAGTGATAAATTAAATTTGAATTTTTAAGCACAAAAAGCTTAAAAATTCATATTTAATTCATCATTTGTTAAATAATTATAAACTTTTATATGGAAGTTATTAATTATGTCATAAACATTACTGCAAAAATAGTAAAAAAAATCGAAGAATACACAATAGTTGATTTAATATCCAAGACAAAAATGTAAAAGAAAAATTTTTAATAGTAAGATTTTCTACGAACTAAAAACTCATTTAACTTTTTTATTTTAAAAAAGGCAGACAAATATTTCATAGACACCCAATTGTTCATCCACATACCAAATAACATATTAAAAATAAAACAAAAAAACAAAAACAATCAAAACTCGATCGATCACCTCACGGTCGATTGTGACTCACTTCTATCAATATCGCCATTGATTGCTCAACCTCCATCACAAGCAACAATTATGTCCCTCACTCGCAAGAACATAACAAAAAAAACTATTTAGTCATGGTTAAAACCATGACGAACTAGACTTTTTACCATAGTTAAAATAAGTTTGCCACAATGTTCCTGCCCAACCGTGCATATGAACGGTGCCACCAAATATTATTCACACTACATTTTTACGATTAATCAAACTCAAATTTTCTATGGTAACATTTTGTTAGTCAAAATTAAATTTTGATTTTACCACGCTACAATTGTAAATCAAGCAAAAAAATCTAATTGAACACCAAAGCTAAATAAATTGGCATCAATAATATGATCAAAGTAATCAAAACTCAATAACATTAATAGCCCATTGTGATCCGAGTTCAACAAGGAATTAAATAGGATGCAAATCAAATATCAAGATGACAAATACACAACAAACAAAAATGAGGATTGTAGTGAGTGCAAGCAGTATGGTAGTTCAAATTTCTCTTTCGACGTTGTTTTAAACTATTCATTCTTCAGCAAGATCAACAACATATAAATATGTTGGAAATGATGATGAAATTAATGGAAGATTGTTGGAAATAATGGTGACATTAATGAGCTAGTGTGGTTGTGAATTGAAAAAATGAGAAGTCCCACATAGGAGGGATATCAACACTAGTAGGGTATATAAGGTGGAGGTATGTACACCCCAATTATGTGAAGGAGGAAGAACGCATGCAAAGTTGAACACCACACACGCGCGCGCTGCCTCCGCCCGTCCGGTCGGGCTCGGGCCTTGGTCTTGGTCTTGGTCTAGTGGTGTATTATTATTTTTTAGTAAATCAAAATTAATAAATTATTTAATTAATTTTAAAATTGAATGCTTGCGTTTTATCTCTGATTGTTGCGTTAATTACGTGACTGCCCTCCACCGAGTCTACTTGATGATCTGATCCAGTCTTCCCTTTTTGCCCGATCAAAACCATAACCCTTGGTGCCACGTAACAGCTGTTGCCCGGTCAATATTCAAAGTCAAAACCCTAGCGCACGTTTTGGGTGGGCAGCAATTTCGGAGCGCACGTTTTCTGAGGTCAAGGATTGGAGCGCAGGTTTCGTGGTCAACTGGAGCGCACGTATCAGAGCAGATGGATCTCGCCATTTTCTCTAATCTAGTTGCGGAATTCCTCTATAAATAGAGGGCTCTCCTCAGTTGGAAAATCACACCAAAAGCACTTCGCATCTGAGGCTTTTCTCTCTTCTCCCCCCGTTCTTACTTCTTCTTCTTCTTTTTCTTGAGTGGCCTTAGTGCCATATTATGAGTGGTAGCCGTTAGACTGCCATATTGAGGGTGTAATTCTAGAACGGTTTTCTACGGTGCAGTAGAACTCCGATACAGTGATCTGAGCTGTTTTATCATGGGGACTTCGTGGTTTATAGTCTGCCTTGCACCATTTGGGCAGTGCCTCGAAACGTCTTATGGAGCGCGACTTTGTCCGCGACTCAACCCAGTAATATTTTCGGTGGCATAAATTGTTTTTTCAAACTTTTTCGAAATTCAAAAAGTTAACAATTTTAAGACGTTTTCGAACTGCCATGTCTACCGACGAAATTACTGGGACAGGTTCTTCTGCTTCTGACTACAACAAGTCGTTTCGGTTTGAAGGATGTCACTTAAAACGATGGCAACAAAAGATGTTATTTTTTCTAACCACGAAAAAGGTTGCCAACGTTCTGAAGGATGACATTCCTGTTGTTCCAGAAAATGCTGAACAAACAGAAAAGGATAAGATAGCTGTTGAATTAACCCAATGGGAACATAATGATTACTTATGTAAGAATTATATTCTGAATGGACTTGTTGATGATCTGTATGATTACTACAGTTCCGACAACAATACTGCTAGACAGGTTTGAAATGCTCTAAAGAAGAAATATGATACTGAGGAAGCTGGAGCCAAAAAGTATGTTGTTAGCCGCTACCTCAAATATCATATGACAGATGACAGATCCGTGGAAGCTCAGTCTCATGAAATCCAGAAAATTGCTCACGAAATCATCACTGAAGGTATGTCCCTCGATGAACAGTTTCAAATTGCTGTTATTATTGACAAACTGCCCCTTACTTGGAAAGATTTTAAAAATTCTCTCAAGCATAAAACAAAAGAATTCTCTCTAGAAAGTCTGATAACTCGCCTTAGAATTGAGGAAGAATCATGTAAGCAAGACCAGAAAGATGAAGTTCTTCTTGTGGCAAATAACAAGAAAAAGAAATTCATCGGAGCAGTTCTGAAGCAAAACAGCAAACAACTAAAGAATCAGAATCGCTCTTCGAAGAACAGCAACAAGAATGGGAATCCTCCAAAGGCCCCAATTGCAAGGCAACAACCACCTCCTAGAAATGGCCCTCTCCCCTTTCTCTGTTTTCACAGTGGGAAAGAGGGTCATATGGCACGCAAGTGTAAGAACAAGTCAGACCCTGCTAATCAGGCAAACTTGACAGAAGAGCAATTTGTTGCTATGATAACTGAGATCAACCTTGTTGGTGGATCAGATGGATGGTGGATAGACACTGGCGCCTCCCGCCATGTCTGTTATGGTCGTGCTATGTTTAAAACATACACTGCTGCTGAAGATAAGAAAGTGCTATTGGGAGATTCTCACACCACTAATGTTGTTGGTATTGGAGATGTGGAACTAACATTCACCTCTGGAAAGACCTTAATTCTGAAGGATGTCATGCACACTACAGAAATAAGGAAGAATCTGGTTTCTGGGTTCTTCTCAATAAGGCAGGGTTTACTCAGACTATAGTGGCTGATTTGTACACAATTTCTAAAAATAGTATTTTCGTTGGGAAAGGGTACGCCACTGATGGCATGTTTAAATTGAATGTTGAAATCAATAAAATGTTTCCTTCTGCTTACATGTTGTATGATTTTAATATTTGGCATGCTAGACTCTATCATATGAACAAACGTGTGATTTCAAACTTAAGTAACTTAGGCTTAATTCCAAAGTTATCTTTAAAAGACTTTGAAAAATGTGATTTTTGCAGTCAAGCTAAAATAACTAAGAGTTCACATAAATCAGTAGTTAGAGAATCTGAACCTTTAGACTTAATACGCTCTGATATATGCGAACTTGATGGGACATTAACCAGAAATGGAAAACGTTATTTTATTACTTATATTGACGATTGTTCCGACTATACTTTTGTATATCTTATGAAAAATAAAAGTGAAGCGCTTGACATGTTTAAGATCTTTGTAACTGAAATTGAAAATCAATTTAGTAAGAAGATTAAGAGATTTCGTAGTGATAGAGGAACAGAGTATGATTCTAGTTTATTTAATGAGTTTTATAAAACCCAAGGAATTATACATGAAACTACTGCACCATATTCACCTGAAATGAATGGTAAAGCTGAAAGAAAGAATAAAACTCTTACTGAACTTGTTGTTGCTATAATGCTTAATTCTGGTGCTGCCTCTCACTGGTGGGGGGAAATTATTTTGACTGTTTACTATGTTTTGAATAGAGTTCCTAAATCTAAAAACAAAACATCTCCTTATGAGATAATGAAGAAAAGACAACCCAACTTGTCTTACCTTCGAACTTGGGGCTGTCAGGCTAATGTCAGAATCCCCGATCCCAAGGGAATTAAACTCGCTAGTAGAGCCTATGAATGTGTATTCATTGGGTCTGCGGTAAACAGTAAAGCGTATAGGTTTTACGACCTAAATGCGAAAGTTATCATAGAATCAAATGATGTTGACTTCTATGAAAATAAATTCCCTTTCAAATCAAGAAATAGTGGGGACAGCGAACCTAGTCAAGCTCTTGTGACAAGAAGCACTGAAAGCAACACACATGGTGAAATTGAAACTCGAAGGAGCAAGAGAGTAAGAGTCGCTAACGATTAAGGACCTGAATATATGGCATATAATTTAGAAGAGGATCCTGCAAATCTCAAGGAAACCTTGTCGTCTTTGGATGCAGATTTTTGGCAAGAAGCTATAAACGATGAAATGGATTCTCTAGAGTCTAGCAAGACCTGGAATTTAGTGGACTTGCCTCCTGGTTGCAAACCTATAGATTGTAAATGGATATGGAAAAAGAAACTAAAACCCGATGGATCTATTGATAGGTACAAGGCACGCCTTGTAGCCAAAGGTTTTAGACAAAGAGAAAATATAGATTTCTTCGACACTTTTTCACCTATCACTAGAATAACATCCATCAGGGTGCTCATATCACTTGCGGCTATTCATAACCTGGTGATACACCAGATGAATGTAAAAACAACTTTTTTAAATGGTGACCTGGAAGAAGAAATCTATATGGAACAACCTGAAGGTTTTGTAATACATGGGCAAAAAGAAAAGGTCTGTAAGTTAGATAAGTCTCTGTATGGTCTTAAACAAGCTCCTAAGCAATGGCATGAAAAATTTGACAACTTGATTTTGTCGAATGAGTTTAAAGTGTGAAAGTGACAAATGTATTTAGTACAAATTTGAAAATGGCATTTGCACTATCATATGTCTCTATGTAGACGACTTACTCATATTTGGTTCAAACATTCATGCCGTTAATAATGTGAAATCACTGTTGAGTAACAACTTTGATATGAAAGACCTCGAAGAAGCGAGTATAATCCTTGGAATAAAGATTACTAGGTCAGAAAAGGGAATTTCTTTGGATCAATCTCATTATGTTGAAAAGATCCTAAAGAAATATAATTACTTTGACTGTAAACCTGCTTGCACACCATATGATCCAAGTGTGAAACTTTTCAAGAACACTGGTGAAGGTGTTAGACAAACTGAATACGCAAATATCATTGGTAGCCTCAGGTATGCCACTGATTGTACTAGACCCGACATTGCCTATGTCGTGGGATTGTTGTGCAGGTTTACTAGTAGACCTAGTATGGAGCATTGGCACGCTATCAAAAGAGTCATGAGATACCTTAAAAGGACCATGAGTCTCAGATTAGATTATCAAAAATTTCCTGATGTCCTTGAAGGATACAGTGGCGCTGATTGGAACACCTTATCAGATGATTCCAAAGCAACCAGTGGCTATATTTTCAGTATAGCCGGTGGTGCTGTATCTTGGAAATCGAAGAAACAGACGATACTTGCTCAGTCCACTATGAAGTCTGAAATGATAGCATTAGCTACCGCTAGTGAAGAAGCAAGCTAGTTGAGATGCTTGCTAGCTGAGATCCCTTTATGGGAAAAACCTTTGTCTGTTGTGTTTATCCACTGCGATAGTACCGCAGCTATTGCAAAGATTGAGAACCATTATTACAACGGTAGGAGACGAAAAATACGTCATAAGCACAACATAGTTAGAGAATTACTTTCTAAAGGAGCTGTTATAGTGGATCATGTACGCACTGATGAAAATTTAGCAGATCCTTTGACAAAAGGATTAGCTAGAAAGAAAGTCCTAAATACATCCAAAAGGATGGGACTAATGCCTATAGATCAATGAGTCATTTATGATGGTAACCCGACCTAAAAGACTGGAGATCCCAAGAATTAGGTTCAATGGGTAATAACAAGTCATAGTGATATGAGATGAACATGCTATAGTATATATGAGAGAAGCATGATTCCTGAAGCGATATAAGGATGAGATAATAGTAACTCTTAATGAGATATATACTCTATGTGGAGTGGAGTACCTAGTTACAGGAGTACTCTTGATAGACTCACCTATGTGAATGTGGAAGTGGGGGCCGCTTCCTATGGAATTTCGAGGCAGAATTCCTAGAACGTTCACTATACTGGGATACACGTGCATAGCCTTAAATGCACGGGCTTTTGAGAATACACCCAATGAAAAGGTTGTGTGTGGGTTTGATGTCATAGATAGAGTTCAAGACTACGAGTCACTCTTGTTGAATCTGAATCTTACTTGCTATGCAAAGGTTCAAGTCAAGAGACACCTTTGTTTATGCACAATCTTATAGAAGCGTTTGACGCTATTTCTGAAACCTTCTTTTTTTAAATTCAAGTGGGGGATTGTTGGAAATGATGATGAAATTAATGGAAGATTATTGGAAATAATGGTGACATTAATGAGCTAGTGTGGTTGTGAATTGAAAAAATGAGAAGTCCCACATATGAGGGATATCACACACTAGTAGGGTATATAAGGTGGAGGTATGTATCTTAGGGTGTGCCCCAAGGGGTATCCCAATTTTGTGAACGAGAAAGAACGCATGCAAAGTTGACCACCACACACCCGCGCGCGCCGCCGACGTCTGTCCGGCCGGCTCAGCTCTGGGCCTGGGCCTTGGCTTTGGTCTTGGTCTTGTGGTGTATTATTATTTTTTAGTAAATAAAAATTAATAAATTATTTAATTAATTTTAAAATTGAATGCTTGCGTTTTATCTCTGATTGTTGCGTTAATTACGTGACTGCCCTCCACCGAGTCTACTTGATGATCTGATCCAGTCTTCCCTTTTTGCCCGATCAAAACCATAACCCTTGGTGCCACGTAACTGCTGTTGCCCGGTCAATATTGAAAGTCAAAATCCTAGCGCACGTTTTGGTAGTCAAATGCGCACGTTTTGGGTGGGCAGCAGTTTCGGAGCGCACGTTTTCTGAGGTCAAGGATTGAAGCGTAGGTTTCATGGTCAACTGGAGCGCACGTATCAAAGCTGATGGATCTCGCCATTTTCTCTGATCCAGTTGCGGAATTCCTCTATAAATAGAGGGCTCTCCTCAGTTGGAAAATCACACCAAAAGCACTTCGCATCTGAGGCTTTTCTCTCTTCTCCCCCCGTTCTTACTTCTTCTTCTTCTTCTTCTTCTTCTTCTTTTTCTTGAGTGGCCTTAGTGCCATATTACCAGTGGTAGTCGTTAGACTGCCATATTGAGGGTGTAATTCTAGAACGGTTTTCTACGGTGCAGTAGAACTCCGATACAGTGATCTGGGCTGTTTTATCCTAGGGACTTCGTGGTTTATAGTCTGCCTTGCACCATTTGGGCAGTGCCTCGAAACGTCATAAAGAGAGCGACCTAGTCCGCGACTCAACCCAGTAATATTTTCGGTGGCATAAATTGTTTTTTCAAACTTTTTCGAAATTCAAAAACTCAATAACATTAATAGCTCATTGTGATCCGAGTTCAACATGGAATTAAATAGGATGCAAATCAAATATCAACATGACAAATACACAACAAACAAAAATGAGGATTGTAGTGAGTGCAAGCAGTATGGTAGTTCAAATTTCTCTTTCGATGTTGTTTTAAACTATGCATTCTTCAACAAGATCAACAACATATAAATATGATATAGTGTGCTCACTAATTTCTACTTCTCATGTTAGTAGTAATGAAGTTATCATTCGCTTCCTATTAAAAGTAATTTCTACTTTGAAAATAAACATTATATATGAACATTATGCTTCCATGATCAACCTTATTCATAATTTTATGAATTGGATGAACCTAATTTCAAAATTAAACTATTTTGATCGTACTCATGAGATTAGTTTTTCTTATTTGATAGTAATACATACATATCCATTTCCTTGTGCTTTTCATGTATAAATGCATTGTTCAATTTGTGCAACAAGAGTACAAAAACAAGTGTGCACTGATAGCCATCAAATGATAACTAAACAAGAACATAACACATTAGTTTCAAAGCCACAAATTAGTAATAAACTTTATATTTGAGAGTCACTAATGAGATCAAACAAAATAGATAGCCTATTATGTTCCTTTAATGCAATTTTCAAAGATTAACTAGGGTATTATTTTTTCTCAGGGACAAAATGACACACGTTCAAAATGACATAGACCAATTTGGATCTTTACTAAAAATAATTAATTAAATTTCTAAACTTATGGAGGAGGCATCACATAAGATTAATTGGGGAGTGTTTTTTGGCGAGTGCACCACATGTAAATAAACTCGTGAGAATGATTCGTAAATAAATAATATATGTTGGGTCATGAGAAAAGCATAACATTTACCTTCCCGACCAATGTGAGACTTCTAACTCAATCGATTCATATAGGTAAGCTCCCCCACAAGTGAAAACTTTTTCATCCACATACACTTGCATAGTTGTTGCCACTGCACAACAATGAGACACGTCGTCATAAAATCATATGATAGACTTGAATGGCAATTTATCTTGGAATCCCTTGACATGTTAGGATTGCCTTTGATACTAAAGAATATTATTCGACATTGTCTTGCCAATGAACCTATGACTATCAATTGAAATGATGCTAAAACTAATCCCTTTGGCACTTCTAGAGGGCTTAGACAAGGGGATCTTATCTCCTGTTATCTCTTTGTACTAGCGCTAGAGAGATTGAGCCACAAATTTAAAGATTCGATTACAAACGGCCAATGGCAACCTTTTAATTTTCGTAAGGGTGGGGGACCTACCTCTCACATATGTTCTTTGTTGATGATATTGATTTGGTTGCAGAGACTAGTATAGAACAAATTTAGCTCATTAAATCCATTTTGGCAGACTTTTGTCGCAGTTCTGGCCAAAAGGTTAACATGCATAAATCCAAGGTATTTTTCTCTAAAAATACGTCAACTACGGAAACAGATTATTTAAGTCAACGTTTGGGGATTGACCTAACTACAAACCTTGGAGCATACCTTGGTGGACCTCTGGTCCATCAACGAGTCTAAAAAGATTCATCCCCTTTATCTTAGATTGAATAAGATCTAAACTCAAAAATTGGAAAGCTAATTCTCTTTCATTTGTAGGTAGAGTCACTTTTGCTCAATCATCTATATCTAACATTCCTGCTTATGTGATGCAAACCGTGTCAATTCCTTCTTCTATTTGTGACGAAGTTGGGATTATGTCACAAATTCATCTTACGTAGTATAATTGAACAAAAAGCATGTTCTTTGATCTCTTGGGAAACAATTTGCAAGCCAAAACAGGAAGGTGGACTTGGCTTCAAAAATCTCAAAGTCCTTAATCAGGCATATATGACCAAACTTGCCTGGCTGGTTGCGGACAGAGACAAATTTTGGGTTCAACTTGCTCGAGCCAAAAATAATTGTGGTATTATGAACACCTCTATTATCCAACAACGCAACATTACTTCTAATACTTGGAGGAATATTTGTAAAGTATAGTCCAATACCGAAAGTAATGTGCGATGAGTTATTCATGACGGTCATTCTACAATATTTTGGAAATACCAATGGATACCATGTTATGGAATGCTTGTTGACTCAATACTTCAAGTCATTCCATCTAGAGAATTTGAGTTTTCTGTATTGAGCTACACCAATTGTACAAATTGGAACTGGAGTAAACTGCAACAAATTCTACCCAAGTCAACTTGTGAGAAAATTTGATTCGTAAAGCCTTCAACCGATGCTTCTCCAGATTTCTCCACATGGATGGCAGCCACTAACGACCAATTTACTCTCAAGTCAGCCTATAATAACCTCACAAACATGAGACCAATGTTGACTAGACAATATTGTTCAATGGAGTTTGGAATTGGATGGGTCCCAACCATAGTTAGGATGCCGCTTTAGAAGATGGCACACGGTAAACTCCTGACAAATGACGAGAGATGTCATAAAGGCATGGCCTCCGAAGACATTTGTAGTGTTGTCTCTCTTTACCTTATACCCTTATACGCGTTCTGAGGGATTGTGAAGATGTCTAATTAATTGAGAATATAGTTATTATGCCTGAGTTTTGGAGTAAATTTTTTAGCCTTGATACTTATGTTTGGCTTGAATGGAATTAATCATAACGACATTGGAAACATCTCATGTGCATGAAAAATATTTTTTGGAGTGGCGGTTAATGAACTCTGGAAAGATCAAAACTCGTTGGTTCTCTCGCATAGTACAAAGATGGAGAATCATTTGTGGCATTACATTTCTAACCAAGTTGACTTTATTCATAACTCTTTGTTCAAAAGTAAGGTTCTGAAGCAGAACTTGATTAACCCTAGTAAAAAAGTAGGAATTAAATCCCTTGTGGGGGTTATAAAGATGAACGTCGATGGTGCTTACACATATATTGGTGGCTCCTCAGCTTGTGGAAGAATCATTCGCGATCATAATGACGAGTTCATTTGTGGTTTCTACTGCATAGTGGCATCTAGTAGCTCCTTATTTTGTGAAATGTAAGCTTTTCGCAGTGGTGTTTTATTAATGGCTCGTGATAAAGGTATTTGTTATATTTGTAATATTATACTCAATTTACTCTCTTGCTTATCCTCCTCAAAGAGATTATCTTTATATTGCATCAGACAAACTAGACCTACTCCGTAAGTTATTCTCCAAGAGAAGCAAATAATTGTGCTCATTTCTTAGTTCAGTTTGGTCATAATACTTATTTTTTAGATCAAATGGTGTACCCACTTTTTTTTTTTTTGACAGATTGATTTTCTATGTATGATGTTTGAAGTTATCATTCACATCTTTCG
>JBBPBQ010020323.1:21794084-21805245 GCA_037974755.1 Cicer yamashitae
TAATTTATTTTTATAAAAAAAAAAAAAAAACAAAGTTAAATTTGTTTTTCCATTTATCAGTCCCTAAAATTTTAAGCGTCGGTCAAACTAGTTATTGAATTTTGTGAATTGCCATATACATCTTTGAAATTGTAAAATATAAATTAAAATAGTTAATATAAAAACTTTTGTTGTTAAATATTTTAATGTGGCACTGTAATTCAATATGTGGTTTATCTATGTTGATCACATATCAATGTCATCTTCTCGGGGACAAATTATCGAATTAAATTTTGTTATCTCAGAGATAAATTTGTGATTAATTGTAATTGTGCATACATTAATTACGAAAAAATTAGTTCATGAAAGATTTAAATTTCATCAAAAAATTAGTTTATGAAAGATTTAAATTTTATCAGAAAATTAATTTACGTTGTGATGACATTGATATGAGATCAACGTTGACGGATCAAATATTCAATTACATGTCATATTTTAATCTCTAACGATAAAAATTTAAATATGAACTATTTTATAATTTTATATTTATATTTATTAATTTGCAAATTTTGAATATTAATTTAAGTGACGCTTCCAATTTAAAGGGCCAATTTATTTTTTCACTCGATTAGAACCTACTACAATTTTGTAACTATTAACTCCATGTGTGCCTCCCAAATTTTATTGCTTTTCTCTTGAATTGCAATTGTTTTTATGGGGTGATTGTACCCAGAAAGGAAAACTGATTAATGGATACCCTATTCATTGGTGGCAGAGGGAGATAATGTCAATATCGTCGGCTTTGATGTGACATGAGTGATCAAGGTCGCAGATGTTGCAGGCGGCCTTGTGTGGAACATGGAAAATGGTACAACGAACGACGGTGTAGACAAAGATCGGAGGAATTGTTATGTTTTGTTTGACGAAAGACTTCAACGATTTTTTTTTTTAAAAGAAAATCTTTGAGGACGAAGCAATGAACGCCTATTTTTTCCTTTGGCTTTATTTCTTTTTAGTTTATTAGCTGTAAATATTTGATTCACGGTGCTTAAGGATGAGTTGTTAACTGGGTGTTCATACAAGAATTTCTCTTAATTATGGAAATGAAATTACTTTTTAGGAAACCATAAAATTAGCCTTCATTACAGACTCCAACTCCCCTCAAAATATATCCACGTTCTTTCATTGACAACAATTATTTTTTAATAAACTCTTATATTTGAATATCTTAAACAATAATATTTCATTTTCTTATTATCTATCTTTTCATCACATCAACAGCATATCGCATTTACTGCATTATCTCTACTTATTTCTCTTTCGAAGTGTTATTTAAGTGTCTATGATACATTTTCATTTTGCAATTAGGTCTGAATGCTTTTCTTTTACAACCCAAACGAAGTTACTTAGAAGAAGGGTTATTAATATTAATGTTACCATTTCGTTTACTTGATTTCCACAAAGTAACTTATTTATTTTCCTAAAACTTATGCATGTGAGATAAAACATTAATGTGGTGTATAAAATGTTTGTATTTGAACCCAATAATGAGTTTAAATTTAAAGAAAATTTCCTTCAATATGATTGTAGACCTCCGTAGAAGAATTGTTTCATCATTGTCTAAAAAGTGTGTAGGAAAAATAATTTGGACTTTGTCTATGTTTTTTGATAAGAAGGAAATAGTTAAAAGATTTGGTATGCAAAATAAAAGAAGGGTTATATGAATTTTGTGATGTTTATCCAAAATTATTTGGAGGAAAAGAAAATGATGGTTTTTCATTGATATAGAAAATATTGAAACAGGCTACTAAGACTAATGTTGAGAATAAAAATATAATTCATTTTAGTAGTTCGTGTATGTTTCCAATATATGTAGGAGATTTTGGATGGGGAAACCAACATAAGTCACCACTAGTGGTTGTCCTTGGATGAATATAATATTTTTTATGGATACAAGAGATGAAAATGACATAGATTGAAGTTTTTTTTGTTGTTGCGATGTTGAACAATGTGTGGAAGGCTCATAATGATATGATATTCTCTACATCTATTACTCAACTAATTCATGCTCGTCTTGCAGGTGTGTTGACTCCTTCTCAACTTTGGTTTGTTTGACATTATTCAAATGATGGTTGGGTGACTCTCAATGTAGATGGTGCAGTCCAAAACTCGAATGGTATGACAACTTGTGGAGGCGTAATTCGTGATCACACTAGTGCTTTCATCTTTGACTACTCTTATGCATTAGGGGTGTGCATGATCTCAATAGCATAACTTTAAGTGATTTATAATAGTTTGGAGTTGGCTTTTTTCAAAGAGTTCAAAAACATTGATATTAGATTAGACTTTCAAGTACAGTGTCCTTAATTTTGAATAATTGTTCTATTAAAAATTTATGTTATTGTCTTGTTGCTTGTATAAAGGAGATGTTTGCAAAGTTGGACCACTTTAAGCTATATATGTCCATCGTGAAGTCAATCAAGTAGTGCATACTTATGCTAAATTCGGTCTTTCTTCTTCTCAAACCGATCATGTTTTTGATATAATTCCATATTTTTTATCCATCGTCGTGTTGGCCGATAGGAGTTTGATTATCTTTCCTAAGGACTTTTATTGTTTCTTTTTGTTCTCTTGGAGTTTGACCCCTTCTTATTCACAAAAGTAAGGGATTGAAGCTATTGTGAACATGAAAGAAAATAATATGGATTAGTTTGGGCTTGATGTGGAGAATTTTCAATATACCTCTATTATGGTGTGTTTGGTTGGGAGAAAAAAATTTGAGAAGAGAGAAATAGGTGAAAGAGAGTGGGAGAAGAGGTAAATAAGTGAAAAATAGAGTAGATTTGGTGTATTATTTGGTATAAGATAAAATAATAGAAACAGAAGAGAGAGAACACTTTGTTTACTTTTTAAAATGACAAAATTATCCTTATACTAAAAATTAATTTAATTTTTATTTGAATGTAATTCAGTAATTATTTGACTTGTTATTTTAGTTATTATTTAACTAAGTTAATTTAATAATCATTTTTTTAATTATTAATAAATTAAATTAAGTCACTTGCATTTAAACGTTGATATGGTTATTATTTTAATTGAATTAATACTCAACACAAAAAATATCCACATAAAGTTGAAAGAAGAGGACAAAAATGGGAAAAAAACATTGATCACATTCTTACTTCCATTTCTTTGGTGTTTTGGGGAGAAAAAAAAAATGTAGATTTCATGTGTTTTTAATCACTCTCTCCAATTTCTTCTAAAACCAATCAAGAGAAATGATGTATCTCTCTCCAACTTCTCTCTCACCAATTTCTCTTTCACTTATTGCACCTAAATTAAACATACCCTTAATTCGAGTAATCTTGGACATGATGCATGATTATGTGCTTTCTTGTCGAGTTTTATCAATTCATTCTTAATACATGTCTGTGTATATGTATGTACACATACAAGACATATCTAATGAGAAGCATCATTCTTATATGAGAGTGATGTGATATATTTTGAACTTTTTTATTATGAAGGGTTGTGATTTAATTCATACTTAAGTGAGTCACATGACTCTTATTTCTATACTTAAGAAAAGTTTATTTTTGAATTCTGACTTTTCATTTCGTTTCCCCGTAAAAGATATTCTTCTTTCTCCGCAAAAATATGTTTTGTTATGGTAAGAGTTAAGTTGCAAATCGAGCGCTCTATTTTCGCGCTGCAACTTTCGGTCCACTAAAAACTTCTGATAAATAATTTGGCTTTATATTGAACATTTTCATGCTGCAACTTGTAGTTTATACTAAATAATTTGGCTTTATATTAAACACTTTTAATAAATTTATAATTTTCAACTAAATAGTTTAGTTGAAATCTTAGGTATATAAGTCAAAACAGACTCAATTTATATTCGATTTAATAAAATTGAAAAATATTTTTCTCTCAAATTCTCTTTCTCTTTTGACGAATTTTTCAATTCAATCTGGTATCAGTTCCACGAGTATTAAAAATGTTTGCATCATAATTTTATAAAGATTAAAAAATGTAATTTTTTTTATTACTATAAATAAAATTTTATAGAAATAAAAATTTATTTTACCTTTTTTATTATTATTTTTAAAAATATAGACAAATTATTCATTAGTAAAAAATCTTTTATCTCTTTATTAACAAATAAAATTAACGTAATTTAAAAAATATTCTTACTTTTCAAAATAAATGAACTATCTAAACTAAACTTGAATGATTATTATTTTATTATCCAACCATAACATATTTTATTAATCAACCATCTAGCATCAAGATGTTGAAGAAACATAAGGTTAAATATCCAGCTAAATTCATAACTTAGATAAATTCATAACTTAAATGGTATTCACGATATGAGCGAGAATCTTGAAGAACTTTTTCGAATAAGGATGATAATAAAGATGATCCTTGTTAACAGAAAGGTTTTATTGAAGTTATTTTAAAGTTTAAAAAAAGAAAAAGAAATCTAGAGTTTTATAATACTCGTTTTATGGTTAATTCTCTTAAATATTATTAAGGTAGATTTTCTTTTGGTTTTTTCTTTTTATTGTCTTTTCCTTTTAGTTGGGTAAAGTTTATGTTTTTTCCTTTTTATTAAATATATTTTTAGCTTGACTTTGAAATGTGCTACCTCTAAGAACGAAATATAAGAAAAAGAAATTGAAAAATTAATATATTTAATTAAAAATTAAATGATTAAAAAATTAATATATTTAATTAAAAATTAGAATCAGATCCATCAAATTTTTAATTTTTTTTTATATTTCATTTCAAAATATTTTTTTTTTGTTGATATAATAAATTAAATTCTTAATTATTAAGTTAACTCGATATTTTGCGCGTAAAAATTTCAAATTTATTGCAAATTTCAAATCCGTATATATATTGCGAAGCCTTCGCGTCCAATTGCAAAATCTATGAAATTCTTTCACGGCGCACCATTTGAAGACCAATGATGAATTGGGGGTTTTCTCATTCTCACCGATCTGTAAGCTTTCTCTTTTAATTTCGAAAATCAATTCTTTCAATGTGCAGGGTACTAATGATCCTAGGTTTCTTTTCCCTAAATTTGAGTAACTTTTTATCTAATTTTGACCAATTTGACTAGAATCAGTGTTTCAAATCTTAGGTCAAAGGAATCAAAACCCTAACCACCACTTTGATTTAATATCAATACCTTTTCATCTTCAATGGTTTTTTAACTAGTCCCAATCAAAGTTTTGTTTTTTTTTTTTTTCCCCCCTCAGATTTTGTATGTACTAAACTAACTAATTAGTTAAATAGTAAAAAAAGAAAAACTAATTAGTTAACTTTGGTTTTGAAACATTGCAATTTAATTGCTGTTATTTGAATTACATGCAGTTGTTCTGTAGTTTCTGCTTGTAATTGGAAATGATGCCTCGACCCTTGTTGCTTGTTTTTCTTCTGCTCATGCTTGTAATCACATCTCAGTTTGAATGGAAACAACAACTTGTGGTTGATGTTGATTCAAGTTCCAGCATTTCACAAAAGCAGCAACGGATTTCGAAGGCGATTGAAACAGTAAAAGAGAAGGTTTTAAGTTTTTCCACCCATCTTCAATTTTTTTCATTTACTCCACAAAATCTACCTGTTTATTTGATTAGTGGCTTGTGGCTTGAGTTTTTCAACCTGCAGCATCCATCAAGTTGCATTTTGATTTTCTTTTTATTATAGTTAAGTTAAGAAACTCTTTAGAAATAATAACAAACGCGATCTTTGAGTTTCTGCTTCTAGTCTTGTTATTGTTACTTGTTTGCATCAATGTGCTTGTGCTTGTATTATATGTTTGTCACTTTGTCTTGCTTTCGTTGAAAATTGTGGTTCTTTTTTAATTTAGAGATGGAAAGAGGTGCTTGCTATTCACTTTTGAAAATGGCTTTCAATTAATGTGCTCAGTGAATTTGGCTAATTCTGATGCAAACCTGAGTCCTCTGATATGATAAAATCTATGAGTCCAGAAATTTTGAACCCAGGATAAGTAATTTCATGTCTGAATTATTCTGGAATGAGTATTGGTGAAAGCTAATATATTTTCTAGTTTTGGTAAAAATTGAGACCTCGCTATGGTTTTTTCTAGTTGGTTATTTCCTTATAAAATGGGAAGAGATTTGCAATTTGTTATAAATATCTGCATATATTTTATCAATTATTAATCATCCGAATTTAATAAATTGCTTTAAATGACTACTCACAGCTTTTAAATGGGAAATTGCGTCATTGAAGCGTTAATTGATCTGAGTTCACAATCACTTAGATTGCTTTTGTGGTTATTCTTCCTAGTAAATATCTGCTTGTCTATGCAATGAGCACCAGTAACAATTTGAATAACTTGACAAGATAGTCTTCTTATAACAAGCTCTGCATGTCACTTTTTCATAATTATCTGGTCATTCTTCAATGGAACTGGAAACTCTATCGGTTGTATATGCTATTCCATCTGTTCCTATAAACATTTCTTCTAATGTTGTCTTGTACAAACCGATAAATAGGTTTGATTAGCAAGCAAATTTCAAATACACCCTTATCTTTCATTGGTCCAGTTACTCATTTACTTTCTATCTTCATTAATGTAATTGTAAAGGCAACGAACAGTATGAATCCCAAAAAAGTAGTGATTGTGAATGTAACTTTGAAATTTGAAAAAGACAGATAATTAGGAACACATTTTTCCTAACAAATCAACAATTAAAAGGAATGGAGGGAGCAATATTTCATCTGAAAATCATCTCACCTGTTGGGATCACAATTCTTGGGTATACTTGTAGCAGGTCATATATAAATTGGGTAAACTGGAATGAGACTCTGTTCCAATAATTATCCACATATAAAGTTTTAAACATTGACATATATGTTAAATTCCACTTTTTAGTATTGAGCACAGCATATCCCTGTTTTGATACATTAAAATGTGATGAGATTTCTTTAAGCTAAAGAAAGAAAGAAAGAAAGAAACATTTTACTAAACGGTAAAGTTTGGAAACCATATGCAAAGTTTGCAAAAAGACAGTCATATCTTACTAACAATGAGAGCCTGAGTTTATGGTTGCTTATCTTATCTACGTTGTAAAGAAATCAATAGTTCAGTAAATTATGCTTTGCATAAAAGTTATACATTCATTACATATATGTCACAAAGTTGATGTTCGCCGCCATGCTCTGTATGCTCTCAAGTCCAAAACTAATATAAATTTTCTTGTTAGAACTTAGATCTGAGACTATGCTATCTTTTTACCACAAATTTTCTGAATTTCTTCAATTGATGTTGTTTGCTGCAGATTATTTTAGTGCAAGAGAAAAATATTCGAAGATTGAATGAGGCTGTGAGGAATCTCCAGGAACAACTGCAGCAATGTAGAAGCAGTAATGGTACATCAAATGGTACTGTAAGCCAAGTTGTAAAGCCTTTGTCCTAATTTCTTTGAAAAGAAATGTTATAAAAATCTGCTTCCCCCTGTATATTAGGAAATGTTATTATTTCCAATTAAATACAAATCCAACATCAATTTAATGGAAATGTGAGGTGTTTGAATGTTCAGTTATAACCTACCAATAGCAACAGGAGCTGGCTATTGCATCTCTTTTGTATTTTATTTTTTGCTGTTAGGGTACCTGTGTCACATTAATATATAAAATTGCGCACATTTTTAGCTTATTGAGGTGCATTTGCTGCTTATTTACACATTTGGCATGCATTGTCGATTGTGGAGAATGGAAGTTGATAGTCTAACAATTTAAGTATGAAGTTGTTATTTCTATAAGAGAGCAGTTATAGAGTATGAACAAGTTTGCAATATGAAGCGAAAAAAGTAGACAATAAATTAATAGTTGTTTCCAATTAGAACATGTGGTGGGTGGTTAACATCATGCATTAACTGGATTGAAGCATTTGGTTAACAAACAGCATTTTTGTTTAATTTCAGTTATCAACGCATCCATGTTTAAACATGAAGACTTGGTCTAAAAAAAGGAAATTGCATTAACTTTTAGGTAGGAGGAACACATTATGACATTGAGACAATGGCGGATTAAAAATAAAATAAAAAATAAAATATTTAGAATGCTCAAGTAAAAAAAAATTACATTATGGGGGCAATTTCCTGATAGCGGTTTGAGATATTATTATTTGTTAAAAGTGGTAAGTAGTTTAATAAATAAAAAAGTGGTAAGTAGTTTAATAAAATAGTGACAAGTAATTTAATTTCATTGTATGGAATGAAATGGTGGCTTCAAGGTTTTGATGAAGGGTCATATGTGTTGGAGTGAGAAGAAGATTATGAATTCTATTAACAAAAATTACAACTAATAATTTGTCATTAAAGAACACAAGATAATTATACCAACAAAAAAAGGATCTAGCATACATTCAAAATCTTCATAAAGGCACTGTGTACGATCCTGAAAGTACCATGAGTTGTTGGTATACAGAAGATGAGGAGAGAGAAGAAAAACAAAGTTTGAGAGCTTGGAAGGTGATATGAAATGCATAAAGTCTAGGGGTGCCCCACCTCACCGTGTTTTTCACGGTGCAAAACCATTTTTTATCGCCATAAACAAATTTTAATACCGTAGACCAACCTACATTGTCAGAGATAATCATTTTTTTTAATGAGTTAGGGCCTAACGACGAGATAATTATTTAAATAAAAATAAATAAATATATATTTTATATTGAATTAATATTAATCAAATCACTGTATATCTACCATAAAGACAAATATACAATCATGAATTATTACTTTTTAATAAAATCATTATACAGGGGTCTTCCGCAGAACTTATCTATAAAGACAAAAACTAATAGAACGTAAAGGAAAAAAGAAAATAAGTAAAGGATAAAAACAAAAAAAATCAAACAGTGGCATTTTTAAATTGAATATTTTTTTAGATAGCAACGGGTTTTTGGACAAAATCAGAGGAGGTACAAGGAGGCCATCATTGGTGTTAGAACTTACGAGTGAAAATCTTTTTGAAATCATTGAGCTGTTATACGAAGAGGGGGAGAAGAAGGAGTTGATTTGGTTTAAGTGTACCATTACATTTAGTGGACATTTATGATCTAATGATAAAAAACTGTCTTGCACGGTACACCACGTGAGTCACTTGTGCACACTGAGAGCATCTACGAGTGTGAAAGAAGGTGCTTCTCTTAATAAGCACTTTTGTAAATAAAGAAGGATAATTATTGAGATACTTTCTCTTCATTTTTTTATGATCATACATAATTAATTATATTAAAATAAATTAATGTTGATAAAATATAATCATATAAAGTTATTGATGAAATATAATATATATATATATATATATGTGAAATTCATTTAAACATTTAACGGGAGAGTTCAATTATAGAAGTGATCTCATCATCTCATTTTTCAACCTTCTGACTCTATCACTTCGTGATTTTCTCACCGTAAAACATCAAATTGAAATAACATTAATTCAACCACAATTTACTCTAAAATCAAAATGAATTTAGCGTCAGTTTAATAATTTGACATCGTTAGAAAATACCTAGAAAACAAACAATTAAACTCAACATTTTTTTGGTTTTGCATGAATGCTAGCAGTATTGATAAACATGTTCAGCCGTTTCTTACAATTTTCTTTAGTATTTTATTATAACTTTTTTAAGGAAAAATTTAAAATAAAGTTTAATTTTTTTTAAAGTTGCGAATAGAAAATATTTTTATTAATCAATGTGACACTAATAATCATTATGTAATGATCTTAGAGAAAATTTGAAGTCCCTACATGGAGGTCACAAAACTAAACTCTTACTATTGAATTAGTACTTTAAGTATAAATAAAGCTTTAAATCAAAAATTAATTTAAATAATTTATCTTAAAATATTATTTTAATTATTTCATCTATTCACTATAATATTTTTTAGATCATAAAATTTATAAAAAAAATTAAAATAAAAAACTATTTTGAGAAATTTTTTATAAAAATCATATTAACTTTTCCATTCATAGGTTCAATGTTTATTGTCATGCACCAAAAGCTCCGTTAATCAAGCAAGAGAATTGGATCAAATGCAATAGGTGTCACTAGGGGAAAATAGTAGTGCATCCACTCTTAGTTGTTTTGCAGCGTCTCTAGGTATCACTTTCTCTCTGCATGCTAAATTAGTTGTTGATATCACTGCAATTGAGGTAGCTTTTGAAAAATGTCTGCACATGCAATGGTTGGAGTGTGATCGATTGATTTTTGCTTTTTATTCTATAGACATGGTTCTTTGTCAATTCCGTAATTAACGAAATAATTGTCTCTATACAATTTTTTAAAATGGGATCAAGCTCCTCTAAAATAAACCATTTAGTTTAGAGAATAAAGTAAACAATATTAATTATTAATAATTAAATTAATTGTTGATATTATTTACATATGCATAATTAATCATGAATAGTTATATTATTAATTTTTATTTTTTTCATTTTAACAATTTTTCACTTTAGAAAGCAAAGTAAATAATTTCAACCAATTAATCATAAATCAAAAGTAGATAGTTTAAATACACCCTAACTAATCATGAATTTATTTGAATAATAACTTTTAATTTTTTTCATTTAACTATTTATTTATTTTAGAAGATTTAAATCTTATTAAATGAGTTTTGTGAAGACAATGTTTGTGGGAATAAATTTACTTATTTTGGCGTGCATGCCCTTGACTTTACTTGGTGAGATACTATTCCTAGTTTTCTCTTTTTTTCTTCTTCATAAAAGGGTCATATGTTTTAGGGTATGTAAAGCTATACAAATTTAGTCAACTTGATTATTAAAAAAATTAGTCAACTTGTTATCGTTCAAATAACAGAGAAAACAACTTATTTTGAAAACTAATCATTTAAAAAAAATATTTACTTTAAAGAATTTTCATATATTTATTACAAATTTTGAAAAATAAATAAAAATTTAAAAATAATTTAAAAATTGCATACAAATGAGAATATATTTTTAGTAGTTTATCATAAAAATTAATTTTGACAATTGATTATATAAAAAAATGTTTTTTTATCACTGTAAACAAACACTAAAAATTCTACCTTTTTAAAAATCTTTTAAAAATAATTTCTAAATTATATTTTTATAATCCGTAACAAATGACCCCTAAATTTAGTGAAAAAACTACTTAAAT
>JBBPBQ010020323.1:21811242-21838584 GCA_037974755.1 Cicer yamashitae
TTTTTGAATAATTATAAACAACCACAAAAAAAAAAAAAATAGGGTTGCCTAACTTATACAAGGGCCGACTTTGTTAACAATCTAAGAAACACAATGAAAACTACGGATTTTTTTTCTTCTGAAAGTAAGTGTAGTATTTGTTTGTGTGAGTTTGACCGACACTACTATTATTATTTAAAAATGAAAATGCAAAATCTTATTCCAAACTTTTGAGATCTTAAAAACCTAGTATTCTAGATTTTTCAGTTTTTAAAAAATCCAGAATTTTATTGTGTTTTAAAATTTTCATTTTTATAAAAAATTAGAATTTTTATAACTCAAAAAATAAAATATTCGAAACATAAATATGTTTTGAATTTTGAAAAAAAAAATAAAAAAAATAATTTTTTTAATCATATTCACTTAAATTCTAAATATTTTGTATGATAGTAAAATGATTATTTTGTAACTTCAATAGATTTGTAGAGGTGGAGAAATTTAGTTTTGAGAAATTTAGTGTTGAGGTGTCTCATTTTTCATTGGTGTATGTTTTCTCGTGTTTCTATTGTGATATATTAAAAACAATAAATTTTATATTTAATTGTAGTTTTGATCTCTTTATTTTTACTGATTTATGAAATTGATCCCATTATTTTTAAAGTCAATAGTTTTGTTTCCTCCTTCTGTTTTTTAACTAAAAAATGATGATGTGAAATGTTTTAAATAACGTGACATATGATACAATGAACTAGAATGATTAACACCCATGAAATTGAAATAAAACACTGGAAAAACTTAGTTTTCAACTTCGAATTTTTTTTCTTCATATTTTTAATTAAATTAATGCATCTAGATGATTCTATATCACAAAATTATATGTCACATCATTTAAAATATATCAAATCGTCACTTTTTAGTTCAAAAATATGAGAGAATGACCATTTAGTTCATGACCATTTAGTTCTTCATCATTTTCTCAAGTTCAAAAAATTGATATTTGTTCACATCTAGTGACCTTAGAACTATTGGAGTACACAACAAATATAATTTGTACATATAGAACCATATAAGCTTCATAAGTCACAAAAATATTATTCAAATACTTATTTTGTAATCTCAAACAAATCTTTTCTAAAAAGTTTTTAGACCAATTATGTCATATTTATGTATCCCACATATAGAAAATATTCACTGAGAGTATTACACAACATGCATCTAGATTGTTTGAACACATAAAAAACTTATTCATTTTGATTAAGTCATCTCTTCAATAGTTTAAATTGTACGCCCCACAAAAATTAAATCCTTTAGGGAGTTTCATATAATCATCACTATCAAGTGAACCACACCATTTTATTGTAACACACCTTTCATATAAATTGTCCTTTCATGGCTACTAAACTTAACCAAGTCTGATACATTATTAAATTTACTTCAGGTGAATATGTGTCTTCAAAATAAATGGCAGACTTTTACCAATATTCTTGAATATATGTACTTAAACATTTTTATTTTCTTTTTGCAAGAAAAATTAATTATATCTAATTAGCTTCACATCTTTGGAAATGTGAGCTTAATTTTACTTCAATGACTTCTGTATATTTTTCAAGCATTTATTTGTCTATAATCTTTAATTGACTTTGGTTCATGATCCTCTATATCATTTATCACATATAGCGCCTATAATATATGTAAAACATCGTCAATGTTGACTTCCTTTCGATTCCATCGTATTGTATCCTCGTTGAGATCTCTATATTTACACAAATTTCAAGTACTTGATCAGTTCTTCTAGAACTAAAAATCAATTATGTCAAATTACTCTTTTGAAATATTCATATCCTTATTTGGGCCATATTGCTTTTTAGCTCTTTTCCTTGTTTGAGGATTTTTATTTTTGAAACCGACAAATATACCATATTTTAGGCGCAAATGAGACTCATTTGCAATATGGAATTCCCAACAAGTACATCCATTTCGATTGGAGCATTAGCAGCTGATAATTGATTCCATAGACTTTGCAAATGAGTTATCTTTGTAACTTCTGGTTCAAACTAGTTTGAATGGCGATTAAGATGAGATAATAATATATATTTTAATAATCATTCTCATTTGCTTATTATCTTCCTCTAATATTGCGAACACTAATTCATCAAATGTTTAAATATGTCTTTGGTCCTTGCATTTATAGCCTTTTTGATTTTGATTCTCGTAAGTTTTTTTGTTTGGTTCACATCCTTGAAAATATAGTTTCATTTTAAAATAGTCATTCCATCCAACTTTCGTTACAAAAACTGTAACACTGTTAAACCTAAACATAATTAAAACATAACTTTTTTTAACCTAAAAATTAATTCCCTATATAATTAAATTATAAACTTTTTTAACCTAATATTAACCCCAACTATTTCATTCTTCTTCCCTAAAAAAAACCTAAAATTGCGAATGTTTGTTACTTCTTTCGATTGATTCGCTTCAATTTTATTTGCGCCGATGGATGGAAAAAGTAAAATTGAAGCTAGCAATTGGGAATTGGTTCAAAATGATGAACTGATTGTTTTCCTTTATCAATGAATGGAATTCTAATTCATCAATTATCAAATCTGATCATTTTTCAATTCCGACTAACATTCCCAATTCGATTTCCAGTAGTTCCAGGTCCACCAAGAATCTGGTCAACGAATTGAAAAATCTGGTCAACCAAGAAATTTTCAAAGCGGGTTTCACCTTGAAGCAATTATTATAGAAGGTAAAAACTAAAAAAAATATTGAACCAAAAATTTCAAAAGAAACCCACCGATATTATCTGAATATATTCGCTATCTTTGATAATATAATACAATTTCTATCTTATAATTAACCTGTCAGTGTTAATGCTCTAAACTTGAACCAAGAATTGTAAAAAAAACCATTATGAAGTTGTTTAATATAGGTTTTGTTTAGGGAAGAAGAATGAAACATTTGGGGTTAATTTTAGGTTAAAAAAGATTATAATTTAATTATATTGGGGATTTATTTTTAGGTAAAAAAAAGTTATGTTTCAATTATATTTAAGTTTAACGGTGTTACAGTTTTTGTAACGAAAGTTGGATGAAAGTACTATTTTAAAACGAAACTATATTTGAAGGGAAGTGAACCAATCAAAAAACGTACGAGGATCAAAATAAAAACGGTTATAATTGTAAGGAACAAAAACATACTTAAACCTTCATCAAATGATAATCAACAAACTCATTTGTAAACAAGTCTCCAATTTCTTTGCTCATTATACTCTATTATAAATGGAGATTACATATCTAATATGCATTCCCAATATTCTTTTATGACTCGCTTAGTGCATTATATTGGAGCAATTGCAATATACACAACACATCAAAAAAAATCTTTTAGATGGAGAAATATTGGATAATCAATCTAGAAATTGATTGTAAATTAAAGGGAGTACTTACATATATTAACGTGTTGTGTTGATGCAAATCAATATTTCGGCATACATGATTACAAATTCTCAAAGTAGAATATAAAAGGTATATCTCATAAGTATTGGTCATAAAATTAACTTTAGACGTCTAAAGAGTAGATTTTCAATTTCATTTTTGTGTATGAACATATGCTACGTAATGTTCAACATCGAATCCAATAAACATTCAATATTTTTCAAATTCTTACTAAATAACTGGGAAAGTATTAATAAGTTTACACAATAATCGCACACACTTTTGGTTGTGAGTTAACAAGAAACATAAACGTCAACCATTTATTTTACAATCGATGTATTGATCCACGTGATTGATATATTGATTCGCTAATACAACCTCATATACATTCTTGAAATGTGAGAGACTCTTTCTCTCAAATTGTCAATTTCCTCTAAAACTTTATAACACAAAATTTATTTGATTGAAGAATATTATGGCTCTTCAATACATGCTGACATAAAAAATTTAACTATTTTTACATCATAATAGATTCGAGATGACCCAACCAGTCTTGCAAACAACAAATTTTAATGTGATTTGTAAACTTCAAGTTTACAATGATATGTGTTTCAATTGTTCTAAATCCTTTGAATCAATAATAAACAATCACATATTTAAAATTTTGAATTCCAAATAATACCCTATATAGAGATTCTGAAGACTTGATTTACCTTTTGCATTATTAATATATGCATATATCAAATACGACATTTTGCATATAAAGAAATCATAGCACAAAACTTCTTTCCACAAATAAAACTCAATAAATCATATTTACATATTTTATTTAAATTACTATAAAATAAATCAAAATAATATAAAATATTTATTTGTTCATCATAAATTGCTCAAAATATAAAGAATATGAGTTTCAAGAAAATAATTTAACAACTCAAATTATCAATAAAACCTATCTCCAAAAAATATAATGTCAACAATGCATATATAAGATCAAAATTACT
Organism: Cicer yamashitae; assembly: GCA_037974755.1. NCBI lineage: Eukaryota > Viridiplantae > Streptophyta > Magnoliopsida > Fabales > Fabaceae > Cicer > Cicer yamashitae. The sequence goes on from JBBPBQ010020323.1 coordinate 21,815,663, forward strand.
TAAATAATTTTCATGATGAAAATTTGAATATTTAATCATATCCAAGAAAAACATAATGATAATTTAAAATATTTCTTCTTCTAAAAAATGAATGAGTTACTATGTCAATATATTCATAAAAACAATCAAGAAAATAAGAATAGAAAATGATCTAGTTCTTTAGATATTAGTCAACTATACCATTTTTTTCTTTATAATTTTTTTTCATGAAATAATGTTTCTATATAAAATTTTATACACAAGTAAGGAGATAAATTATACATAGCGAAATTAAATATCACCTCATTACATATGAGTTAATGTACTATTATACTCATAACCACAGACCATTCTCATAGAATTTTTATCACATTCACGTGTAATTCATAAATACCACATAAATTGTAATTTCTACACGAACAAACATAATTACAATAGTGGTTATACATAAATAGTATGAGCCAATTACTTTTAGGAATAAAGTTCAATTTATCATGTGATCTTTCATATTTTTAATCAACAATTTCTCTAGTGTTCAATGAGAATTTGTGATTAATCTTTCAAAATATTATTGAAAGTTTTTTCAGTTTTGCTATTTTAGGAGTATATTTTAGTGCCAGAAAAATATATGCATTTTCTCTTATTTGATTTCTTTTAAATTAATACTAAGATAAAAAAAATATATTATATTTCAATCATGGTCTAAAGGTGTAGTTCTTTAGAAACTCAACCACAAATCTTCATAAACGATGACCATAGAAAATTACACATTTTACAATCCTACAAGAATGTTTGATATTAAATTAAACGTTCTTCAAGAACTATACCAAAATTTTGAGCAACTACAAGGATGCTCGAATATTAGTTATCCAAGAAGTATATCACAACTGTCTTCATTAACAATGTTCAATCACATATTTTATAGGATATTTGAATATTAGTTATTCATGAACTATATCACAATAATCTTCATCAATACTTATCAAGAACAATTCATTCTTTGAACAATCTTTCACATATACTTTAATATTAACTTTTTAGTTCTTTAGGAACTATACCACAAATGATATTAGAAACAATGATCTTAGAAAATCACACTTTTGTAATCTTTCAGTGATATGCTTTAATGTTATATTTGTATTGTGCTCTTCAAAGTACTTTACATTATTACATGTGTCCTATTTATAGGACACAAAATCAATAACTTACAAGCATCTAAATGGTCTAACTATAAGTGTTATTAAATTTCACTAACGTTAAGGTGTTATACTAATAAGTAGTTTCATTCACTAGTGAGAGTTAAAGAATATAGAAATCTAAAGAAAATAGACATCCACTAATCTAATATTCATAATATATATAGATTAATTTTGTGTTGTACTATAATAAAAAGTATAAAATATAACATGTCCATATCACATTAAATTGAGCAAAATAAAGCTTGAATGTATGTTTGAGCTACAATAAATTCTTACAAAATGATGGCTACTCAAGTATCTTTTGTAATAATAGCATTTCTCTTCTTAAAATGTGGAGTATATAAAATATTTTAGAGTTAGAATTATGCTGAATATTTTTGCTCAATTGGTTGCATACTCAACTCATTTACCTGTAACTCATTAACGCGGGATCTTCAATTCAGCGACTAATTATTGTTTATAATAAGTACTACGAATATTTAGCATAAAAGAAAACAATTGTGTTACTTGAACACACAATTTTCGACCTAAATTCAAAGAATTATGAACATCAATCCAAAAAAAAAAAAAAAAGAACTATTATCTCAAGAGAAAAAAATATTAAAGTTGAAAAATAAAAAGATAATAATAATTTGACTAAGATAACCTCGTTTGTTTATTTTGTAGGATTACAAAACCATACTATTTCAATCTTAAATATAAAATGAAGTAAAATTAAAGAAGATTAATGTATCTAATTACATTAATATTTTTTAATCTACTTTTTTTTTTATATTTGACATCAGAGAAACAGAAAGTAATTAATCCTAAAAAATTATTCTTGCACTAGTCTTCATACCTCAGTTGTCTATGGTCTTAGAATTTTCCTCCAAACAAGCGAACACGTCAAGAAACGAGGTAGTACCGTTACACTTAGGACACTTTGGATCTTCCTCTGATGTCATAACATATAAGAAGCATCGAGGACAACCTACGAGAGCCATGGCTTTTATTACTGTCCTATTTATTTGCTTAGGAGATTCTTCTTTACCTTTTTGGAAAAGTGAAATCTCACAAGTTAAATCTGATGAATAAGATATTGAAGAGTTTGGTGGTGATGAATTTCTGTAGCTCATGTTTTTCTCTCTAGATCTATCAACCTTTTATTTTTATTTGTTTGAACACTAGACGACCAAATCTCATAGTTGAATGCTTGATATATATAACATTGGAAAAGAGACATAATCATGTTATAAATATTTTTTTCTGTATTTAAGTTCGGTAATTTAGAGATCACTTTAGCCATAAACAAAAATATCTCAACCCTATCCTAAAATAAACTACCTTTTGTAAGACCCTCTTGGCAAAATTACAAGAATTAAGAAAGTTAATTGTAATATTAAGTTTATTAGTTTTTTGAATTATTTTATTAGTTTGTCCTTAAAGAGAGAGAATTGATTTATGTTTTTATTGTAGTAGTATTTATTAGGCTTGATTAGAGTTTTGATTATCTATTTTTACCAATTTATAGAATTGATTTTCTATTTTAAAAGTCAATAGTTTCGGTCTGCCATATTTAAATGATGTGACATATGATTTCATGATATAAAATCATATAGATACATTAATTATTCATATATCATTAAATTAAATTACAAAAATGAAAATTTCTGAAGTTGAAAGTTAAATTTTTAGAGGGTTTGCGATTTCATGGGTGTATATCATTCTACATCGTATCATATGTCACATTATTTAAAACATCTCACATCATTATTTTTTAGTTAAAAAATTAGAGTGAATGACCAAAATTACTATCAAATTTTAAAATATGATTACCAATTTCATGAATTTATAAAAATAGAATGAATAAAATTGCAATTAAATTTATTTAGTACAGATTGTATAAAATGATATAACATAAGTATGGGTAGATAAGTAAATAAATAATTAATGCAGTTGAAATTCATAAATTTATAAAAATAAAATGAATAAAATTGCAATTAAATTTATTTAGTACAGATTGTATAAAATGATATAAGTATGGGTAGGTAAATAAATAAATAATTAATGCAGTTGAAAATTAAAAAAGAGTTTTTCAAGAGGATTTTATATTAAGAGCTGGAGGTAGTAAGATTTTTATTTGAGTGAAGGAATAATATAAGATAACAAAATTAACTTAACATATAAACTTATCAAACATTAAATTAAAATAAGATATAATAATTTATAATCCTAAGTTGTCGCTTTTTTATGTCTTTGACTATTGAAAAGACTCTAAATTAAAATACAAAAGAGCATGAATAAGAATATATAACAAAATTCTGAATTAAGACTTGTTTTTTACCTAATAGCTATATTTACTCTCACATATATGAAATCATTTACTCTCACATATATGAAATATGATTTATCTAGTTCAGATTAACATTTAGGAAAAAAAAAATGAGTGTAACTCACTGAATAAAAAAAATAAATAATAAAATTTAAAAACGAACAAAAAATATATAAAAACAGAAAAGTATAATTAAATCTTTAAAAATATATTTTATTTTACTTTTTTATGTTTGATCATTTAATAAAATTTATCATAGCTTCGAAAATTGATTTGGGCAAATGGAGAGAAATGAGTTCGAAAATATTATCTCCCATTGTCGGTTAAAATATGCAAAACATTATTACAAACACATGCAGTTATGAGTTATGACACAAGTAGGAATCGTTACTGTCATAGACATACTCCTGCAATTTCTATAACTAATTTCATTTTTTTTTTTATCTATATTTCTCTTTCTACTGTATCAACATCATATTAGATTATTGTCTCTATTTCTTTAAGTGTTTAAGAGGTGTTAGATGTCCACACATCTCTTCTCTATTCAATACACCTTGTTAGCAGTCGGTCGTAGTTCGATATTGGATTCCGTGTAGTGTCAAATTTTCTGCGTATTTCGTACATTAATAGAAAATGCAACTCCCTTGCTATAAAAATAAAAATAAAAGAAGGCTTAACTGTAATTTTATTTTCATATTTTTTTCAATTCACAAAATTAATTATTCTATTTTAAGATCTGACAGTTATGATATTGTATTCATATTTTTTTAAGTGAAAATTAAATGGTAATATAATATGTTTTAAATAATGTGTCATATGATACGTAGAATAATTAATATCTATGAAATCATAATAAAAATTTCTAAATATTTAACTTTTAACTTTAAATTTTTTTTATTTTTTTATAATTTAATTAATGACATGAGTAATTAATGTATCTAAGTAGTTTTATGTTATGAAATTGTATGACACATCATTTAAAATATCTCAAATTGTCATTTTTTAAGTTCAAAAATCTGATAGAGAGATTAAAATTGTTGACTTTTAAAATAAAATATCAATTACGTGAATAAATAAAAATAAAAGGACCAAAATTGCAATTAAACCAAAAACGAAATTGCAACTCCTTCTTTTTTTTTGGTAGATATGTGTAACTCCTTTTAAGATTTAATGTTATTGAGTCAAAACAAACAAGATTTAATGTCATTTTAGACATTTTATACATAAGAAAAGTGTAATTTTAGACATTTTATAAATTAATTAAAATAACAATGTTTTTGGTTTTTTTTGCCTATAGGGTTTTTGGTTTTTAATGATCTGATTTTCAGAAAATGGGCCATTAGTAATAAAAAAAGTCGGCTAAGTGGTAAATAAAAGGGAAAGTACATTTTTGTTTATATATATGTTTTCTCAATAAAAATTAATAGAAGTATAAATTTTTATAAGATTTAAAAGAAAAGCTACTTAATTGAATAAAAGATAAAAATAAAATAGTTTAAATAAATAATAGAATCAAAAGAAAAAAGTCACACTAAAACTCTTATTTATTAACCATGTTGGAGGGGGTTTGAACTTTTTATCATTAATACTGATGTTTATTTTACAACCATGCCTCGAGGGGATTTAAACGTTTTAACTTGAGATTGTGAGTATGTATCTTGGAATTTGTTGTGGTGGGTCAGGAACCTTTTTATTTGATGATTTAGGACCATATTTTTCTTAAAGGACCATATTTTTCTTAAAGGACCACTCTAAATATAGTAAATGAATGTACTATGTAAAGGACTATATGAGCAGAGCACACATGCATCCCAAAAACGTTAAACCTGCTTCTGATCCTAATAAATTTATCGTACAAAGTGTGTACCAAACAAAATAATGATAATTTATCAACAAGTGGAGGGGACTGGATCCTCTGCTGTGAAAGCAGGATCCAGTTAAATATGTATCATAGATGAATAATTTTAAATATTAGAAATAAAAATTAAGGGTGTAGATTGGTCCACATTAGAACCCGGTGGAGGGAATCATTGTCCACATGTAGAAAATTTTGAGAATATTTTAAAAGTTTTAAATAAATAATATTTTATATTTGAAGAATATGAAAATATATTTTATTATAAAAAAACTATTCTCTTTTTATTTCTTTAGTTAAATACTCTTTTATTATATATGAAAGTTTGTCTATTCATTTTAAGATGCGAAAAATCTACTAATTTTAAATGAAAATTTTCTACTTTTTCTTCTTTCTCTCTCATCTTTTGATTTTTTATTGGATATGTTTTTATGTGGACTTTGAGATGATATTTTTTGTCAATTTTATTATCGGTTAGAATTTATTGAATTGCAGGGAATTTGCATTGTAAGATAGATAAATCCTTCAGGACATTGACTATTGTCATGCCTCAGGTTTAAATATATGTTTATTATTTTTCAGGTTCAATGAGTCGTTGATGAACATATCAATCGAGTTACATTGAAGACAAATTTTACAACTAAATGTTTTACCGACAACGTGCAATCCACTTTTTTCTTTTTGGTTTTAGGTTCAACCCGCTTTTTAACCGAATGAAAATTGTGAAAGAAGAACATTATTATTAATTAAAATGATATCAATGATTACAACGGTCTCATATGAAATTTAAACTTTGTCACTTAATATTACAATGTTAAATTATGTTCTTAATTTTTTTAAATATTTTAACCTATTCAAACTAAATCAACCCATTTTGTATTTATTTGGTACAGATTTTGTAAAAAAATTCCAAATATTAAATTAAATTGACTATTTTTTATTGATTTAAAATTTTCTCTCCCAAAAACCAATCCAAATAAATATGTTACATCCCAACACACACATAAGTCTCACTTTCAAATATTGCTCACAAGGAGGGGTACAAGAAGATTGAAGTGCATGTTGATTCAAAAGTTGTTGTGAAGAGTCTGAAATTATGCATGATCTGTCTATTAACCTATCCGTTTGGGGTTGATGAAACATATCATAAGACTGCTTCAGATTGACCAGAAGGTTAAGGTTTGTCACGCTTTTCGTGAAGCCATTTGTCTATACTTATGTTTTAGCTAGTACGACGTGTGATCAGAGCCCGTTTAAATATTTTGAAGAGTGGTTTTAAATATTTTAGAAGTTTTGTTTTAATTTTAAAAATTACACTCATAATAAAAAGAAAATATGATTTTGATAAATTATAAAAATAAAATAAATTTTAGTCTTTATAAAATTTTATTTTTAATTTTATAAAAAAATTCTTAATTTTTTAATTCTTAAATATTTTTTATTCAATTTTAGCTTTTATTTAAAAAATAATAATTTATGAAAAATTGATATTTTTAGTCTTTAAAAAAATTATAAAATAAAAATTAAAAGTGAATAAATTTTTTTAAAAAAACTAAATTTGAAATGTCATATTATATATGAAAAAGATTAAATTCCTCATGAATTAAAGACTTTATTCTATTGAGTTAGATGTACAACTCAATAGGCGATATTTGATATTCAGAATACAAAGGTGGTGATTTATCAAATTAGTCCTTTATTTTTAGATAATTTAATTTAATTGGTGTGACTACCTCTAGAGTAATCTCTTTGTAGTTCAGTTTTGTTAGGTTTAGGCTCGCTTTTTTACCAAAAGAAATACTACTTCTCACTTAAATTTTATTTTTATTTTTTGTTTACATATTAGGAAGTCCCATTTGGTAAATGCTACTTCCATTTAATAATTAAAATTAAGAAAATATTGATCAAATTAATTTTGGTAGTTAATTATTTTAAATGTTATTCTAATTAGATGATAAAAAAGATCTTAAGGGATCACACGGTATTCATCTTTGCATTTTGCGTTAAATATATGGTTGCTAAAGGATTGATGCATGGTCAATTAATTGGATTCGTGGCTACTCAATATTTCAAACATGGTCAATTAAATGATTTATATTTTATCATAATTAATTTATACAACTGCGAAAAATTTAAATTTAAACTGGAATAAAACGTCTAACCTAACAATGTCGATATTTGATACTTAAATTAAAATTTAAAAACAACTTATAGAATTTGTGGACGATGTTTGTCACTTGTTTGTCTCCATGCCAGAAAAAAAAAAAAAAATTTATTTTTATATTCCAAATCAGGGAGTACATTTATGAAATGAGTGACTTGTCTTGTCACGGAACAAAGAATACAAAATTCATAAGTGCAATAAAGACTATCAATGCATTAAACATCATTTTCAGGTGTAATGAGAGCATTCGATGCTATGCTTCGATAATTCAATGCATTCAAGACAAGTTAATAAATATTCAAATCTACTGTTCCATTTAGTCTAATATATACTTTTCGAAATTTATAAAACATAAATTAATTTTATTTTTGAGTTTTTTATTTTATTTTGCAATTCTATATGTTCCATTTTGTGTCATTTTCTCATATGTTTAGCTTTGGTTTGATGTGGATGATGGAAAAAAACTGACATTTACAAGAACACTTTAGGTATTAATGATTTCGAGGAGATTTAAGAATAGTTGATAAGTATTGATGTGCGGCGAATGTGGGATAAAAATGAGTTTTCAAGACTATTTTGTAATAATAGATTTGCCGCGATATTTCTAAGTTTATTTAATCTTTCGTCACCAACTTTTTAAAAGCACTAGAAATACGAAAGTGGGTTTCCTTTCATTAGAAATAATTGATTTTACCTTGTTTTAGCCTCTAAATAAACATTTTCTTGATAATATTAAATAAAAGTGATTGTTATTAATTATTTAAATGAATAGTAGTTTAGGTATTCTTGCATAAAGCAAAAAAAAATTGTAATTTTTTTTAAAAATAAATATTTTTAAGTAATGTTTGACATCAAAATCTGGGGCGTTACAGTAGACATAGTTATTTGTTTATTAGGTAATAATGTTTTTTGTGTTTAAAAATACTTAGATTATTATCTCTAATTTACTTGTAATTTATGCTACCTTAAAATAGATAGTCATCAATATAACTCTCTGTCTTTTAACTTAATTTGCACACTTAACAAATACAATTAAGAGATAAGTATTCTTTATTTGTTTATTTTTATTATCATAAAACATAAACCAGAAAATTGTAACTAAAACCACTTTTACACTAACAAAATATTCATTGGTTGTGCATAAATAAGTTAAAGATTTTCAATGATAGGTGTGCAGAAAAATGATGAAAATACATTTCTTCCTTTGGTATTCTCTACTAGAGTAATGGCTTAGGTCTTGTTCTTGGCCTTCTTATATCTTGCTAATATTTTAATATTTCTATGACCTAAATGCATCATTAGGTCATAGTTATATTTATGATTTTGTTTGTAACTCCATATTGTTAGTTGAATCAAAACTGCAAAAGGGTAATCATCCATTTATTTCTCTATGTTATGTTTTGGATTGCACATAAATCTCCAACTCTTACACTTACTGAGAAATGTGAAACTATTAATTATATTCACAAAATTATATTAATAAGTGAGAGCTATGTCATCTCTTAAAAATAGAGAGACTCGTAAAAAAAAGAGAAATATCTCAAGTTTTGAGTGATTATGGTTAGAGTTTTTTGGAAATATCAAAACAAGTTTTCTTCTCTATGTAATTAAGATTAACAAAAATATAAAAAAGAGTAAAGAGGAAGAATGATATTAATATTTTTATATGAAAAATCCTTTAAATATGAGAGGAAAAAACCATGATATCTAGTCCAAAAAATATCTCCATTAATAAAGTAGGATTACAATGACTCCCTCTTAAACAAAAGGCTTTCACTCAACCCCACCCCTCAAAGATGGCTCACAATATTTTTCAACCTCCTCAAGTTTGTGGAAATATAACTCATAGAACTCTAACTTTCTAATTCTATCACTTTTTTGGAAATAAACATTTTTGTTCATGATATGCCTGAACAAGTGGCGGATCTAGAAATTAATATTCCACTTGACCATAACTCCAATATTTATATAAAAATAAAAAGTCAATTTGGTTTCAAAAATGTGTGAGGTGCGGCCACTACATGTTAGTGCAAAAGTGGTTTTAACTACAATCTTTTGATTGAAGTTTTGATGATAACAAATAAAGAACAATTATCCCCCTAACTGTATTTGCTAAGTGTGCAAATAAAGTTAGAAGACAAATATTTTTATTAATGACTATCTTTTATAAGGTAACATAAACTACAAATGAGTTAGAGATAATAAACTAAATATTTCTAAACACAGAGAATATTATTACCTAATAAACAAGTAACTATGGTTATTAATAGAGCAAATTATAATATAGTCATAAGAAGTATCGTGATACACAATCTGAGTCAAAGCATTAAAGGAAAACGCAATACAAGTCGTTATTCTAGTATAAGCTAGATCCTCTGATGAACAAAGAAAATAGAATCTTCTAAACGAATATCACAATGACTATGAAGAAACTACTACAGTTGTATCTGACTCTAATGAACGTGTTTTCAAACACGCCTCTGGTGAATCCGTTAATACAAGCAATGATCTGGATGTACTGCCTCTGATAAGTATGTCAAACAAAATGATCGTCTGCCTTTGATAAGTATATCAAGCAAAATGATTGTCTACCTCTGATAAGTGTGTCAAGCAAAAGGGTTGTCTACCTCTGATAAGTATCTCAAGAAAAATGATTGTCTCTGATAACTGTGACAAGCATTGTATCGTCTGGGGCTGATAAAAAGACAACACTCAAGATAGTCAATGCTCCGATGAAAGTAATCGCTTTGAAATAACAAGCTCTAAAAAAGTCAACGCTCTAAATAGTCAACGCTCTAAATAAGACAAGTTTGTTTATCCTCTCATCAACATCTTGAATTTGTTAACTGTCTTAAAGTCTTTTTGACATCCTCTGTTAGTAATATCCTCTGAGATATGCCTTCTTAAATTGAAGATACGCAGAATCAATCATGAAGATATATATATATATATATATACACATCTTAACGATTGATATGTCTTAAATGGTGATTGAATATCTCCAACGATAAAATTCTCAAAGGACACTTATTCTCTCTATTTAAGAAGAACTCGTTCAATCAATTGAGTGTGTGAGAGAGAATGAAAAAGACAATGTGTTATGAAGAAATTATGAAAAAGCCAAGAACACATCAAAAGAAAAGTATGAAACAAAAATTCTCTTAGTAGAGTTATTAGAATTGATGTAAATCAGTCAAAGTGTTTTCATACACTTGAACTGATATAAGATTTGGCATGTAACATCCTCTCAATGAGAGTTAGAATCCTATAAACAGACTTTGTGTCAATTCAAACACAAACTTGAACTGATGTAAATCAGTCCAATAGTTGTAACAATTCTCTCACCCCTTAAAGGTACCCGACGAGGTACAACAACACTTATGAATCTCAACGATCGATTGCTATGATGTTGAAGAAAGGTTCTAACAGTGATAGTATGGAGAGGCTAGAAAAGAATACTCAAAGTCTGAAAAGGCAGAGTAAACAATACTTGTATAATATTATTGAAATAGTGGATTAAGTTATCGATTGTACTGATGCAAAATATCTATGTAAGGAGAGGATTAGATGTAGCAACAATCAGTTGTGAACTTTTATAAAAATATTTGTGTTCTCTCTATCTCTTTGTTTCTCTTATCTATGTTCTCTATGATTCAACCGTTTTGTCTCTAAACTTGTTTTAATCGTAAGTTGAATGATTTGTTAAATACTTTTTCTATTAAACAAACGAAGTATTTTTCTGAAATGTCAAAACACAATTTAAACCTCATTTTTCTTGTGTTTTCCAGCACCTTCACTATAATCTTGAATGTATTGAAATTAAACACATACTCAAACTTCTCTTTTGTTAGCAATTTGATGAACCAAATTGACTAATAAGAGACACATTTGAGAACTAAACTAACTAATGAAAGACACATTTAAAGACCAAAATGATTAACCGAATACACATTTAACTATATTTTATGTAAAAAATTGTTAAATAATCAACTTGTCATAAGGCCATATAATAATTGACTATATATAATTTAAAGGAACCTATAAAATTTGGGGGGACCATGGCACTTGTTTGTCCCATTTCTCTCTCGCTGCCTTAACCCCTCACAAATCACCAAATATATAGGAAATTAAAGTGTCTCATTCCAAAAAGTGATTAATGGAGTTGAATTATTATCTACAATTCTAATGAATTCAAAAAACTTTTAATTTATTCTTCAAAATTGAATTTGCATGTCTTAGGTTCAATGAAAATTCTAGGACCTTGGAAATTCACCTCTTTTTTATGCATTGGAATTATTCTAATAACGTTAATATAGTCGATATAACCTTGGACATCATGTTTGATATGTTTTGATCGGCGTGGACCTTCTCGATTTGAAAACCTTTTTCTCTAGCACATCTCATATCATATTATAATAAACATCTATATGCTTTGAGCGGTAATGTTGTGTTAAATTCTTTGATATGTGTATTGTACTTTGATTATCACAGTGCACAACATAATTTTGTTATTCATGGCACAACTTTTGAAGAATATTCTTCATCCATAACATCATCTTCAGTAGTTGCGATGTACTATGTTTCAATAGTAGATAATGCTACCCACTTTCGTAGTTTAGTTGTGATATACCTTGTTTTGTTGTGTAAGGGTTTGAAGGATCATTGCATGTGGCTAACATCAATCACACAAGTGAATTAGACACTACATCTTCATTCAAAATCTTGAGATATTAGATATATGGATCCTTCCACTTATATAGTGATCAACATCCACTTTTACATTTAATTTGAGACACTTACTCACAGTTGATATACCAACAATCTCTCTTTCTAGTGTGAGTTCATCTATTCATCTGGATATACTCCCTTCAAACTAAAACTTTTTCATCCACACAATTGCACCGTCGTTGACACTCAACATCAATGATATAAAATTTGTGACCATCACTGTCAGGAATACTTTGGTTACAAGGAACTAGTCACCTTAGCCAACCATCGATTCTTATAATGTTGTTTCATGAGGGGATCTGAGGATCATCACATTGGGCTAAGAGCAACCAAACAAATGAGTTGGACAACACATCTTCACCCAAAACCTTAAGCCATTTGGTATATAGTCCCTCTCACGTATATAGTGCTCAACATCCATTTTTTTCATCCAAAATAAGACTTTTATTCACTTTTGATATACCAACAAAGTTGATGGATCTTCAACTAAGTCCTAGAGAGAGGAAAGTGTGTGTAATCATACATTGTGTGACATGTGAGTTTTATTATTCCTTGTAACTTTTAAAGTGAGTGAGTATTGTAGGATGATACACCTATTAGGTTGAGTTACAAATTATTATAATCTTATTTAAGATGATGAACGAATTATGTTGTGATATTTTATATGGATGTTGGCAAGAAGAGTCATACCACTTAAATCTTCATGTGTTTTTATTATTTTATCTTTGTGGTATGTTTGTGTTTTCATTAAAATTCCTTCAATTTGTGGGTTTATTCATTAACCTGTGCAGTTTTTTCCCCCAATTTATTTTTTATACTTTGTTTGTTTTACCTCTTTTGAACAAGAGATTAAATTATACCGATGTAATATTTAGATATGATTAAATAATTTGACAACTTTTTAATGGATACCTATATTACAAATAGGGGTAGAATTAGAGCTTAATTGTTGGAGGGGCATGAATGCTTAATTTGTGCTAAATGGATAATATGATCAAACAATTTGATATGAAAGAGACATCAATCTCTGTACTTTTTTGATTTCTCGTCTTTAATAAGTTTGATATTTTATTTGTCTATTGTAATCTATACTCTCTTCAAACTTGTATATAAGAATAATATTATATTTGATGGACTAAAATATAAAAAAATTCTTTTTAATTTTATAATATTTAATTAAGAGTTTATTAAGTTTTTAGTTGTGTTAAAATTTTAAAATTTTGTTTTTAGTTTTTATAAAAGATTCTTTACTTTTTAATCATAAAAGACTATTTAATTTCATTTTTGGTATCTGCTTTTAAGTTCATTCATATTTAAATCAATGCATATTTAAGCGTAAAAAGCTTAAATAATCATATTTAATTCATCTATTATTAATAAATTCAAATTTATTTTTACAATCAAGGTTAATTCAGTTAGTAAAGAGTTAGTTTACCTCTCCCACAAGATCGTGAGTTCAACTTCTACTGTTGATTTTCGAATCTTTTTTGTGCTCTGACTCTGATGAGTCACCGAAAATCAACCCATCTAAACTATTTCGTTATCAAAAAGATGAGTGAGCAAAATCATTCAAAAATTCGAATGACACACATGATTTGACTTAAAAACATGGACAAAAAAAAATCGAAAATTTTTTTAGACAAAAAAATTAAAAAAAAAAATTCTAAAAAACATTAAAATTTTATAGAAACTAAAAATTTATTTAACCTTTTAAATAATATTAACTCTCAAAATACCTTTTTATTTATTTTGTAATGAAACAAAAATTGCAGTCATGAATGGATTACCACATGTAAGACAAATTCATGGCAAAACAATTGTAGTCTAGTCACACTATAAAGCAGAGCAATTGTTGAGTACACGAGCACTAGTTTTACTTATGACGTTTATACCATTCCTAATTTGAAAGAAATTTCAAAAAGTTGAGAGCGTATTCAGGCAAAAAAATATAAAGTTGGGAGTGGACTTCATATAGTCTTACATCTACGTCTGCCCTGATTATTATTATCTTTGTGTATTTTTACATAAATTTAATATACTTTGATATGATATTGAGAAATTAAATATTATTTAATTAAAGTGCATTAGACATTAATCTTTAAAGATTCTTCAAATGAATCATTGTAATTGAAATAAAATGAAATATTAGTTAATGAAGATTATTTTAAAAAATAATGAAATCAGATTGATGACAGTTTCATTGTATTAAAATATGTAGACAAATTATTCACTTCAAAAGTTTTTATGAACAAATAAAATTAACAAATAGTTGCTTCTGCCGCCGCCCACTACCCACTTTAGGTTAAAATCAAAGCTCCGCTTTTCTTTTTCATCCATTGAAAAGAAATGGTTTAAGACTATATTTTTTGGCTCATAATCCCCTTCTACATGGTTTTTTTCTTTTTGTCTAAATAAGTGATTATCACATAGATTTAGTTTTTTTTTCGTGTTTTGGCTACAATTTCATCATTAAAGTGCGACATTATTTTGTTTGTTGTCTTATTGCAACCATGTTTGGTTTTATGTCTTATTGCGCTGTTTGTTTGATTCAAATTAAAAGATTAGTTTTAATTCATTATAAATTCAATGAATGACTTTGACGTCATCAACGTTAGAGATCTATATACATTGATATTTTGGACACTTTAATTTTTTCAAAAGTATATCCATTTTGTCATTTTATGCTATTAAACTTATATTGTAAGTTTGTTCGCAGATTTATCCTTTTCATTTTTATCAACTTTGAATTGGTATTATTCTCAATCAATGTATTTTAATAATTTGAATGACTGAATATTATTTTCATTAATAAAAAATAATTAAAAACACAAATTTTAAAAAATAAAGAGTAGAAATATATTTATAAATAAACGACCTCTTAATTTTACTCGTGTCCATCAAGGTGTAGCCAACTTGCCATTGTGTGGTACATTGGTGATAGCATTTGTCTCACTTCCGGTACTATTAATATGCTTCTTAATAGAAGCTTTAGTGGAAATTTGACTCTAAAGATTGATATAATAAAAGCCTTTGATACAATAGATTAAAATCTCCTTATCAAAGTTCTAAAGGATTTTGATTTCAACAATAAGTTTTGTCATTAGATTAGAACTATTCTCAAGTGATCTAAACTGCTCTTTCAAAGGAAAACCTAAAGTTGCTTATTTACAACCAATCGTTGATCGAATCAAGGCTAAACTTGCGATTTGGAAAGCATTTCTCCTCTCTATGGCAAATAGAATTCAATTGGTGAAAAGTGTTATTCATAGCATGTTGATTTATAGCTTCCATATATATTCTTAGTTGACTTCTCTTCTCAAAGATGTAGACAAATGGATTAAGAATTTCATTTGTTATGGAGATATTGAGTAGAGGAAAATGGTTAGTGTTACTTGGCATAAAATATGTCATCCTTTTAACGAAGTTGGTCTTGGTATTAGGTCTTTGAGAGACATTAATAATAATACTACTATTTAGTTTGCTTGGGACTTAATCACTTCTAGTTAACATTAGACTATTCTTCTTAGAGATTGGGTTTTTACAAGACAGATGCATGTTAGATATCACATTGATTCCTTCATCTAGACTGCACTTAAATCTAAGCTAGCTACTTTATATGAGAACAACAAATGGCAGCATGGTATGGGTGACAATATTAATTTCTAAGTTGACACTTGGTTAAAGGACTCTTTGGTTTTTATTTTTAACGTTGATGAGGATATGCAATCATCTTTGTGCCACTGTCAACAATTTCATTCAGGATGGTCAGTGAAAAATTCCTTTTGTTATCTTACATAATTACCCATAGTTGGTTGTCTTGCTGGCAAATGTTACTATTCATACTTTTGATTGTCAGGATCATCTGGTTTGGAGATTAAACAATTCTGGTGTTTTAAGTTTTAAGGAAGCTTATTTATTCTTCAAGTTGTTGGGGAACAAATTCCTTGGGCCAAAATCATTTGCCATAATAGCATTCTTCCTTCTAAGTCTTTTAGATTTTATAGATCGGTGCATAACAAAATGCTTATGATAATTTAATCTCCAGTGGTTGTCAAATTGTTTCAAGATGTGGGCTTTGTAAATGTGCAACAGAGACCAATAACCATTTATTTATATCTTGCTCATTTGCTACTAGGATCTAGTTTTGGCTAAGCTCTATTTTTTATACTCCAATTTATACTAGTTCGGTTCAACATCTTCTTGCCATTTGTGACAAAGGTTGGTCTCATTAGTGTAGGGATGCTATTTTACTTTGCATCATCTTTATTATTGACATTATTTGGTATTGCAAGAACAAGCCCGCTTTGAAGGCAAGCGTCTTGCTTTTTACATCGTCGACAACATAATTATGGTCAATGTATCATTATCTAGCAATCACACTTCTAGCACAGTCTCCAATTCTTTGCAATAATTTCAAATTCTAAAGTCCTTCTAGGTTAAAACTCATCCTCCTAAGGCTCCTATCATCAAGGAAGTGACTTGGCATCCTTCCAAACATTATTGGATTAAACATAATACAAATGGAGCTACTTATGGTTGTCCTAATCCTGCTGCTTGTGGATGTATATTTAGGGACAACTTTGTTGCTTCCGTGGTTGTTTTGTTGTAACTTATGGGAATTATAACTGTGTTGCATGTTGAGCTTACAACGGTTATGGTTGCTATTGAAACAACATACAAGAATGAGTGGTGCATTCTATGAATTGAGTCTGACTGTTAATTGACAAATTTGACTTTCAGGAAGCATAGTCTTATTCCTTGCTCTATTAGAAATAAATGGCTTAATTACTTTGAGATGATTAAAACAATGAGATTTATTATCTCTCATATTTTTTGAGAAAATAATCAATGTTCTGACATAATTTGCTAATTTGATGCTTCACATTGTTAATATTTATTGGTGTGATATTTTTTCTTCTAATATTTTATATGTTTTTAATAGAAACAGGTTTGGTCTACCTGATTATAAATTCTGTTAATTTCAATAGGTGTTTATTGCACTTTTTTTTCTTTGACCATGATTTTATCTCTTTGGATTTTTTGATAAGTTTTTAATGAAGCAGTGGTTTGTATCCCTTAAGATTGTTTTCTTGAGTTTTAGTATTGTCCTCCAAAAAAATTTGTATTTTTCTTTTCTATTTTAATTACAATAATAATAATATTTTAGGGTGCTGTAAATGATAGATGGTTGACTTGGAATGCTAACATTGTTGGGATATCAAACTAATGATGTGATGTTTTTCAATTTTATATTTTCTTTTAAAAAACTTGTTAAAGAATTAAAAATGAAAAAAAACATTACCATTATACGGATACATACGGTACGATGTATCGCGCAACAATGTGGTAAAAGCCCAACGTGAATATGGCCTGCAATCATTAATGGGCCAAATCATCATAGTAAATTGGTTGTGTTGTTGTAATGTAATTATTGCAATGCAAATATATTGCTACTAGTTGATTCGATTATTATATTTGAAGATGTTATTTCACAAAATATGTTTATCAAAATTATTTTGGATAGAAAGTATATTGTGATTTTTTGGCGAATTTTTTACATGACTTGAATTTATTGTGATTTGGATTTCTTATGTTGTGAGTTTCTTCTCCCTGCTGCTTGTTTGTTATGATCAATATTATAGAGTTTTGGTTTGGTTCACATGCTTCAATTGTTGTGGTTCTTTGCTGATTTGATTGTATATTGCAAATCAGTTGTCTGATTTATTTAGTTGGATTTCTACACTTAGATTTCTTGTTGGTTTGATTATTCTCTTGATTGTGATTGTTTGATATGGTTGCTACTCTTTTTTTGGTCGCTCATTTCTCGGTTTTTTTTTTGGCTTGGTTCTTCTCTTGATTCGGACTATTTGATATGATTTCTTGTTGGTTTGATTCTTCTCTTGTTTGGTATAACTAATGATCCTCTTTTTGGTTTCAGCTTCTTCTTTGGTTGCTTCTCTCTTTGTTGGTTCTTCTCTTTGATTGTTGCTTCTTCTTTGGTGATACCTCTCTCTGTTGAATTTTTCTCTTAGACTATTGCTCCTTCTTTGGTTGTTTACTTCCCTATTGGTTCTGTTATTAGTTGGTTTGATTTTGATTGATTTGAGCTTTACCTTTAGAGGGTGTTTGAATATTTGAAAATATGTTTTAGAATTAAGTCTATTTAATAACTCTAAATATGAATTAATATTCAGTCTTTTTTTATGATTGACAAACAATTGTTACTACATGTTAATATAGGTGAATGTTCATTTGTTCTCTTGATTTTGTCTCTCCATTCCTAAATACACTAGGGGAAGTTAGAATCCGGTAAAAAATCAAAAAATTGGGGAGTTGGATGAATATTCACCGTTAATGTAATGAGTTTGATAAGAGATGTTAGATAATAGTCTATTGGACTTATGTTATTAGGTCTTTTATATTGCTAAGTTAGTAGTCAGTATTTTAATGTTTTACTATTAAAACCTTAGTCTCCTTTTGTTTTTTCCTCTCTCTCTTATTCTTTATCAATTCATATTGTTAACTACACGCACTTATAGTCAAGTGATTGGACTCAAGTGTTTAATAAATTTTAGTTAAAAACAAATGGTTTAGAAGAATTCAATTTCAAATTCTACCTAAAACAATTTTTAATCAAATTTTACTTACGTTCCTAATAATCTCCAAATTACTTAAACCCTTCCCTTGAAAACATGTGATCCATATTTCACAAAGAAAATCCATTCATCTACAAAATTGAGCATAGCATTAGCATAGATCCATTAACCACCTCATCTACAAAAGTCCTCATCTACAAAAATTGAGCATAGGCACACCATATAGATCCAGTAAGCACCACCTAGAATTCATTCATATACATTGACTATAGTACATTACTTCGAATAAATGCTTATGTTGAATTTGTAAAAGCAATAGAAACACAAATGAAGAAAATATCAACCAAATCTCTTCCTGAATACAAAGACATTCAATCATGATTCACAAGCTTGTACTTTAATATTTTTCACCAAGCCCCAGCTACTTTCAACCCCACACAAATAATTAATCACACAAAATTATGTTTACACGTAGCTTCTTCCCCATTTTTAATTCAATGGGTAAACGTGGCCTAGCGCTAGTGCAAACACAATTTTTTAAAAAAATAAAAAAACTAATATCAAAATAAACGTTTTTTTCATTATATATTACTTTAATACATTTAATATTTTCAATTTTTATGTTGATGCAAGAATTACTTTCACCACCACCACTTGTATACCATGTTGATCGTAATCACACTTTTGTATAATCCATACTACTAGGAAAAATAAAATTAACAACTAAAAAAAAGACAAAAAATAAAATAAAATCATCTCTAATTTTGTCTCTAAAGATTAGAGACACGCAATTTAAAAATATTTTTATTTTATTTTATTTTTAATTTTTGTTGCTAATTTAATTTTTTCAAATTTCATCCGACCGTTGAAAGTTTAATAGCGGTCGGAGTGATACTAACCTTGTTAGGAAAAGCTTCAAGACAAATTTCATCGAACGCTTTAACGATGACATGGTGGTAACAAGTGGCATTGAGATGAAGAAAACAGCGAAGAAGATCGTGAAGATCGTCTTCCGAATCGATCTCATTCTCGAATATCATTTGAAGCATAGAGTGTTTGAAATCATGATATGGATCCTCAGAGTCTTTCTCAACCACAACAGTGTTCAATAGTGGGCTCTGTTTGGGTGCAGAGTAGTTTTGTGTTGCTTCGGCTTCCGAGACAGTGGTTGTCGAGAAATCATCGTCGTCGACGCTGCAAATGCCGCCGTTTCGTTCCCCGGAAGTTGTAGTGGAAGAAGCTTTACTACTTGTTGGATTTGTCTTTTGGTTAATGGAAATTTTGGGCTTTTGAATTGGCTCGTGTACTTCAATTGCTTTGTTTTTTGTACAGCCACAACTTCCATTTGATGTGAATAATGTTCTCATAAGGCTTTTCATGTTGGAATTGGAAGACATTATAGTAAGTAACCTCCTAAATTAGATTGATATAATATAAATATATAATAATATATGGTATAGAAAAAGAGAGGGAGTTTGATTTTATTTTGTGTTATGAGAATCGAAAATACAACAAAGTTAGAAAATTAGGTGTTTAGAAGAAAAAATATATATAAAGATGGTTGGATATGTTAAGGTAGAGGGTGTTGTTTGGTAGGATTCCTTTTCAAACTAACAATGTGATAATTGTGATGAGTTTTTTGAGATATAAATGGAGGTAGAAAGAGGATATAGGGGTGAAATTAAATTAGTATGAGTTGGATTGGGGTCTCTTTCGAAAAATGTTTGGTGTTTAATTTGATGGTTATTTATTTGACTTGACGTAGCTAGGAGTATAAGAAGGGATTAATCATTTGATTAATCTTTGGGAAGAAATTAAACTCATCATTATGAAGGCTTATTTTTCAATAACTTAAAATTAATTTTGTTGCGTATATGATTAAATATATTTGAATTGGACCAATGGCTATTGTATCTAGCTAGTTCCTTAACACGATAACTCTACAAAAGAAACTTAAACTATAATAAAGCATAGAAGTCACTCTTGTATCTTTCAAAACAAAAAAAAAAAACTCTTGTATGTTGTCCTTATGTTATTTAATTTAATTTACGGTAATTTTGTTACGTAATTTTTTTTGACAAACTTTCTTACGTAATTTTAATAGGTGAATTATCTTGAACTACAAAAGAAGCTTCTGTCAATAAAGTTGGCTTCCAAGGAAACAAGCCTTTTCTTTCGCTTTTTCCCGGCCCATGAAGTTTTGCCTCTTATATGGAGTCTAATTTAGAGCATGGATTAACTGATTAATTCAACAAAAATATTTTACACACGTCCACTTTTCGTACACATGATAATTACGTCTAAATATAAAGTTAATTCAATTGAATAGATAAATAATTTAGAAGTAAATATAAGTTATTTGAAAATTTGTGAATAAATCATCCACAATCAATTAAAATTGGCCACGCATATTCTACTAATTTAAAAAAAAAGTTTTAATATAATTAGTGAAGTGCATATGACTGATTTTAACTAGTTGTGTGTAACTTACTTACAATATTTTTAAATACAACTTAAGTCTTATGTTATTTAGATTATGTTGAAAATTATGATTAATCACGTAACCAAATTAACTATAATTTTAACTGTAATTTAAATTAATTATTATTTTTAATTAAACTAATCATATTTTTTTATACGTGATTAACGAAATATTGCAATTTGCATGAGTGTATAGAAAGTGTGTGTTGATGTATTATTGTTAGTCTAAATAGCATCATATTCTGATCACCAAATAGCATAAGTATCATTGAATCAACCGTATATGTTAATGTAAAAGATGGTTTCATATATTGTTTGATGAGAAATTGAGAATATATATTTGGTTTATTATATTAAGGACAAAAATCTGCCGCTTCATTTCAAAAAATAATAATCAGCTAACTATACAATCAATAGTTATAAATAACCGATTTCCATAACTAGACCACGAGGAAGTTTAATTCATTCAAATAAATGATTAGGGAATAAGTAATTGATCCTCATAGCTAGTCCTTTTGAATTTTTATGTTTACACCACGTATACAAATTTAGTAAAAACAATCATATAATGCCAATTTTTTCAATACTAAAATCCACAAAGTAACATATGACACCTTCAGCCGTTTCCTAATTTTTTTTTTTGTATTTATTATTTATATTATAGAAATATATACTTGGTCTTGCCGTCTTGTTGCACATCTTGTTCTTAGATTATGCCATATGGTTTTTTATCATTCCATGATATACTTCAATGTGTTATAATATGTACATGCTTTGCGCTTTATAAAAAAAATATTACACGTGCTTTGCGTATGGGAAATTTAAGAGATGGGAACTTAGTTAAAATATTTAGTTGTACCAAAAAATATATTTAAAGCTCCAACGCAACTAATTAAGTAACCAATTTTCTATCGCATGTACTAGGCACTAGCAAAACATTTAATCCATTGCAGCAACCAAATGCACTTGAAAATGGCATTATTTGCAATTCAAACTTCAGAACATGCAAATCGATCTATCCAATATCTTCTAGGTGGGATTGAAAAGTCATAAGTGATTTATTAATTTTACCGTAAAACTAAACATGCACGACTCACGGGTTGTTATATAGTTGATCAACGATTAGACTAGTCCGACTAAGTCTATGTTGTTAGAATTAGAAGAAATTTTTTTTGAATGTCTTGTGAATAGACATCTTCAATTAATTATGTTAGATATTTATGGATTGTGATTCATAATTAAATAAAAATCAAATTAAGTAACTGTTAATTAGATTTTTGATTGAATAATTAATTTAATTGATGTGTTAAAATATGAGTCAATGTCATTAATAGTTTGTTTCAGAATAATTAATTAGAGGTCTGTGTGATTATTAGTGTATATATAGGATATGGTTTCTATTATAATGGACATAATCTTTTCTTTCTATTTGAAGAACGACATAGATGGTATCAGTTGAGGAAGAGCTGTAGAAATATTATAAGTAAATGAGACAGAGGTTAGAAAACTAATTAGAATCCGTTAGAGTGTAATTTTTTTACTAATTATAAAAAAAAAAAAGTGATTTTAAAATTTAATAATTTAGAGATCATTTAATAGAAGTTTAAAA
>JBBPBQ010020323.1:21839284-21871599 GCA_037974755.1 Cicer yamashitae
GTTATGATGAGTTAACACATTAGTGAAAGAAATTCAACTATAAAGAGTAAATATTTACTTTAGTTCCCTCTTCTAATTTAAAGCAATTTTTAGATTACTTAATTTAAAAAAAAAAAATTAGTAACAAACAAATAAGAAATCTTAAGAGTAACAAATTTTTTAAACAAAAAGGGGTTACTTTAAGAAAAATATGTAATAAATGGGCTCATAATTCAATTAATTTGTTACGATGAGTTAACACATTAGTTAAAGAAATCCAACTATAAAGAGTAAATATTTACTTTAGTTTTCTGAAAGTGACACGCAGTGTCAAAATAGTCTTTAGAAGAAATAAAAATATTTTAAAATCGGTAAATTAATACACCGTCATATGTTTGTTGCATCATTTGCATCATCTGTTTGTGCATCATCTATATTTGTTTGTTGCATCATTTGCATGTCTTTGTTGTATATACATCTAAAATATCTTTTTCTGAATAGCACTAGTGTATATGGTTGTTCATTTAGGTTTAATATCTAAGAACAATAGTTCAAAGGTATTTTACATCTTGAGAACTGTGAAATGTTAATCAATAGATTTCATACGAAACCAAAGGATTAACATCCTAGTAATCTGTAAACTCTTTTTGAAAAGTCTGGTCATATTTTTTAGGCTAAATATCACCCGTGGTCCCTTAACTTAATTTCGGTTAACGATTTAGTCATTTATCTTTCTTTTTTTTCTTTCGATTTAGTCCTTTATGTTTTTAAATAATTTCAGCGTTACCCTTTAAGTGGGGTTCCGTTAAGAAAAAGTTAAAAAATCCCTCCTCTGGATAATTGCATATGTTCATCAAACCTCTAAGAATGATTGTCACTATCAGAAGTGATGTCTATGGAGTATAAATACCTCATAGCTTCGGTTTTAACGAATCAATCCTACTACCAAATTTAGAACAAACTTTGAACATTTTTCTGAAATATTTCCAAAACATAAAGAGTAACTTTTTCTAAAAACGAAGGAGGGATTTTTTTAACTTTTTCTTAACGGAACCCCACTTAAAGGGTAACCCTGAAATTATTTAAAAACATAAAGGACCAAATCGGAAAAAAAAAAAAAAAAAAAAAAAAAAAAGATAAATGACTAAATCGTTAACTGAAATTAAGTTAAGGGACCACGGGTGGTATTTAGCCTATTTTTTATGATATCTTTGTGTTTTTTGTCTCTGTCATTTCCCTCTTATTTTACCCTCATGTGTATCAAAAATAAAATAATTTAATAAGTTTAAAACTCTTAAAGAATCGCGTTTATCATATTCAGGGGGAGTCCCAAAATATTGATCTATAGGTTTCTTTTAGAGGATCAAATGATTATTAAGTCAAACAATTTTATAGTACTACATTCAGGGGTTAGCTTTCTTATAAACCTTATTTTGTGAAGGAAAATTGTTCATTAATTGTATAGTTATTTGTCATCATCTAAAAGGGGGAGAATGTTAGTGCAAAAGTGATTTTAGCTACAATCATCTAGTTGATGTTTTGATGATAGCAAAAACAAACAAATAAAGAACAATGCTTAAATATTTGATTCGTCCATGTAAGTTCGCGTCTTTCTTATTTTCGTCCTTGTAAGTTTTTTTTTTCAATCTAAATCCTGTAAGTACAATTTAGTTTTAAAATCATCCATGTTGTTAGTTGCTGTTAAAAAAAAGCCTATGTGGCAAATGGAGGAGTGACGTGGCAGTTTAACGTGGCAGAGGAATAAATTAAATAATTAAAAAATGAAATTAAGTAATTAAATTGATTAAAAAAGAAATGAAGGAAACTTGAAGGTGTTATGTTTTAGTCCCTCCATCCAAAATCATAAATAGGTTTGGGGATTAGGGTTCTCTCCTCCTTTCTCTATATATCATCGCATCACCATCATTGCATCACCATCTTCGAATCACCATCATCGAATCACCATTATCGCATCACCATCATCTTTGAATTTTCATATGCTTCTTCTTCGTTATATTATGGCGTCATCTTCGTCTACAACAACTCGTTTTCAATTGCGTGAATGTGGGTGTAGGAAAGCAATGTGTATATTCATCTCTAACACTGATGAAAACCTTAAACGGTGATTTTCGAGATGTCTTCATTGGGATGTGAGTAATTTTTCTTAAATCTGTTACTTTTATGTTTATTCTTTGTAGTTGTAGTTTACATTTACTAAGTTTAATGTTTAATTTTTTTGTTTTTGTTTGTAGACCCCTTATACTTGTCCATTTTTTGTTTGTAATGCGATGGTGGTGATACAAAAATGGTGATTTGATGTTGGTGATCTGATAACGGTGATGCAATGATAGAAAAAGGATGAGATAATTCCAATTCCCAAACTTATTTCTGATTTTAGATTGAGGGACTAAAACATAACACATTCAACTTTCTTTCATTTCTATTTTTCATTTCTTTTTTAATTACTTAATTTCATTTTTTAATTATTTAATTTATTCTTCTGCCACGCCACTCATCTGTTTCTCACATAAGCTTTTTTTAACAGCAACTAATGACATAGATGATTTTAAAACTAAATTGAACTTACAGGGTTTAAATTGAAAAAAAAAAAAAAACCTTACAGGTACAAAAATGAGAAAGGCACGAACTTACAGGGACGAATCCAATATTTAAGCCATAAAGAACAATTATCCTCTAACTGTATTTGTTAAGTGTGCAAATTAAGTTAGAAGACAAAGATTTATATTAATGACTATCTATTTTAAAGTGGAATAAATTACAAGTGAACTAGAGATAATAATCTAACTATTTCTAAACATAAAGAATATTATCACATAATAAACAAGTAACTGTGTTTACTAATAGAGCAAGTCATAATATAGCAATAAGAAGTATTGTGATATACAATCTGAGTCAAAGCATTAAAAGAAAAAGGAATACAAGCAATTGTTTTGATATAAGCTAGATCCCCTGATGAGCAAAGAAAAGAAAATCTTCTAAACAAATATCACAGTGACTCTAAAGAAACTACTACAGTTGTATCTAACTCTGATGAACGTGCCTCTGGTGAAATTCGTAAATACAAGCAAAATGATTGTTTACCCCTATTAAGTATTTCAAGCAAAATGATCGTTTGCCTCTAATAAGTATATCAAGCAAAATGATTGTTTGCCTCTGATAAGTATGTCAAGAAAAATGATTGTCTCCCTCTGATAATTGTGACAAGCATTGTATCGTCTAACTCTGATAGAATGTCAACACTCTAAAAAGTCAATGATGTGATAAAAAGACAACACTCAAGATAGTAAATGCTCTTATGGAAGTAATTGCTTTGAAATGACATGCTCTGAAATATATGTGTTTCATTTATCTCTCTGTTTCTCTTATCTATGTTCTCTATAATTCAACCTTTTTATCTCTAAACCTGTTTTAATTTCAAGTTGAATGATTTGATAAAGAACATACTTTTTTATTAAGCTTTTGAAGTATCTTTCAGAAATAAGAAACACAATTCAAACCCCTATTTCTCTTGTGTTTTACACCGTCTTAAGTGAGTTAGGCACCACATTTTAACCCAAAACTTAATGATATTGAATTTATGGACCATCTCACTTATATGTTGTTCTAAATAATATGAAACTTCTAACACACACTTGCTACACAATATTTGTAAGGTAACTTCCAATGGAGGTCAATACTTCTTTTTCCTGCTCCAACAAATATTTTCAAAATCCATATTACATTCATTCTAATGAAAATCCAGCAACTTTGTTTGATTAATCAAACACTTATGGTTCGTTTGATGGACATGATAAGATACATTATATGAATAAATTATTATATCATGTCTGAATCTAATATTTGATGAACCAACAAGATATGATAAGTTAATCCAAAACTCTATCATATCTTGTCTCTCTAATTAAAATTTATATCTTGAATATGAGCTATAATAGAAACCAGCAAGATAGGATAAGAACAATAATAAATATAATATAAAAATATAAATCTAATCAAATATAAATATAAAAATAATTAATAGAATTTGATATTAAACTTAAAAATAAAATATTAATAATTAATTTAAAAAATATTTATAATTTTATCATAAGAGTAGTTTTGTCTTTTTATATAATTTAATATATTATATTCATGATAAGATATGTATCAAATAGATTACAAAATAAAATGTTAGTATATTGTTAGTTATTACTGTAAATGATGATATTTATTATATCACTATTCTATTATATTTTTATTCAATTTTATATCATTTTTCTATCCTATTTTGCGGAACTTTAATGATGATAATTACCATTCATGGGAGAGATCTTTGGATAAGTATGTCAATTTTATATCATTTTTTCACTCCCTCTTTCGAACATTTAGAGAAATCTTCCAAACTTTCGAATCTTTCCAATTCTCATATACCAAAAAGTAAGTGATACTCGAATATTTCAAACTTTCGAAATAAAAAATTCCATAATTTCAAAAGTTTCGAACAATTCAAACTTTCGAAACAAAAAAATTCTTGAATTTCAAAACATTCGAACAACTCGAAACTTTTAAAATAGAAAATTTCCAGAAATTCAAAAATTTCAAACAATTCGAAAGTTTCGAAATGAAAAATTTCCAGAATTTTCGAAAGTTTTGAAATGACAAATTTCCAGAATTTTTGAAACATTCGAAATAGAAAATTCTAGAATTTTTTAAACTTTTGAACAATTCAAAACTTTCGAAATAGGAAAAACTTTTGAAGGTTTTGAAATTTTCGAATTTTTTGTAATTTTTCAGTTTTATTAATTATTGATATAATAATTATATTAACTTAATTTTGCAATGCTTATAACCAGAGGTGTGTTTGGGGAAATTATTCGTACTATCGTCAGAGGCGTTGGGGCGATAGAGGTGGTAGGGGTGATGATAGAGGCGATAGAGTTCCACCTACAACATCATATAGACGAATGAATGAAGTAAACCGTCCACCTCATCAGCATCGTCATAGACGTGGATCTAGGTCTCATGACCTTGGCGATGATGTTCAGGAGGATGTTCGTGAGCCTGAACAGGATGTTTAGAACGTTGAAGAGTATGTTCAGGAGGATGTTCAGCATCTCGGATTCTCCAAAGGACCATTGGTGACATCTGTGTTGACACGATATGAACACCATATGACTCTAGGATATGGAAATGAGATGTATATTTTAATTAAATAATTTTTTAATTAAGAATAAGTATATATCATATTTAGTACATTTTTTCGGTGAAATTTAGCAAAAATCACTGAATCCATGTTTGTTGCTCGAACTCTTTCTATTATACTACTGCTTTTTATATTCTGGACACCTTCTTCGGAGAGCCACCAGCACACCACCGCAGATGAGTTTCCGGTCATCATTTCCGATCATAATGGAAGGAAGAATTGGAAGGTGTTAATTACATAGTTTTCATTTCACAAAAATTCTCTGAGATATGAAGATTCTTATTGGACTATTTGATCTTTTAAAAAAGTTTAGTTTGCTTTTAAATCAAAATTTGTATGAAGATTATATATTTTTCTTGACATCGATTACACATATTCAACACTTACTTTTTGCATTTAATTTAAAATTAATGTTAGTTTTTTTATTTAACGGTTAATGGTTAGTTACTGTTATTTTTTGCTAGATATCATATGAGAACTAACTTGCTATGAGTGTCTCGCATGAAACAACCTTTCTTGTTTGTAAACAGAGATGGCAAAATAGATAGATTTGATGACTATGGATTTAATAGATGAATCAAAATAATTCATTAATTTATTTATAATCCACTAAAAGTTTTTTAAAAAATACAATCTAATCCCGTATCACATTTTCATGGATGGATATCCATCCAATTCACTTAATAATTTTTTTAATATTATCATAAATTATATACCTACAATAATAATAATAATAATAATAATAATAATAATAATAATAGTTTTTATTTCTTATAGAAAAAAAATAAATAGTGGCTTTTATTATTTCATAAATTAATATACTTATCATTTTAAAAAACTATTTTAAAAAAATATTAATAAAACTGTTTTTAAAATATTAAAAAAATATTTAAAAAAATATTTAAAAATAGTTTTTTATATTATTTCAAAAAAATTAAATAGATAATAAATTTATTAATTAATAATTAAATAATATGGATGGTGGCTATAGGCAGTGCTCGGCAGCCACCACGGCTGTCCTGTGGCGGTGGTACAACTGCCAACCACCACCTTATTTAAATTAATAATTAATAAATTATTGTTTTGAAAATTAAATTCTATTTTTTATTCTAGAAAGAAGAATGTTTTTTATTAAAAAATATTTTTTTATTAAGAAAATATATTTTTTTAAATAAAATTATTTTATAATAAAAATAAATTATTATTTAAATTCTGTTTTTTAAATATAATAAAGATATTAGTAATAAAAGTAACATTTAAAATTTCGGATTTTTAAATGATAAATTTTAAAATAAAAAATTTTAGATCAAATTTTGAAAAACAATAAATAAACTATTTTTAGAATTAATTAATTTTAAAATAATTGAAAAACAATTTTTAAAATATTTTTATAATAAAAAAATTGAAATAAATATATAATATTTTCTTAAAATAATATATATATATATATATATATATATATAATCTATTGGATTTTATAAAACAAACTACGTGATTCATTGAATTTTAAAAAAAGGTTTGATGAATTGAATCCAATCTATTAAATTTTTTATTATGCAATGGATGAATTTATTATTTGATTGCTTAAATGGATGATGGATAATTATATCAAATTGTGACTCCTATTTTAAAGATATAAGATTAAAGATATGGCATTTACAACATTTGTAACAGTGTATTGTGTTGTTTGAGAGAAAAATTGTGAGGTTGAAGATAATGTGAAAAAAGATATGGTGTACCCAAACTACAATAAAATTTGTGATATTGCTTCATCTAATGGTCAAAAGTGAATTTCACCATCATAGGCCACTTTAACAAGTGTTCGTGTTAAATGTCACCTTATTTATAAAGTAGAAGTAGTTAAATTTACTTATTTATTGGATAAACAAATGTATCTGAACATATAATTGTATAAATTAATTTTCATATAACTCGTCAATTTAAAGAGTTGATCTCTCTCAATATATTATGTATTAGTCAGATATTCAATTTCTCACTAAATAGTTAAAGGGTCTAATTTCCAACCACTAAATATACCCATTTAGTCAACATGGGCTTCAAATTGGTCTTCTCAGCTTGATCTCCTAATTTTCTTTTTTCTTTTTCTTTCTTTTATCCATATAAAACAAAAAACTCTTTTTGTTTCTTATACAAAGGAAGGCCAAAACCTAAAATAAAATCCTTAAACAACTATTGATATATATGAGAAAAAATTACACCTGTGATTCTTTAAATTGGCTTCAAATCTTCTATAAATTGTTTAAGTTTACGTATTGAAACTTAAAAGACTAATATAGGAAGAAAAAAATATTATTTGTTGATTTGAAGGTATTATCTCAACAACATTAATGACACATAACATCTAACAATTATGTGGACATGTTTTTATCATAGTCTAGCCTAAGTTTAAAAAAAATATTTTGGTGTGCATATTTTGAGACTTAAAAAATTTGATTGTGAAAAAAGAAATTAAAATACCTATCCATGATTTAGACCTAATTTAATGGTCATAGGTGTAATTTTGTCCATATAATAAATATAAAAAAAAGGCTTAATTGTCCCTCTATTATTATCAATTTACGGAATTGGTTCTCTTATTTTAAAAATCGACAGTTTTGGTCCTTCCCTCAAATTTTTGAACTAAAAAATAACAATTTGACATATTTTTAATGACGTGACATACAATTCTATAATATAGAACCATCTAGATGCATTAATTATTCATATGTTATTAATTAAATTAAAAATATGAAAAAATTATGAAGTTGAAATCTAAGTTTTTACAGCATTTTATTCCAATTTCATGGGTGTTAATCATTCAATATTGTTGTATCATATGTCACATTATTTAAACCATCTCACGTCATTATTTTTTAGTTAAAAAATTAGAGGGATGAACCAAAACTGTCGACTTTTATAAATAAGGGGACCAATTTTGTGAATTAGAGAGATTAAAACTGCAGTTAAACTTTAAAAAAAAAATTAAGAAAATAAGGTGGTCAAATTGGAGAAAGGTGATGGGGTAAACTAATGGTTGTTGCTACATGTCTCTTCTCATGACCCTAAAATTCAAGTCACGTGCCCTAGCCACATCCTCTTCTTTGGGCTTATATTCGATAGCCCATTACGTTAGACAAAGAAGAATTTCCTTTCCCATTGTTACATGTGAACATACAAAGTTGTAAAAATGGACAACACAACTAATTATAAACCGATATTTTATTGCATCATTATCATTTACTATCTTTCTTTGTTGGCTCAACTTAGCTCACACAAAACTTTATGCAATTTTGATTATCAAAACAACATATATGCTTTGAGAATTGGATACATAAGATTCTCAAAGGAGCCAAACCAACAATGACAACGTTTCTGTTTCTCCCTTCACCTTCTTGTGTTTCTTTAATGAGCAAAGAGACTTATAGATTTTGCAGTCTTGCTTCAATTCACTCACGCAAGTCCCATGTAAAAGAGTTCAACTTTAGAGTTAGAGCTGTTAGAGAGAAAACTGAGGAAATCAAAAGCCCTTTACAGCCACCTTCACCTGAGGAAGTTACCAAGAAGTATGGTCTTGAAGCTGGTCTTTGGAAGGTGCCCATTTCTTTCTCTTATCTATTTTGGCTTATTTAGGATTATGTGGTTATAAAAAAGTTTCAATTTTCAATAACCAAAAATGAAAAATCTCTTTTTTTTTTTGGGTGGCTTCCTGTTTATGTAACATTTGGTAGTAAGTTAACTATTTTTCTTGCTTTAAATGCAAATAAGTGTATTGTTTCCTACTTTATAAATCTGCTGTGCCCAATTTGGATTGAGGTTAGAGGAAGTTAAAAGTGTATATGCAAAAGGATATTTCAAGATGTTATTTTGTTGCTGAAAGTTTGGGGAAAGAAAACAAAGCTTCTAAATGAAAAAATGGTTTTGAACAAGTGAGCCAAAAATGGCAAGTTTTGCTTGTCAAATTCAATTTGGGCTGTCTCAGATTAAATGTTGCGTTTACTACAAAAGATGTGCCACTTGAATCGAAGTTTTTTTTTTGAGTGTTTACCCTTGAATTTTATTTTAGGATTTCTATACATTTCCTCCTTCAACGAATGTTCCATAGTGAATCAGGATTGAATACCTTTTTTCATGGAAATTGCTAGGGTAGGGAAGTCTCCAATTCTATGGTGGACAGATGCTGGAAAATATCTCAACTTTGACGATGATTGAAATCACCACTTTTAAGTAGAAGTTTATGATTCCCCGCTCACTTACATTATGTTTGAGACAGTGGTCTAATCAGCGATCATTTGACAAACAAATATAGTTTGAATTTTGAGACACTAATATTTGTTTTCCTTATAATTTCTCGAACTGGTACCAATTAGGCCACTTCGATAATCAAAGAGATGAATAATACCACATGCTTCTAATCTCTGAGGAGTGACGTTGGTCATTGTTAGATTTATGGACGATTTTTAAACATTTGTCTATTGTAAACCATAAAAGACACTTCTCCAACTAAAAGCCACCTTTTTCATTCTATGTAAAATGAAAATTATGGTCTTTTGCAGATTTTCAGCTCAAAGGAAGAAGGGGGACAACAAAAATCGAAAGGTGATCAAGCCAAGGAGTTGCTGGCAAAATATGGAGGAGCTTACCTAGCCACCTCCATCACTCTGTCGTTGATCTCTTTCACTCTATGTTACGTACTAATCAACTCTGGAGTAGATGTTCAAGCTTTGCTTCAGAAGGTGCAATGGTCATACAAAATCAAATTTGTATTGCAGTATATTTAAAACAAAATAACTGCAATGGGTTAATAGTAATGTATTAAATTAATACATTGTCTTTGTATCTTCAGGTAGGAATCACTACTGATGCAACCGGCGAAAAAGTTGGTACCTTTGCTTTGGCATATGCTGCACATAAAGCTGCATCTCCAATTAGGTTCCCACCAACAGTAGCTCTTACACCAATTGTAGCTGGTTGGATTGGGAATAAAGTTGTGAAAGATAAGTAGCTAGTTGTGGTATCTTCAAATACCAGTTTTTCATTGTAGTATACTTCTACCTGTAATAATATTTTCATTTCCCTTGCTAGATTACATTATTTCCACACTCGTGGACATGTAAATCCATATATTGTCAATAACTAAAGGGATGTTAAACAATAAACAGCGTTTATTTACCACCTGTCTATATGTACATAACGAATACGGCTATAACTTGTTTGAATGATTGCATGCATGTTTTGGTTTGCGGTGGGATTGATGTGGAAAAACTACACTCTGTAGAATTGATGTAGTTCACTGGCGTGTGAACTGTTAGAGACACTGATATTAGAGCATGAAGAAAGAAGTACAGTTAGAAACCGAGAAGTTAATTACAAGGTTTCAAAGAAATAGAATGACCATATAATCTCTCATCAGATGAAACTTATCATTTGACCAACAGTTAGCTGAGTTCTGCACTCTGCATCCTGAAATCTTTTTTTTATTGCTATGCGAACATACACTTTGAACTAACGGCTATAGAAAGCTGAGACTTACAACAATATACAAAGATGGGTTCACCAAAGCCACAGGTGTTTTCCCCTTGAAGTACAAAGTTGCTTGGATTATGTAAAAATTAACTGTACAATGAGCCATTTGACTGGCCACTCAGTTCCTCAGGACAAGCTTTGCGGAGAGACATTGAGAAAGTAACTTCTAGCCTAGAACTTCTTGGAACCTTCAATCCAACCTCTAGCACTATGTTGAAGATGATACAACAGAGGGGTGGCTGGATGTCATAGGTTCTCAGTTGAAGAAAGAACACCATTTACAATACATCCTTCTGAAGCTTCAACCTCCAGTAGGGTTGGATGCAGAAGAGACTTCACCTATGTTCGATGGATGACTTAGGGTTGTAGTGTGTTCAGGAGCTGTACAATAATCTTCTTGAAGCTTATTGAGTTCATTCCATTCAACTGTGGCTTTAAATATATCAAGGAAGTTACAAAATGTCTCCAAGTTCAGATTTTTAATATATATATTTATATAAAAATATAAAAAAGAATGAAATGAAGGCAAAGGTATCCATCGAGGATACGTTCTGTTCTCCACATGTCAGTTATGCTAACATCGGCATCTGATAAAAGCCAGTAATCAGCGTCACTCTGCAGAAAACCACAACTTCAAATTAGCTCCAAGACTTCTGCTTTTATTTCTTAAATCAGAAACAACTCTAAAACCTTTACAGCAAAAAACATGCAGTAATTTGTACCGAATAAAAGGAAACATGCAATAATTTATTTGTGTTTTGAAACATAACACTACGGATTTTGGTACTCTCCAGGCATACAATACACTATTTCCTCACATTTTGCAATGTATTCTCCCCTCAAGAATTATTTTTTGCAAATACATAAAAACAAATATCTCAAGACTGAGGTGATGCTTACCGCAACATCTGAAGGAACAATCTTCATGATCCCACTCACGAAGTCGTGAGAGTTGGTAAAATCTGAACTAGGCCCTTCACAATCTTGTCCCTGCACTTCTACTTCCTTCCCTTTATCCTCTGGGACCACAGTTGATTGCTGCTTGTCAACTTCTGGACTGGATGGAAATTTGGGAGCAACATCAACACCGTTGATCTCCTCAAACTTCTCTTCAAATTGGCTAGAATGGCAGTGAAAAAAGGGGAGATCGGGAATGTCAACTTTATAGCAAGTTGAAATTTTCAAGCTTCATACGGCATTGTTTTCTGACCATGCCATTGCAATAACAATATGACCTTGAAGTAAATGATAGCAGAACACCCAAAAAAATAGGAGTTGAGATCCTCTCCATTTTTCCTCTCCATTACTAAAGTTTTGAAGTATTTTGAGGTGTATAAAAATATTTGGACCCACAAATGTCACATTTTTATGTTTTATATTCCCAAAACTTTGGTAATGGAAAAATGGAATAAGTGAGAAATGGAGAGGATCTTAACTCAAAAAATAGTAAGCATACCTAACAAGGTAAACATCTATTGGGCCCATTGTGCTTCTCAGGACTATCCTGTATCTTCTCTGTGGATAATCAACAGCCTAATAATAAGAAAAAGGGAATTTGAATTCAGAAAGATGCATGTGTTATTAATTACTTCTGCGCAACTCTTCAGGCCCTATCAAATTACCTCATCAGGATCAGGGACTTCCAAAGTGGTGCCATGTGGAGCTTTAATTGCTATCAAGGTTTCATTCTGGCAATAGGAATAAAGCACCAGTTAAAATATAAATTTATACACAAGAAGCAAAGGAAACAGAATCACCATATAAAAACCATTGAAATGCAAAGATAGGTAAACTAACCTGAAAGCAGGGCAAATTCTTTATATCTTCCTCAGTGACAAAAAGCAACCTTCAAGAGTGGAAATAGATTAAAAAAAATACATCTAATTAAGTTATGAACATAAAAAGTGTTGCAAAATGACCCAAATATGGATTCAAGGTAAAATAAATATTACTTTTCATTATTTTCATCTTCACTAAGATCCCGTAGTCTTTCTTGCATCTCCCTGTAATAATTTAAAAACTTAAACTCTTAATAGACAACAGAGCAACACTGCAATTATGTAATAAAGAAGAATCAGCAAAGACTAGAAACCCAAACCTTATCTGTTCATCTAACCGGCGTTCCTCGATTGTTAAATTTTCAACTTCTGCCTGCATATGAGAAACGGAAACAAATCAAACACCAACATATTCCTGGATTTAATACTACTTTCAAATCTATTATATGCTATATATAAGTCAGAAGGTCTCTAAATTTACTTCAATCAAATTTAAAAAGCATGCTTGACAAGCTGTCTCACATGACATGATTTAAAGACAAGGTAGCTTCAGCTTGAATAATGGTGAGTTTTTGACAAGGAATCATAAATTGAATATATCACCAGTCTTTATATCTTCCAAAGAAAACCATCTCCATGTGAATTCCAAAGATAAAATTTAATCATTCCTAACCTGTAAACTAGCAAAACTATCATCAGCCTCCCCTGGTTTTGAAACATCCAGCCCCCTGGCCAATCATCAAAGGAGTTAGCAAAAGTGTTTCAACATTTTGGATAAAAAATATGGCAACAATGTCAGATAAGTAGAAAGAATTCCCACTTCCACTGAATTCTGTTCTTGAGCTTTTTTTCTATAAGGCCAATCCCTTCAAGAACATTTGTTATATCATATATCCTCCTCTTTTGCACCTGTAGACACAAAAGCGTCATCAAGTAATCAAAATTTTCAGTGATCAGCATGAAATCTTTAGACCAGAAGAAAATATGTTACCTCTAATGTGTCAGCAGCTTTATTAAGATCAAGAATACCATCCTCTGCTTGTTTTATTAAATGGATGAACTTTTTCGTCAACAGGCCTATTTTTTTGAACAAAATAATACATAGGATAGGATAATGAGAAAAAGTACCCCGAAACTTTATTCATCAGTAAAACATATAAAGAAAGGATAGATTACACTTTACCCTAATTATTCCCACCACATTTCAGATAAGCCCACTCAACCTTTTTTTGCCATTTAACCACCCTTAAACTTTGGTTTAACTTGTAAACATTAAACTTTCAATTAATTTAAATGGAAATTTAATATTTTCTCAACCTACCCCCAAATTAAGTTTTGTTAGGAGGGTAATGTGTAATGTAAACAATAATCGGCATTCAAGTTAGATAAAAAATCAACATTTTCAACTTAAACCAAAGTTAATGGGGTTAAGTGACTGAAGACCATTAAAAAAAAGGTTGGTAATGGTGGAGGTTATTTGAAAAAGGGAGAAGCTACAAGTGTTTAATGTGTAACTTGACCTATAAAAAATTGAATAACAATAAACTTCTGATGATCTACGATTAACAAGTCAAGACTGAGCAATGCTGTTATACCTAAAGAGCTGTCATATCGACATGGACCAGCCGGGGTGAGATTGTTTCCTGGAGGAGAACCTGTCAAATTTTTAGTAAGAATATAATTTTTTGCATGTCAAAATCAACAGTTAAAGGAAAGACGGTGTATGTAAGTTGGTAGAAATCTAGTTGTCAACCAAAATATTGGTTACCTTAATTTTCTTTGAATATATTGTCAAAATGATGAATATAGAAGCCTACTTATCAAATTTTGGAAGATTATACTTACCAATATTTGAGCCTGGGGTTTGAGTTCCAGATCTGTTGCATTTTGTCAGCCTAGAGGATTTGCCTCCCTTCCCTGTCTTTCCAGATGCAGGCGCCTGAGAAGGACTATTGGCTGCTTCGGTGGATTCAGGAGTCATCCTATCACCTGAATCAGCTTCAAAATCAGCCGTTTCACTCTTCCGCTTCAATTGCTGAAATGTATGAGCATAATAATTGCAATCAATAGAAAAGAATATATAGAGTAAGTTACAATAGTAAGTATCATATTTTCATAAAATAACTCATTGTACAATAAATATATGTTGTTCATCCCGAATAGCAGCGCGGAGAAGCCAACTCTAAAACTGGGATAGTGGTAGAGAGGGTGGCGGAATAGCCACTATTGCAAAGAGGAAGACGAGTTGGGACAAGAAGAAAGAGGGGTAGAAGAGGTGAGGTGGGACGTATTTAAGGCTTCCCTTGGTAGGAAAATCGGTATGTGGATAGAAAAAAAAAGGGGGTGTAGCCAATCGTTAGACTTATTACAGACCCAATATGGGAAACCCCAAATTTAAAATGTTATCATCTGTCGTGATATAAAACATTAGACAGCCGCCACATTGCAGCTTTCTTTTCCTCTTTCCTTGTTTCTTCCTTCTACTCCATTCTTCTTTAAATTTTCTCTGCTGGTGAGACCAGCTCATAGCCGAAAACTTCCAATTTGTGGCCAGGAAACACCAGTTCATGGCCAAAAAACACCACATAGAGGCCCGAGTGGATGAATTTGTGTGATAAGACCCTTGCTTTGGCAGCAAACACCACACTTAATTTCTGATGTGTCTGCATTTAGCTTTGCAGCAAGGCCTTCCGCCGCACAACGGAACCACGACTCAACACAAACGTGGCACAAAACATAACCATAACTATATAGCTTCACATCAATTGCATGAAAATATTTACTTATAGTATCTACAAATAACAACACAAGCATAACACAACTTTTAAATATGTCAATAGATTTTGGAAAGAGGAAGAAAAAGGACAGCATCCTACTGTATTTATGAGAAATGGCAGGCCAGTCCATCACAAAGTTATGAACAATTCATTTCTCACATGGTCATATTCTGATATAATGTTAATTTGCGGTCACTCAGTTCGAAACCTTTAGTTGAAAACCCTTTTCATTGAGCCTCGAAGACAGCAGGAAGAGGGCCATGACATAAATTTCTACTCAATTGATTTGATCAGATAATAAAATAAGCACCTCAAGGATGTGCAACATACCCTAACTCAGAATTCCTCAATGAGGAACACAAGTATGGAGAGACTCATTTGTGGTAAGATGCCTAAGAATGTATGCATTTGTCAAGTGGCAACACTACTAAGTTGGCTAAAATGATTCAACTTAAAAAGGAAAAAGTTATAGATTAAAAAACTAAACTAAACGAAACACAGAAAATGCGGCTATTGAAGTAGTCACTTTTCCGTCCTCATAAAAGTTTTCTATAAAACCCTTCCCGTGTATGGTAAGCCATTTCCTATATTCATCAAATTTCGTAGGAAAACCTTTTTACCAAATAAAAAAACTCATTTAACAATAACAAGGCAAAAGAAACTCCATATAAACTCAATAGGACTTTTCAGAAGCATTTCAAAGCATCAAATACAACCATTTTTTTTTTCTTGCAACATGATCCTTCCCACTTAGAATTGACCAACTTACAATCACATCATGACATCAACTTCTGGGTAATCAACAAGCACATCTTTTTATCCTCTCAAAGTTCCTCATTGCTCAAGTACTAGACCTAAGGACTAAAGTTGATTTAACTGCACAGGTTAAATAACAATAAATGCACAAATTATGTTCTTAACGAAAAGATATCGATCAACTAATATCCTTTTCTATTTCAAATCATATCAACACACACACACACACACACTTTGTAGCATAACTTTGCTTAGGAAACTCAAATTTATCTCAGCAACTAGTTCCTCTAGATATAATACAAAATTTCATGTACAAAATTTGAAGAAAAGAAAAAACCTTCCTTAGTAAAACCTAAGTTATATTCAACTCCAAGAACTAATTCAGCAACTAATTTCAATAAATTAATAACTAAATAACTGATTAAGACCTAAAATTGAACAGATCTCTAGTTCTTTAAACAACCTTCCAACACTAAACTAAAAACCTACTCTAAAAACTCTACAAAATTCAATAACAAAAAAAAAAACACAAAATAAGAAAATTCTCAAATAAATAAATAAAATAATTAAAAACTCACAGGAGTCTTAACAACGATAGCTTCGGTTTCTTGCTCCAGATTCCGGCGGTTGTCGGGACCAAACCTGTGATAATCTCCGGAAGCTACAAAAGGAGGTTTCATGGAGGAAAACGGGAGTTGTCGCTTCATGGATTGCATGATCTGGTCCGGCGGGTTGGAGGAGGAGGCGGCGGGAGGAGCTCGGTTGCCCGACATCCAAGTGCCGGCGATGGAGCTCCGATGAGAATTGAAAGAGGAAATGGGAGGGAAACGGGTGAGATCTAGGTGTTTGGTAAGTCGGAAAACAAAAAAGCGGGAGAGAGAAATGAGAGAAGAAAACGAGGGAAAGAAAAAATGAGAATGAGAAATTTGGTTCGGATGTAGATGTGGAGGGAAGCACTTATGCGATAATTCATTCACACTTTAAAAAATTAATTTTATTATAGGGATTTCTCAAAAAACAATTACTTTTTTTAGTTAGTTTAATGAGTTTAGGGAATTCAATCAGTCATATCGTTAGTTAATTTAAAGATAATTATTAAATATTTTGTATATTATAAATTATTATTGATGGCTAAAACAAGTTTACATGGACAATATAATTATGAGTGTATATAAATTGAATTTCGTCGTTTTTGACCAAACTCTCGTTAAATCAATTTCATTAGAGTTGAGTTAAATTTTTAACTCGCGATTTTTATATTAAATTACTTGATTATGAGCCGTTTACATTTGTGTGTCATAAAAAAAATATTATATTTTAAAAAATTTATAATTAAATTTAAATATTTGAATATCTCAAAAATTATAAAATTATATCACAATTTATTATTCAATACTTAAAATACATTCACAAACTTAAATAAATAAAATTAACAACAAATTCTTAAATAAAATCTAACAATAAAATTTAGCTATATATTATGTCACGTCAATGAGTTGAATTTATGTGTTCAAAATATTAAATTTATTATCCAAATTGAACATAGTTAGATTTAAATAGATTGGTTCAGATCAAATCTGAACTTAAATGAGTTGAATTAAAATAAAAATTTGATAGATATCAGTGTTCAAATTTGAAGAGTTACCGGTATCATGAATACCGCTAAATGCAATGTGTCTTTTTATTTTCTTAAAGAAACTGCTACTGTTCGGTTAGGGTTCGGCGAGAATTACACGTTTAATAATCCCGCAAACTTTACCTCCACTACCCAAGATAACCACCACGTACTCAACTACATATTTTTGTTTATTTATGTACATTTATTGTAGGGTGAGTAAAAAAACATTTTAGGGTAGTATACAAGCCTTATGTTTTCTAAACTTAAGTTTTAGTCAACTCATCACCGCCATTATATTTAACTTTTGAAGTACTTAAAACAAAGAAACCACAATTTTAGTAAAATACTGTGTTATTTTAATTTTTTATTCGATAAAAATTTAAATTAATTTTTAAATATATCGTATCTAAAGATTATTTTGATAATTCGAAAATTAATTTAATTTTTTTTTGTTAAAATATAAACCAAAAGTCAGACGTGATAATTCAACAATTGTAATAAATTTACATTCTACCAACTTGTGTC
Source organism: Cicer yamashitae (assembly GCA_037974755.1). Lineage (NCBI taxonomy): Eukaryota > Viridiplantae > Streptophyta > Magnoliopsida > Fabales > Fabaceae > Cicer > Cicer yamashitae. The sequence goes on from JBBPBQ010020323.1 coordinate 21,857,444, forward strand.
CATCTATATAATTTAAATATTATTTTTCCCGTCAAAAAAAATATAAGCCTTATATTTAGCTAAAACAATATCTATTATTCTTTTTAAATTTAAGTATATTATTTGTTTTATAGAGATAATTACTACTCAACAAACTTATGCTTTTTTTCTCACGTAACAAAAAAAAAGTCAACATACTTATATTAAAATTATTATGCTAATTTTTATTTATTAAAATATAAGGAATGGTTAAGAATTTTAATATTTTGCCTAAAAATAAAGGAATTCTAATATTTAACTTGTATAGCATAGAGATTATTAAAACGGAATGTCAAAAAAACTTGCCTATATGAAAGAATTTTAAAACGATGAAGTACATGTATCAGGATACATTGTTGGAAATGGAAATAAGTTTGAAATTTAGATTCAATGTTGTGTGAATTAAAAAAATTTGAAGTCTCAAATATAATATTTATAAGATGGATGTATAATATTTTGGGTATTATTTGTTGGTATCGAAAAAATAATTAATATTTATTATTATTACTATTACTATTACTATTACTATTATTGTTGTGCGTTTTTTCTCTCTAAATTTTGGCACGTTTTACGGGTTTTATTTGTCCTCCACATAGTCAATAACTAATCCTAATTTTACTCTATTTCTCCCAATTTTCGTGCGTCAGTTTTGCTGTCAAAGATAAATAATTTTAAGCTATTTCTTTCTGTCAAATCACTGGGTCGGGTTGTATTGCTTCTGATTTCAATAAATAGTTTTGGTTTGAGGGATGTCACTTCAAACTATGGCAACAAGTTGTAGTTGGAGCTAAAAATTTCTACCTAAATAACAGATTAGCGGAGGCTGTTATAACTGACAAACTGCCCTTGTTTGGAAAGATTTTAAAAATTCCCTCAGACATAAAACAAACGAATTTTCACTAGAGAGTCTGATAATCGCCTCCGAATTGAGGAAGAATCTTGTAAGCACGACCAGAAAGATAAAGTTCTAGTTGTTTCAAACAACAAGAAGAAATTCATCGGGGAAGTTCTGAAGTCAATCGCTAAACAACTTAAGAATCAGAACCGCAGTCTAAAGAACAACAACAAGAATGGAAACCCTTCAAATGTCTCAATTATAAAGCAGCAACCACCTCATATAAATGACTTTATCCCACCATTTCTCTGTTTTAAATGTGAGAAACAAGGTCATATGGCATGTGTGTAGGAACAAACCAAGCTCAGCTCAGCAGGCTAACCTGACATAAGAGTAATTTGTTGTTATGATAACTGAAATCAACATTGTTGGTGGATAGACACTGGCACCTTTCGCCATGTTTTTATGATCGTGATATGTTTAAAACATACATGACTGCTGAAGATAAGAAAATGTTGTTGACATATTCTCACACCACTAATGTTGTTGGTACCGGAGATTTGGAATTAATATTCACCTCTAGAAAGATCTTGATTCTAAATGACGTGATGCACACTCCAGAAATAAGGCAAAATCTGGTTTCTGGTTTTCTTCTGAATAAGACACGATTTACTCAGTCTATAAGGGAATTTTTGTACACCATTTTTAAAAATGATATTTTTGTTGAGAAAGGGTACACCACTGATGGCATGTTTAAAATTAAATGCTGAAATTAATAAAATGTCTCCTTCTGCTTACATGTTGTGTGATTTTAATATTTGGCATGCTAGACTCTGTCATGTGAACAAACATGTGATTTAAAACTTAAGTAACTTAGGCTTAATTCCAAAGTTATTTTGACAAATATGATTTTTGTAGTCAAGCTAAAATAATAAAAAAAAGTTCACATTAAAAATTTTTGCAGTGATAAAGGAACTGAATATCATTTTTATAAACTACAAGGAACTATACATTAAACTATTTTACCATATTCATCTAAATTAAATGGAAAAGCTGAAAGAAAGAATAGAACTCTTGTTGAACTAGTTGTTGCTATTATGCTTAATTCTAGTGTTGCATTTCATTGGTGGGGGGAAATTTTATTGAATGTGTGTTATGTTTTTTAAAAGAGTTCCTAAATCTAAAAACAAAACATCTCTTTATGAGATTTTGAAGAAAAGGCAATCGAACTTGTCTTATTTTCGAACTTGGGGTTGTCTGACTTATGCAAAAAACCCTGATCTCAAACGAGTTAAACTCGCTAGTATAGATTTTATGACCTAAATACTAAAGTAATCATAGAGTCATATGATGTTGACTTATATGAAAATAGATTCCCTTTCAAATCGATAAATAGTGGGGGCAGTGAACCAAGTCACGTTCCTGTGATGAGGAGCACTGAAAGCAACAAACAAGGCAAAACAGAACCTCGAGGATGTAAGAGAGTCATAGTTGCTAAAGATTGTGGACCCGGTTATACGACATATACCTTAGAAGAGGATCCTGCGAATCTTCAAGAAGCTTTGCCGTATTTGGATGCAAATTTTTGGCCAAAAGCTATAAACAATGAAATGGATTCTCGGGTCTAACATGACCTAACATTTAGTAGACTTGGCTCCTGGTTCTAAACCGATAGGTTGTAAATGAATCTTGAAAAAAAAACTAAAATCCAATGGAACTTTTGAAAAATACAATGCTTGTCTTGTAGCTAAAGGTTTCAAACAAAGAAAAAATATAGATTTCTTCGACATTTTTTCACTGGTCACAAGAATTACATCCATCAGGGTACTTATTTCACTTGTTGTTATTCATAACATGGTATTACTCCTAATGGATGTCAAAACTGCTTTTGTAAATGGTGACTTGGAAGAAGAAATCTATATGGAAAAAACCCGAAGGTTTTGTGATTCATGGACATAAAAGGGTTTGTAAATTAGATAAATCTTTATATGGTCTTAAGCAAGCTCCTAATAAATGGCATAAAAAGTTTGATAATTTGATTATATCGAATGAGTTTAAAGTGAATGAAAGTGACAAATGTATTTATTACAAATCTGAAAATGACATTTGCACTATCATATGTCTCTATGTATACGATCTACTCATATCTGGTTCAAACATTCATGTTGTAAATACTGTGAAATCACTGTTGTGTAACAACTTTGATATGAAAGACCTTGGAGAAGCGAGTGTAATCCTTGGAATCATGATTACTAGGTCAGAAAAGGGAATTTCTTTGGATCAGTCTCATTATGTTGAAAAGATCTTAAAGAAATACAAATGAATGTAAACCTGCTTGCACACCATATAATCCAAGTGTGAAAATTTTCAAAAACACCGGTGAATATGTTAGACAAACTGAATATGCGAGCATCATCGATATCCTCAGGTATGTCACTGGATGAACTAGACCCGACATTGCCTACGTCGTGGGACTATTTTGCAGAATTACCAGTAGACATATTATGAAGCATTAGCACGCTATCAAGAAAGTCATGAGATACATTAAAAGGACCATGAGTCTCATATTACATTATCAAATATTTCCTATTATTCTTGACGAATACAATGATGCTGATTGGAACACTTTATCAGATGACTCGAAAGAAATCAGTGGATATATATTTAGCATATCTGGTGGAGTTGTATCTTGGAAATCGAAGAAACAGACGATATTGGCTCAGGCCACTATAGAGTCTGAAATGATAGCATTAGCTACCGCTGGTGAATAAACGAGTTGGTTTAGATGCTTGATAGTTGAGATCCCTATATGAAAAGAAAAAAAAAATGTCAATTGTGTTGATCCACTGTGATAGTACCGCGACTATTGCAGAGATTGAGAATCGTTATTACAACAGTAAGAGCCGACAAATATGTCGTAAGCACAACACAGTTAGAGAGTTACTTTCTGAAAGAGCTGTTAGCGTGGATCAGATTACACACTGATGAAAATTTAGTAGATCATTTGACGAAAGAATTATCTAGAGAGAAAGTCCTAAACACATCCAAAATGATAAGATTATTGCCTTTAGATCAATGAGTCGCTCATGATAGTAACCCGACCTAAAAGACTGGATATCCCAATAATTAAGTTCAATGAGTAACAAATCGTGAAGTGATATGAGATGAACATGCTATTATAAATCAGGGAAGCATGATTCTCGAAGCGATGAAAGGATGAGGTAATATAAACTTTTAATGAGATTTACACTCTATGTAGAGTGGAGTATCTAGCTACAGGAGTACTCTTGATAGACTCACCTTATGTGAATGTGGAAGTGAGGCAATTGAAGTAGCAATATCAATCACAATGAAAGGGGTTTGAATTGTGATTCCCTTTTAAAATTAATTCCTGCTTTTAATTTTAAACTAAGATCAATCTTGGTTACAAAACAAAAATAATAGCGTTCTTGGTTAGTGAAAATAAATGAAAAGGATTATTTATATGTGATCAGTGATTGTGAGTGAGAAATAATTAAGGATAAGGATAAGAGAATCACAAAATGATGTATGCTAGTTCACACAAGGTGGGCTACGTTCAGCCCTCACAATTGGTGAGTTTTTCCACTAATGTGCTTTACACAATAACATTCTTGCTTTCACACAAACTTTCTTGATTAGTTACAGTTTTCATCTTTCAACCTTGAAAGGATTTCTTATAATTACCTTTCAGTCCAGAAAGGATTTATACATGTTACATTTTAATCACAAAAATAATTTTTTACAAACTACTCAAACTATCTTTAAGAATATAGTCTTGAGTTTCAAATGAAATTATGAAGGAAGGTTGATGGATCAGAATCTACTTAACACTTGTTTGAGATTGATTTTCAAAAAAAACAAAATTCAGTAAAAAGATCCTTGAATCTAGTATAAGAGAACCTGAGCTTTTGCTTGATTGAAGAGTTTTGATTGATTTCTCAAGTGTGATTGTTGTCGTGATGAATTGATTGCACTTAAACTCTTGTTGTTGTCTTCCCCTTGAGGTTCTTCTTATAGGCGTGATGAAGGTTGATGTCAGCTCATATAGCTGTTACTCATCCAACTGTTAGAGTGATGTTTTAATAGACATGTGTTATATTTTATCCAGAATGTTCTTGCTTTGTTACCAGAATGTTCTTCATTTGTTCTTTAATGAATATTGTTATTGAGATCTTTAGTAGTTATTTGGTGTCAGTTTTTATGTTTTGTACGCAAGCTGAACTTTCTGCAAAAGGTGCAACAATAGTATCATTTTTATCATTGTTGTCCTAGTTGTACTTGTTCATAGGCCATCAATCTGGAGATTGATCTTGTTATTGTTTTTGATGTTGTTTTGCTTATTTTAACCTTTTAGGGTTGATCATGGTTCTGAGTTGCCTTGATATTTGTTTTACTTAAGATATGTATTTTGGGAAATGATTCATTTCATTTTTATCTTTAAAACGAATTATTCAGAATGATCTTGTTTGATAAGGCTGATACTGTAAAAAAAACAGAAGAATCTTGGTTTGCCTAGACTGATGTTGTTAAAAACTATAATGATCTTGGTTTACCCAAGGTGCTGCTCTTATGAACCATAATGTTCTTTTATATACCAGAATGATCTTGTATAAACCAAAATAATCTTGTGTTGTTGTATAGTTGTATATGATTACCTATCTTCAAATAATACACTCAAAAGCACAAGTTAAATAACAGCACAATTAAAATCATGCTTAGAAATTAATTAACTTGTTTGTTTATCTTCAAAACATTAGTTTGAAATTTTGTCTCAGCCGCTTTCTATGAAATTGAGGCAGAATTCCTAGAGTGTTCACTATATTGTGATAGACGTGCATGACCATTAATGCACGTGCTTTTGAGAATATACTCTATGAAAATATTATGTGGATTTGAGGTTAAATATAGAGTTCAAGACTACGAGTCACTCTGGTTGAATTTGAATCCTACTTACCATGCAAAGGTTCAAGTCATAAGACACATTTGTTTATGCACAATCTTATAGAAGCGTTTGACGCTATTTCAGAATTTTTTTTTTTAAATTCAAGTAAGAGATTGTTGGAAATAAGTTGAAACTTAAGATAGTGTTATGTAAATTGAAAAAATGTAAAGTCTCAAATATTCACAAAGATATCACATCAATAATGTTTATAAAATAGAGGTACGACTTTGAGTATAATTTGTTGGTACAGAAAAAAAAAAAAGGTAAAGATAATAATAATAATAATAATAATAATAATAATAATAATAATAATAATAATAATAATAATAATAATTATTATTATTATTATTATTATTATTATTATTATTATTATTATTTGTGTGCCTTTTTTTCCTCGAATTTTGACGTGTTTAATACATTTTATCTGCCCTCCAGAGAGTGAACAATTAATCCTAATTTTGTTCCACTCACCTAGTCAAAGAAGCGTAGATACATTTTTTGTGGGAGTAAGTTTCTTTTCTTACCCAACCAACCCATTATTTTTTGGTTAGAGAGATGACAATTTCAGAAAATTAGACCGAATTCCTATAAATAGATAATCTCTTTTAGTTTAAATAGTTTTAAAAATAATTTTTAAATAGTTTTTCAAAATTCAAAAACAACACATTAGTCATTTAATCAATTTTTTTAATTCATTTTTGAATTGTGACTAGATTATATGACAATTCATATGTCATATAATAGTTCACCAAAAGAAAACGAAATCATCCAAAAAAAAAATAAACATACAATTTGAAAACCAAAACACAAAAAATAACGGTAGAAATACCTCAAATGGAAATTGTCTTTGTGTTGGATGTCAGTCAATCCTTGTCGTAGCTAGAGATCGCCATAAATTGTTCTATTATGTTTTTGTTAAAGATCATTAGGATGTTTGCGGACATCGTTAATGATTTAATAATACATATCCACCGATGGAGCTTGAACGAAAACATTATAGTGACAAACAAATTTAAATTTTAATTGGTAACAATATAGATATAGTGTGGGTAAAATATAATTGTTTGGTTTGAATATTGGGAGATATAATTTAAATTAATGAAATTATACTCAAATTAATAGACGTTGGATTTATAATTTGTTTGTTTCAATTTGTACTCGAACACAAAAAAATATCAAACTAAATTTAATTAGCTTTGAAATTTAGGTCGGCGGACTTAGTTTATTTTGTAATTATTGTAGAGTTGTTTATATAACTTTTTTTCTTAAGTTAGTATTTTTTGAAAATTCTTGGAGACATTGGGGTGGCCATGCTCACCCTATATATATAAGAAGCTTTGTCAATTGTTCAACGATAGATTGTGATTTAAAGACTAAATTATCTCAATATATTTTTATTGAAAACTAAAATATTATTTTTTATTAAGTACTAAGATACTTTTTTGTGAAAGATCAAAATGTCTCTTTATTTAAAATGTAGATGTCTCTTTATTTAAAATGTAATTGAAACGAGTTTGTTCTTTTTCTTGTTACGGAAACGTGCTTGTTCTGACTTCTAACCACGCAAAACAAGGAGTCAATTTCCTCATGTGTAAGAGGGAGTAAGTGTGATCTCAGAAAGAGGAATAAATATGAGATTTTTTTAATGATGTGAGATAACACTTTACTCCTTCATGTGTAATATAAATATACACACGAGGAGATCCATCCACCCTGTGCACCGAAAACAAGACCACTTTCCTTTATATTATTGTGAATACTGAATTTCTGGCTAGTTTACTTTATATGTATAGCATTAAACGAATGATAATAGAGAAACTTTTAGTCTTAGCCTTAGTGGTGGCTGTGTTTTGGACGTGGTTCTAAACACTCACGCGTATGTTTGGTTTTGTGATGAAATTAACTCTCATTGTGTTTAAAATGAATATCGTTTAAATTTCTTTTACACATATTAAAAAATATAATAAATAAATAAAAAGTCATTTTACTAAATTATTTTTATTAATTATTGGTGTATTTTACATAAATACAATATATAAACAAATAACATATATTATTTTTGAACATAAACATATATTATTATAAACAAAATAACAACATATAGAATATATTCCAATAAATTCTACGAAGTAACAAGTAATATATTAAACTAAAAAAGTAACTTTAAAAGGTTGCAAAAACCAACAAATTATAGCTTAGTATTCAATATCCCGTCTCATACTAATAATAAACCAAATACTTCATACAAAAAGATATACTAATGAAAAAGTAAATAACAAACAAAATATTAATGATAATAAAATTATCGAAGTGGTAGAATTTTATTTGATTTGGATTAAATAAATCTAAAATTCAACTCAAAACATGCAATTTTTTGCAGAAAAATATTCACAAAATTAGTTTTAAACAATTATTCAGTTTTATATTATAATTTTTTGTCCCAGACAATATTAATAATTACTATTATTAATATTTAGCTGCATGTGAAGATTTAACATGTAATTTCTTTATTACTCCAACCAAGTCAATAATATATCTTTCACTGAAGATTGCAATTTTTATTTTGATTGATTTGTATAAGTGTTAATATTAAAAATAGAAATTGCGGCGTTTTTAAACCATAACTAATAAAAATAAATAAATAAATAAAAAATGCAACAACTTTAAAGGCACGTCCACTCATAGAAGTTAAAAACTTGTCTAACTTAACACTAGATAACACAAAAATAGTAAATAGTCTTAATTTACAACCTAAACCCAAAATAAAAATATCAACCCAAACCCACATATCTTTAATAACACCATAAAACCAACCATTTTCACTTTTTCCCTATCATTACCAAAAAATGTAAACACTTCACAAAACAAAAAAGGTACTAGTCTTTAGCAACAAATCTCTACCAACGACTTTTCTCCTTTGGGTCACTCCATTGAGACCGTAATGAAGTGTTGGAATTATGTTGAAACCTACCTTGTCCTCTACTAAAAGACCCACCATCTTTATGTTGTTTTTGAAAAGGAGAAAATGATGACATTCTTTCATTTAGAATCTCATCATCAATCTTTTGTGGATTTCCTCTACCTGAACCCCATCCAACACCAGCTCCTTTCTGAATCAATTCAGGGGGTGCATTTAGTAACAAGCCTCTTCCACGTCCATTTGTTGCATTAGTGGAAAGCTTGGAAATATAACCCTCTCTATTTGAACTCCTCCATTTGCCTTGATTATGTGGCCTAATTATCAAAGTTTGGTTAATCAAAGAGTTTTACAAATTTTAATCCTAAGCCGTCGACTTTATGGTGCAGTAGACCGACTAAAAGGCCTATCTATTGTATCATAAAGTCAACGGCAGAGAACAAAGTAAAAGGAAAAACAGAGAAATTTAAAAATCCGTACCTCTCAAATCGACCATATTGCTGACATTCATGCCAAAGTACCGTTTCAGTTATGTCATATTCAAATATTGTCTGCAAAATAATTTGTAAGTTTGTCCCTCTAAATTCAAGAGTCTGATCCTACTCAAATTAAGTAACAAGATATGTGTTACCTTTTCAGGAAAGTTTGCACCGTATTGTAGATGGGGAATGTGAATTGTACCAGCCACAGGAAGCTCGTATTTAACACAACTGCATAAAAAGCAATATTATAATGTTGTGAAAATGTCTAAAACCATATGCTAAAACATAAAAAAAATTGAAAGGAATATTTTTAATTTGAATAGCATACAAAACAGAATCTTCTTGTATTGTGTTCTCAACACACTCATTCTCATTGCAAAGACTTATGATGCCTCCAATGCCATCACTGCCAAAAATAAGATTATACATAAATAAATATAAAGGTAACAATGAACTATGCCTTATTTCTAACACAATATCATCATTGACCAACCTTATGCTTGTATCAAACTTATTTGATTTGAGTGAGCAAATTTTTTCTGCCAATTTGTTAGTGTTACTAACCAACAAGCTATCAACTTCAACAGAATTTCTTATTGCTTCACTTTCTCTCTGGTTTGAGCCAAAAGCCTTCTTTCATCTATATATGGAAGTTTGCATATACCCTTCATCATAAACACCATTAATTTCCATCAGTATATATTGCATTTGCACTTCGTACATAATAAAAATCTTGCAACTTATTTTAAAGAAACTTGAACTATGCAGCACCGACAATTCAAATTAAAAGCATGTCTGGTGGCTGGCCACGACTAGACACAGATACATATAAATTCATTCAACTACTTTCACTTTTTCAAAATGTTATCGGTATGACATGTCTGTGTCATGTTTTGTCTGTCTCAGTGTTTCATAAGACTTGAGTGCGATTACCTGCCACGTGAAGCGCTTTCCTTCTGTGTCAATTTCAAAATCTACAAAACCAAAAGAAAACAGAATAAGAACAAGAAAACAAGTTAATAGAATCACAAACTCAAAAAAATAAAACTTAGAACCTTACTTTGAGGATACAAGTCAAATATTTTAGATTTCTCATCCAGCATCAATTGTGCATACGCTTTCGGAAGTGCATAAGAACTGCAAAAAAGTGAAATCAGACAACATTTTCTCATGGCTAAAAAATAGTATCAAATTTGATGAATGATAGTAGAAAATAATTAAGAAAATTACCTCCTTGGAGGAAGAACACTTAAGAGTTGATCAAAAGGTAAAAATGGAACACCTTTCTCAAAATTTACCCTCACTTGACTCATACCTTTTAAGTCTGAAACAAATGGTCCATAGTGGAATGGATAAAACCTGCATTTAGCCGTGCTTAATTATTTTTTATTTTCAAGACATATAATCCACGACACATAAGAAAATAAGAATTTTTTTAATCGTATTTGATGCTTACCATGTCCATGAAGCAACTCCTGAAAAATAGTATTGAAGAACCCACAACAATCCTTCAGTGTACTTCTGCACCTACAATTAAAATGCAATTTATCATCACCACCAATATATAACATTGACACGTTGACGCAATGATTATTTGAAAAATAAAAGAAACTAAATCTACCACACATGTGTCTGTGTTATGTCAGTGTCAAACACAACTTATATCAGATACCAGACACGCCTTCAAATTGAAAGTTGTTATGCAAAAGACACAGCTGCTTAATTGACAAGGGAAAAGAAAAAACCCAATCAAACAGAAGATATAGGGAAACACTTACTATTTCTTTCCTTTTTTGCTCAACGTTTGTGGAGCCCTCAACAGAAAATTTCTCTTTATAATATCTTTCTTTAAATCCAGTGGTTCCCAATTTGATCTAAAATGAATGGTAATAAGCATGATTCATATCCATTTATCAAATGAAAAAAAAAGACTAAGAAACAACTTTTACAAACTGTACCTTGTCAATCAGAAACTCTCCACTCTTTAATGAGTCTCCTTTCTCTTTTATACATTTGTTTAACTCCTCTTTTAACTCCTTTGTGTTTTTCAAAATCTGATAATAAGGATAAATAAAATTATCAATAATTCAATATCATCAAACTCATCAGAGATCAAATGACTCATGGAAAATTGTAAAATAACCATTAATTCCACTGCGTTAATCAATGATAATTTTTCCTTCCCTAATTTTATTTAAAAGAAAAACTAAACTCGAGACTGAGATTGCAATTAACTTACTACTTCATCAGACACAACACAGACAACGTTAGAAGATGGAGCCTTCTTAATTCGAAGAGCACAATTTGAACCACTTCCGTTGTCAATGTCCATGTAATCTACATTCTGTTCTTTTTGCTTCTAGAAGAAGAAAAAATATTAATCCAATGAGTCCATGAATGCATAATGCATGTCTCAATTTTCCATATTACTATTACATAAACTTACAGAATGCTCATAATCATTAACAAGCTTTCTCAATTTCTTTTCTCTTATTGCAGCTCTTTTGTTGAATATTTTTTCTTCATATTTACCAACCATAAGTATGAATTTTTCAACTCTTGATAACTTCACAAAAGGAGCATGTTTCTGTCCAATCTGCTTTCATTTCATAATCACATAAAAAGAATACTCATAAGATAGAATTAAAATAAATGGAACTTAGGGATAAAAAAGAGATATTATAATATGAAATTTAATTGATATACAGTGTAAAAAATATTTGCATTGACAGCACATCATAACTGTTACTTTTAGCATAACTATTTCTAATGCACACATATGATATTGTAATTCTCTTTATATTGACAGTGAATGAAAATTAATCTCTTATAATATAAACAAATAAACAAAATGTAACATTGTTAGTGTTACCTTATTTATGTCTACAAGATATCCTCCAAGTTTATTGAACTCTTTCTTGTAAACAGTCATAAGCAAATCAATAGCACCCTAACAAAATGGAACAAAAGAAATAAACATAGGTGACTAATTTTTTATATTTTATATATACAACTTAATAAACTAAGGAAAAACATGTTTCTAAATACCTCACGAATATCCAAAGATGGTAAGTGGGGCAGAAAATCATTTCCAGCAAAAAAACAAATGAAGATAAAATCATCAACAATCCGCTCAAAATCAATTTTTAAATTTTTGGGAGGGTCTTGTATCTTCATTTCTAACTCAAGATATTCCCTCAACAACCAAATATGCAAAAGCTGCAAGCATATAGATTCATAAGACTCATTATATATAGTCACTTCAAAGTTATTATGGAATTAAATCACTTATTATACCTTGAACTGCTTAGCAGGATTTTGTTGCAGCTTCTCATGATAATTTGGCACATCCTATATATGATAGGAATTAATTTTGTAAACATATCAGTAATATATACTTCAAATATGTATTTGTTTATTCATATAAATTGTTTTTAGCTTATTTCCATAAACTCTCTAAGTTAGTTTATGAAAAGATATTATAGTTTTTTTTTTGACAGGAAAATGTTATAATTATATAAAATAATTTCACTTTATTTTATTTTTTCGTTGTTTATAGAAATAATTTATACATAAACACTTATATGATATATAAGCGCTTATGGATCATATAAGCGCTTATGATATGAGTTCTTAATTAAACTGTATAACCAAAGAGGGTTTTATGCAACCAGTTGCACAATCACATTACTAAAGCCTATAGGCTATTGGATTTATATGTATTACATTTTTCATTTTAAACTATAGTAGATAAGATAATGTATATAGTTTATTGATAAGTAATTAAATATGTGTCAAAATAACCTCTCTTAGAATTGAAAAATGTGGCTCGTGTGTTGACAAACCAAGCATTATAAGATCAGCATCCTACACACCAAAATCAAATGTTTGAGCTACAAAATAATTTAAATCAAATATATAATTAGGACTCTATCAAATATATTTGATATATATATATATATATATATATATATATATCAAATATCAGAAAAAAATTAATTAGGACTCTATCAATTAAAAAACAAAGATATTGGTACCGAGCCATATAAGCAGTGGACAGTGTTTGGATCATAATCAGGAAGACCACGTTGTTTCCTTATGAATGACATAATCTTATGTTCCCCTTCTCCAGGAACATTGGCATCATATAATATTATCTAAGTAAAAAACATCAACAAAAGTTAAACAAGGAAATACTACTATTAGCTTAATTATGTAGTAACAAGACAATAATAAAAATTCATGATAAAATAAGAATTTAGTGCTTATAAAATTTCAAAATTTTAATTTTAGTCTCTATTTTGAAAAAAATTCGTAAAAAAAAATAATACTTTTAGTCCCTCAAAAAAGTATCTATAAAATCAAAATTGAGACTAAAAATAAATAAAAAAAATTTAGAAACTAAGCTTAAAAGATCATAAGCTTGTGGGGTCAAAAAAGTATATTTAACCCAAAAATTTATAATAATGTTAGAAATAGAGTTAATTAGTGAAGCTTTATTTGTACAAATAAAATACATTATATTGCAGCCAGATACAAACTCTTAATCTAAAAGCTTTTAGTTGACTGCACCATAAACTCGACAACAAAGAATCCAAATCCATTTATATTTTATGAGAAGATATTGTGAACTACGCATAGAAATGATACCATAATATCCTTCCATAAGGAATTAGAGGATATCCTTGAAGAGATATAGGTTTTAAGAGCCTTTGAGAGTTGATGCATGTCCCTGGTGTTATTATATTAGAATCTGACACTTCACATTCTTGTTTAGGAAGAACTTTTTTGCCTTCCATTTCAAATTGCTTCCTTAACCTCTCTTCCTCAGCTTCCTATAAATACAATACGAAATAAATTCACAACACACTATAATGATCATATAATATTCAACCATTTTATAAGCTCAACAAATTAAAAAAAAAAAAAAAAAAAAAAAAA
>JBBPBQ010020323.1:21871609-21919377 GCA_037974755.1 Cicer yamashitae
CAACCATTTTATAAGCTCAAAAAAATAAAAAAAAAAAAAAAAAAAAACGAAGTACTCACACGCATTTCGTTGTCTTGAGCTGTTCTAAAACGTCTGCTCCTTTGCTGGTTCATTTTTGCTCGTGGAGCTACTCCATCTGAGTATGAAAAACACACATAACCTCCATAGTTGACTTATTTGTTCAAACACAAACAATTGTATAGTGCGTGACACGTAGTTACTTCTAATAATTTAAAAAAATAAAAGTAATTAAATGTAATTAGTATAATAAATTTTTTGCAATATTATGGTTAAGATTATTAGTATTTTGTTAAAATTAGGGATCAAACTCTCCTTGTTACATCATCCCTAACTTCTCCACCTCAACCACCAAGTCAGTTGTCTCAGTGTGACACACATTTGAGACACAACATACTTTGGATATAAAATTTTATTGCTACATGGGTTGCAAATTAAATTTCTTGTAGCAAAATAATTTACATTAACTTTATGTTACTAACAAATGTACAATATATTAAAAAATAGTACAATATGGGGCTAATGTAATTAGTCTCATTCTCACCTATAGCCATGTACAATAGCTTGCGAGGCTTAACAATAGTAACAAGCTGATCAATGTAGTGAAACATATTAGTAAACACTTCATCAAATGTTGTTGGAGGAGGAATACTCTGAAAGACAAATACATACATAACATGTTATTGTTATAAAAGGAAGGAAAAAAAGTAGTAAAAGATTAGTAAAGAGAGAATAATTAACAAACGTTGCTATTATCATCCGAAGGATGGAAACATGGATGGATAATGGCATTCATGTCAAGATAAAGATTGTGATATTCAACAGTTGGTGTGTTAGTGTTAGTGTTAATGTCTTCAAACACTTTTGGATATTTGTTAAGTAACCATCTACAAAAGGATGGCACACCCATAGCTTTTGATCAATTTGATTCAAACTCTGTTTCTCTATTGATGGTTTAGTAAAGCTTAATTAACTCTGGATGATATTATATATGATGAGTATATATTTTGAGTCAATTTGTTAATTTTTGTTTTGCAAATGAAAATTAGTAAATTTATTTTTTTATTTTGCCAAATTAGTAGGATGATGAGAAAATAAAGAGACGGAAATAATTAGAGGACGTGAGTTTTTGAAAATGTAAAAAACTATTTATTCCCTCGATACTCTCATTGGAATCAGCTCACCCAGCTATCTTCTCGAGCACACCAAGCTCTCACAGATTTTTTTATCATTACTCACAGTAATAATAAGTAAAATCATTAAAAATTAATAATTTAAAATTAATTAAAATTGGAAAAAAAATACAACTTTACTTAATCATAATCTAAAATATTATTGAAATGTTATGAAAAACTTTACTTAATCTCTAAAATATTTTGTATTTTTTGTTGTTGATTTTAATCATTTTTGTATTATTATTAATTAATATTTTTAATAATTTATTTATTCACATGGGGAGATGCAACTTGAAAAAATAAATTTAAAATAAAGTATTTTAATTTTTTAGAAAAATATTAAAGAAAAAAGTCTCGCATTTATCACAATTTAATTTTGTTTTCTTTATCATGAGAAAATGCACATTATTTGTAAACTAAAAGAATTCCAAGACTTGTAGGAGAAGGAACTCAAAAAGTACTGTGATATCAAAAATTCCAGACTTTGTCATCATTATTTTACCGTATCTGTAAGGATGATGTGACTTTTTTGAAAACAACCAATTAATAATTGAATTATTGTAAAATTGATTTTTTTTTTTATTTTTTTATTTAGATAAAAGTGGTGACTTATTTTAAATAATATGGTTTATGAATAGATGAGGTTGAATCATTAGTATCCAAAAATTACAATAAAATTCTATGTTTGAAATTATGAAATTATTTATTTTTTAATTTAATTAATATTGTAACATATAAATAATTAATACATTTAAATAATTCAACATCATAAGCTTATATGCTACATCTTTTTATTTTGTCAAATCATTATTTTTAATTTAAAAATCTAATTAATGAATTAAAACTGTCAAATTTTAAAATAGAAAAACTAATTTTGTGAATTTATATAAACAAATTGATCAAAACTACAATTAAACCAATTATTTTTTCAAATGACAAATAAAATGTCTTTAAATAGTACTTCATCCATTCCAAAATGATCATTGCAGTTGACAATTTCACACAAATTAAAAAATTATGATAAATGAATAAAATAGAATGGCAATTTTACTAAACTACTGATATTAACTATTGATTTATTTTCATTATCATAAATAAAAATTGGAGAATAATAACTTTAGAGTAATGCGCACAACATTAATTAATTAGATGATACAATTAAAAAATAAATATTTAAAATTGCATTAAAAACTTAAAATGATAATTATTATGAGATAATATTTTTTACAAATATGACAATTATTTTGAAACAGATAAAATATTATATATGTTCTTAAATAAGACTCTTGTGATTTTTTCTTGCCACTTTTTGTAAGACTCCTATCAATTTTTTAACTACAAATTCTTTCATTACAAATCTACTCCTAACAATATACATCTTTTTATTCGATTTATAATAAATACTACAATAAAATTATAAACTCATTTGTTATTCTATTCATAAATAAATTAATAAAATGATTTAAATTATCGATAAATTTAATGTTATAATTAACTTTATTAATTTCATCAACCAAATCTTATATATAAAGACATAAGTAATAATATCTCTGTTCATATATATATATAAAACTTCGCTGACTGAACTCAGTTCACTAATTCAATTGAAAAGTTGAAACGAATTTTATAAAAATAGTCAAACAAAAATCTCAAAATGTTATTATATTTACATACTGATGTAGTAATTCTTTTGTTCTATTATCACTCTGACATTTGTTTCCAACCAACCAAAGGCCCTATATAGACCTTTTCATCAACTTAAAGTTCTATCTTTATTTCCAAATTCAAATTCCTTTATTTTAGGATTAAAATTAAATTATATTTTGAGTCCTTTTATATTTTATTTAGTTTTTAGAGAGGTTTTTATATTATCTTTTTCGATAAAATTTTTTAAGTTACATTCTATTTGTAATATTAGTCTTTATAATATTGTCCAATTATATTAATGTCATTTTTGATTATTTCCGTTAAAAAAAAAACCATATGACTCTTACGATGTTGACATGACAAATTATAAGAGAACGATTTCCATATTTAACCATTTAAGTTTTAAAAAAATACACTTATCGACCTCTAAGTTTAAAATAATTTTCGTTCAGGTTCAATCTTCATCTTCTTCCTCTTCATCATCTTTCTCTTCCACTATATTTTTAAAAAACTTAAAATCCAAAATTTAAAATTCCAATAGAAAACTCAAAACATCGACCATGTGAATTAGAGAAAAATTAAAACAAGAAATCTATTATTCCAACAATAATTAAAAATGAGTTGTTGTAAATAAAGAGAAATCTACACTAAATGAATGATTTGTTCAACCCATTTTTAATATTCTTAAAGATCTTTTTTTGCACAAACTAATTGTAAAATTTGGTTTTGTTTTTATGGTTTTCAAGAAGGATCTTTTATGGGTTGCACAAATTAATTAATGATTTTGTTTTTGTTTTTATGGATTTTAAGAGAATTTATTCCTCCATAGTCATCAATCTTCACTCACAATTGAAAAGAGAATTTATTCCTCCATAGTCATCAATCTTCACTCACAATTGAAAGGGATTTAGGATTCCAATCTACGTGCTCTTATTTCTTCCAACAATTCAAACTAAAATATTCACCTTCTTCATTATAAACATTCACCATCTTTATCATAAACTTAAAAAAGCATAAAAAATCCAAATTAAAAAACAAAACAAATATGAAGCTAAAATCTCAAATATCAAAAAAATTGAATATGAATCTCAGCCTAGAACAATAGGTTTACAGTAAAAAAATAATGAAGAGAAAGAAGGAATAATAGTTCAAACGAAATATAACTTAAATGATCAATTTTAAAAAATTTAAAAATATAAAAGATTAATATGGGAAATGAATCAAACTTAAATGACCGCAAAGAGTTTCATTTTTCTTGGTTGGAAGAACTATAAGAACTTTTTATTTTATTTTTTAAATTAATTAAAAAGTTATTTTTTACTTTTGTCATGTCAGCATCGTTATGAACTTGTCAATATTTTAACGGTCACGTGACAAATTTTTAATGGAACTAACGGAAATCAACATTTATGCAAATAGACAATAATATAAAGACTAGTGTTGCAAATGTGGTGTCACTTAAAGGACTTAGTTAGGAAAATAAAACATAAATGAGCTATCTGATAACATGATCAAATTAACATAGAGAACTAAAAGTGTAATTTAATCTTTAGATTGATGATTCATTCATTTCTCATTGATTATATCTTTATTAGATAATACTATTATATATTAGTAGTAAGGGTATTTTAGACTTTTCTATTCTCTTGTATATATACTTGTTATAACCTACATTAAGGTGGTTGTTCATTTTGGTTCATGAAACCCTAGTGGTTCTTTGTCTTCCTCCTCTCTTCATCTTCCTCCCTTCTATGCTTTATCATTGTTAACATGGTATCAAAGAGCTTTGGTTGATTTTGGGATCTACTGTAAAGTGGTCCATAACTTAGTGGGGCTTTGGTTGATTTTTGTGCGACCCACTTTGCGGTCGGTACCGATTTGCTTCCTCCATTTCCGACCCGTTTTGCGGCCGTACCGATTTGCTTCCTCTTTTTCCCGCGCGATTTTGCCTCTGTGTTTCCGGTTTATTTTGTCTCAATGATTATGTTTGTCGTATTTTCCTGTCATTATTTGTTATGGCTGGTACTAAGGACGATTCTCTTCAAGCTATTATTGTCCACCTCAATGGACAAAATTACTCTTATTGGAGTTATGTGATGAAATTCTTTTGGCTTAATTGCACTTTTGGTCCCCCTATTTTAGGTGAGTCGTGAAAGTAGTCCCCCATTTTATTTGTCCCCAGTTTTGGTCCCCCAAACAGAATTTGAGTCCAAATCATGATGAATTGTCATTTTTTAATGACGTGTCAAAAAAATGGTGACGTGGCACACGTCTATGTGGATTAAAAGTCATTATTATATTATTCTAAATTAAAAAAATACAGTTTATGTTTTTAAAAGCTATTATTATATTGTTCCAAATTTTAAAATAAAAGCCAAAATTAAAATAAAAAATCAGCAAGGCATCAACCCCAATTCAACGCATCAGAAGCAGTTCAACGCAAAAATTAGCAAGGCATGTGAACCCTAAAATCAAAAATCGACCACTTGTTCATCATCATCCGATTTGATCTTCTTCTTCATCCTTTTCATTCGTGTTCATCCTTTGTTCTTCCATTGTTTCTTTTTCTTCATCTGGTTCGTTTCTTCTTCCTTTGTTCCTTGTGTTTTTTGGGAAAAAAAATGTCTTCTCATTCGTATTCAGTTACAAGCAACAATTCTCATTTGAGAATTAGAAGGAGATAATGTTTGTGTGGACTTGAATCTCCTTTGTGTACTTCTTGGACAACTGAAAATCCAGGTCAAAGGTTTCATGGTTGTGGATTTTATAAGGTAACTATTTGTCAAAATTCTGGATTTTATTATTTGCTGTATTGTTTTGAGATTATGAAAATTTATTGAAAGAAGATTCAATCTTTTTTTTTGTTATGTTGTTTCAGTTACAGGGTAAAAAATCTTGCAATTTTTTTGATTGGTTTGATGAGCCAATGACAGAACGAGCAAAAGAAGTTATTATGTCTTTGATGAAAAGGATTGAAGAATTCAAGAAGAAAGACAATGTGACAAAAAAATGACAACTCATCATGATTTTGACTCAAATTCTGTTTGGGGGACCAAAACTGATGACAAATAAAATGGGGGGACTACTTTCGCGATTCACCTAAAATAGGGGGACCAAAAGTGCAATTAAGGCAAAAAAAATTTAATGGAAAAGATATGTGGGGTTATGCTGATGGAACAGCCTACAGATAAAAGGGATGAAACTAAATATGCAAAAGATCTGAAACACATGGAATGTTAGTAATTCAAAAACTATTACTTGGATTAATAATTCTGTTGAGTTGTCTATAGGAGTGCAACTAACAAAATATGATATTGCTAAAGAGATTTTGGATCACTTGAAATGTTTGTATGTTCAGTCTAACTTTGCAAAACATAGTTGGAAAATGACATTAGGGCTCTTAAGTAGAAAAATATGACCATTCAGGAATTCTATTCGGCAATGACTAATTTGTGGGATCAATTGGCTCTTAAGGAATCAACTGAGTTGAAATCTGTCAAAGCATACATTGATCAGAGAGAAGAGCAACGTCTGGTTTAGTTTCTGATGGCTCTTCGTGATGATTTTTAGGGCCTTCGTGGGGGTAGTTTGCATCGTTCGCCTCTTCCTAATGTTGAATTAGTAGTTAATTAATTATTAGCAGAAGAAATCAGACTTAAGACTCATTCTGGTGTGTCAGATAAGGGAATTCTCTCAACTTCTCCATCTGTTTTTGCTGCTCCTGTTCAAAAATGGAAAATCTCAAGGGAGGGTTGGGCTTGGTAATGATGAATGTATATTTTGCAAAGAAAAAGGTCATTGGAAAGCACATTGTCCGAAATTAAGGAGAGCACATAAGAAGAATTTTAGGAGGCCATCATCCAATGTTGTTGCTTCTGCTCCTCCAATCATTGACTATAGTTCTGGTTCTGTATACTCATCTGAAACAGCTTCCCAAATATTTGATATTTCATAATAGCTTCAAAAACTTCTTGCCACTCAATCACACGCCATGTTTGCCCCCTCTTCTAAAGGATTGAACTCCTCTAGTATGTCAGGTATATCTCATTCCATATGGATTCTTGATTCTAAAGCATTTCACCATATGACATATGATGATAAATCTTTTGTGTCTATGAATCCTGCCTCGTCTGTGTCGGTTATCATTGCTGATGGTACTCATATGCCATTAGCAGACATTGGTTCTATCTCCACACCTAACTTGTATTTTTCTAATGTTTATTATATTCCTAATCTCACTTTGAGCCTTGCTTCTGTTAGTCAAATATGTGATTTCGGTTATTCAGTTATATTTTCTTCCAATTCTTGTTGTGTGCAGGATCCACATTCCGGGAGGCTGATTGGGACAGGCCATAGACAGGGGAAACTCTATGTTTTAGATAACCTACGAGTCCCAGATATTGCAGCCTCAACAACTATTGCTGACTTATTATATAGTTTTCGCTTGAATTCTTCGTCTTCTAGTTTTTATTTATGGCATTCTCGCCTTGGACATGTTTCTACTTCTAGATTAAAATATTTGGCTTCTACTGGAGCTTTAGGAAAGTTACAAACCAATGATATTTCAGATTGTTGTGGTTGTAAACTTGCTAAATTTCTAGCTTTACCGTTTAGTGAAAGTGTTTCAGTTTCATATGCGCCTTTTGATTTAGTTCACTCTGATGTTTGGGGTCCATCATCGGTTCTCACCAAAGGTGGATCTAGATATTATGTTTCGTTTATTGATGATTACACTCGTTATTGTTGGGTTTATCTTATGAAAAACCGGTCTGAATTTTTTGACATTGATCATATGTTTCGTTATTGTTGGGTTTATTGATGATGTTGTTATAAAGTGTTTTCGCTGTGATTTATGTGGTGAATATACCTCTAATAAATTCTCTGAATTACTTGCTTATGACGGCACCCTCCACCAGACATCTTGTATTGATACTCCTCAACAAAATGGAGTTGCTGAAAGGAAACATCGTCATATTATTGAGACTGCTCGTTCCTTTTTGTTGTCTGCTTGGGTTCCTTGTGAGTTTTTGGGGGAAGCAGTTCATGCTATTAATAGAACTCCATCGTCTGTCATATCAGGTTTGTCTCCCTTTGAAAAATTGTATGCTTTTATCCCTGATTACTATTCTTTGAAAGTTTTTGGTTCTACTTGTTTTGTTCTTCGTCCACAAGTAGAGCGCAACAAGTTGTCTTCTCGGTCTGCCATGTGTGTTTTTCTTGGTTATGGGGATGGTCAAAAGGGTTATC
The DNA here is from genome assembly GCA_037974755.1 of Cicer yamashitae. Taxonomy (NCBI): domain Eukaryota; kingdom Viridiplantae; phylum Streptophyta; class Magnoliopsida; order Fabales; family Fabaceae; genus Cicer; species Cicer yamashitae. The sequence goes on from JBBPBQ010020323.1 coordinate 21,879,697, forward strand.
GTTGTTATGATCCTTATGCAAGAAAACTATATGTTTATCGTAATGTTGTTTTTCTTGAGCACATCCCTTTTTATTCTGTTTCCTTTGATTCTCAAATTATTAAGAGTTCCGAACTAACCCATATTGATTCGTTTGGTCCTAATGATAATGCTTCTAGTGATTGTAATGTTGAGAATTGTAGGACAAATACTACTACTCCACATAATGACATCCCTCTTGTCCTCCCAGATATCCAACCACCTCATGCGATTGTTGATCCTCTGTCTCCGCCTCTTCGTTACCCCTCTCGTTACCGTAAGTCTACTCAATTACCTGATTTTGTCTATTCCACTTATTCAACTTCGTTTGCTTATTTCGTAACCTCTATCCACAGTTTGTCTGAACCCTTTTCCTATAAAGAGACTATTCTTGATCCTCTTTGGCAGCAAGCTATGGCAGAAGAACTCTCTGCATTGCACAAAACAAATACTTGGGAATTAATAGCTCTTCCTCTTGAGAAGCGTGCTATTGGGTCTTGTTGGGTATACAAGATCAAAACTAAGTCTGATGGGTCGGTTGAGTGCTATAAAGCACACCTTGTTGCTAAGGGATTCTCTCAACAATATGGTATGGATTATGAAGAAACTTTTGCTCTTGTAGCCAAGATGACCATTATTCGTACTCTTGTTGCAGTTGCATCTATTCATTAATGGCATATTTCCCAAATGGATGTCAAAAATGCGTTTTTAAATGGTGAGCTTCATGAAGAATTATGTGTGGTCCCTCCACAAGGAATTTCTCATAATCAGGTGGAAGTGTTTAAGTTAAAAAAGGCTATCTATGGTCTTAAACAGGCTCCTCGAGCTTGGTTTGAGAAATTCTCTACTGTGATCACTTCTCTTGGTTTCCGCTCTAGCGAACATGATTCTGCATTGTTTATAAGGTCTACCACTTATGGTCGCATTATACTTTCTTTGTATGTTGATGATATGATTATTACATGTGATGATGTTAGTGGAATCAATGAGTTGAAATTGCAATTAGCCAAGCAGTTTGAGATGAAGGACTTGGGAACTCTTCACTATTTCTTGGGGATTGAAGTTGCCTACTCTCCTAAAGGCTACCTTCTTTCTCAATCCAAGTACATTTCTAACAGTCTTGAATAGGCTCGTACTTCTGATAATAGAGCAGCAGATACTCCTCTTGAGTTGAATGTGAAATATGCTCCCTCAGATGGTGTTCCTTTACTAGATCCCACTTTGTACCGTACTTTGGTTGGCAGCTTGGTGTATCTTACGATTACCAGACCTGATATTGCTTATGTTGTTCATATTGTTAGTCAGTTTGTTGTCTCTCCCACTACAGTACATTGGGCAGATGTTCTTCGTATTCTTCGTTACCTACGAGGAACTCAATTTCATAGCCTTCTCTTTCCGTCGTCATCCTCATTGGAGTTACGTGCTTATTCTGATGATGATTGAGCTGGTGACACCACAGATCGTAAGTCCATCACAAGTTTCTGTATCTTTCTTGGAGACTCTCTTATTTATTAGAAGAGTAAGAAACAAGACATTGTTTCTCACTCTTCTACAGAAGCTGAGTATCGTGATATGGCATCCACTACTGCTGAAATAATTTGGTTGCGTTGACTTCTATCTGATATGAGTATCTCTCTTTCTGAGCCAACTCTGATGCACTGCAATAATAAGAGGGCTATTCAAATTGCTCATAACTCGGTCTTTCATGATGCACCAAGCACATTGAGATTGATTGTCATTTTACTCGTCATCATCTTCAACATGGAACCATTACTCTACCATTTGTCTCTTCTTCCTTACAGATTGCTGATTTATTCACAAATATGCATTCCATTAAATGTTTTCGTTTTTTTGATTGACAAACTCTTGATGCTTCATGTTAATGCATCGTGAGTTTCAGGGGAGATATTAGATAATATTACTATATATTAGTAGTAAGGGTATTTTAGACTTTTCTATTCTCTTGTATATATACTCGTTGTAATCCACATTAAGGTGGTTGTTCATTTTGGTTCATGAAACTCTAGTGGCTCTTTGTCTTCCTCCTCTCTTCATCTTCCTACCTTCTATGCTTTATCATTGTTAACAATCTCAATTCCTTCGAAAAGGATATGAATCAATGTAAGAATCTTTGATTCATAAGGTAGCTTTTGTGGTATTGTGTTTGACTAATCCAAGTATGGTAGGATAGACTTTTCCAATGTTTATAGGATTGTGTACGATAATTAGGAGATTAATATCTCCTTAATGTGCTAAAATCTAGTTTGTGTGATAATAGATGATTCGGGACATTTGATGATAATTGATGAATGTTGTTGGTATGATGATGACGACGATCGTTGAAAAATTAGTATGATTTTCATATGTTCCTACCAACTCAATATTGTTTTCAGATTTGATAATTGATTAGGCAGCTTAGCCTAATTGATTAGATGAGTATAACATATAGAAACAATAGGTTAAATGATTAGAAGAAAATATTAATGGATTAGGTCATGGACTAATCAATTAGGCACTTAGGTTAATAAATCAAGGAATCAGAAAAACTCTAGAAATAAGCTTATTATTAATTTGAGAATAATTGGTGGCGATTAAATGATTATGTTGATTAATAATAAATTAGGTAATTGAGTTAATTGATTAGGAAACAATCAAAATTGAATAAGTTTTTTTTTAAAAGGATCAAAATTGAATATGTATAATTAAAAAATAGTTATAATCACAAATTATCCACTATAAATTGATTTATTACAAATACAAAAAAATTAAATTAAATGAAAGATATTTTAAACACTATAATTAAATCAAAAGATAAATAACTAACATTTTCTTATATTTCATTCCAAAAAATATAGGTTAAGTTTGTTTACAATTCACTCCTAATGGAGTACTTTGGCTCCTAAATTAAGATTAGTTGAATATAGTAACATAAGAATAACCGATTAAGTTAAGATAAAATAAATTAATTGATTAATTAGACATTGATAATTGATTAGGGTAAAGTTCAGAATTGGAAAGCAATAATCGATTAGTAGAACTCAATTAATTGATGAGAGTGGTATTTAGGACTTAAATTGGTATCAAACAAGAATAGTGGATTAATATAGGTCTTAGTTAATCGATTAAAAAGGAACTTAGAATTAGGAAATGGTTAAATTAGGACTTAATATATTAAAGGTTTAGGGTTAATCATTTAGGGGAATGATCAAAATTAGAAAATGACCAAGTTATCTATTAATCAATTAAAGTCTTAGTAGTAATCGATTAGATTAAGTCAGAATAATTAATTAAATTATTAAATAAATAGTAATAAGAAGTTATATATTAAAGGCCACACTAATAATCTATGATTAAGTTAATAAAGTTAAATATTGTTAATATGATGAACATTAATTTATCGTAGCACATCTACTCGCAGATATGAACCGAGTGTTGTTAGACCGAGTGTTGTTAGACAGTGATTGTTTATGATGAAATGTTATGACCTATATGTATATGTTGCATTCATATAGTAAGATACGTTGGGGATTGTGACATGATATAATTGGAGCTCGACGCTTGAGAAGACCTTGAGATAGTTATTAGTAGGAAGGTTTTACATAAAGGCATGGTACTTAGGGTCGTATATTGAATATTGAATCACCCTAGCTAACCACTCTTATTCGTGGAGTAGCAGATGACTTCTCTACCCACATCAACTAAGAGATAGTAGGATCCGATGTGAAGTAGTTGATAATTAGGATTGTTATTGTGTATCACACATTTACTAATATTAACGTGTCATATGTTATGATATTGATTGTGCATTTAATTTACCTTTACTCTTCTTGATTATGTCTTGAGAATGAATATTCACCTTCGTTTGTTTCCCTTGTGACTTCTTACACACTCAATGTGTAGGTAGATGATGAGATGACAACAAATGAAGAAATCAATAATGAAGACGAGACATAGTAAAAACAATACACGTATAATACACATTCAAATATCCATAATAATACTTTATGAAGTTGCAAGTCCCCCGATAATATTATTCGAGATCTGTAAAAACAATTGATAGGAAGTTACAAGTATAATTATAAAGACACGATTAATAAGATATAACTTTTAGTTATAAAGTCACAATTATTTAGCTATTCATCATAATCAAATTCTTAAAAAGTTTGCAAACATTTATCTTTTGATTATAAATATTGTAATGGTCCAATGATATTAATAGATATTAAAACATAAAGGAAAACAATTGATTAAACTAAACATTAATATAATAAATAAATAAATAATATATTTATATAAGTGCGGGTGCGGGACGGGGTGGGTACTATAGTACCCGTACCCGCACCCATACCTGCTTAATTTTAATTTTGCGGGTAATTACTCGTCCCCGTGCCCATACCCATTATGCGGATTTTTACCTTACCCATTGTGGGTTTTTTTGCGGGTACCCACTGGGTCTGGATCTAATTGTCATCCCTAGAGGGGGCTATAAGGAGGGAAAGGCACAAACTCAAGTAACCCAAGCAGTAGCAACCAACTAAACCTAACTTGGAACATAATTTGGCAGCTCAATTTCCCCCCAAAGCAAACACATTTTCTATAGAGACTCCTTAAAAATTGGGTGTCAGTTGGATCTCAACTTAGAAAACGCAATATTAACTTCCCTCTTTTGTGCCCTAGGTGTGGTACTCACATTGAAACAATCAATCACACCTTTAGAGATTGTCTATAGGCGACACAAATATGGTTTGATTCTTTCTTAACTATCAATTTTAATACTCTAAACTAGGTCTCTTTTAGTGATTGACTGAACAATTTTATTCTATCAATTAACAAAGAAAACATAAGTCCAACAGTCAGAATTGGAATCGCGACCAATCTCTTAACAATGATCTGCATAAGGAGAAAAACCAATGAGGCAGTGATACTCTGGATCAGGAAAATCGAAAAATAGGAAGAACTCAATATGGGTTGTGTGAAAAGTTTCACTTCTATTTTAGTAGAAGAAAAAACAATGGTGTAGCCTATAATTGACCAGACTTGCAATCCATAAGCCCAACAATGTACGCTTGGATGCACCCCCAAATGAATCAGTTGTACCTATTGCTCTGGATTTGGGTCTCGTATAATATAACTATGCGTTTTGTTTTCAAAAAAAAAAAAAAACTTAGTCTTTCCATTACAAATAATAGAAATTTGATTTTCTTCATCTTGAATCCATTGTTTCCTTGATTCTCATTAGCAAAAAAAATTTACGAATAACTTTTCCTTAGGAGTTGAAATTTGAAGAAACAAAATTTTCAAACTCAAATTTCTTGTCTTTTGTTGTGAGGTTCCAATTTTAAACCAACTTGAAAACTTGAATATTTGTCGAAACAAGATGATGAATAAGGGTAAAAAGAAAACTAGAACCAACTAAAATCTTAATGGGAAATCTCAATAATTCAATAGAAAGTGGAAAAATAAAATGAATTAATGAAGCATCAATGAAAAAAAAATTCAAGAAAATCTTGATAAAGAATGTAGTGGAATAATTATTTATTTGATATTGTGTCGCTACAAAAGTAAAAATAAAAGTCATATTGAATAATGAGAGTATCATAGAATTAACTACAACAAATGATACATCGGGCTTAGATGGCCAATGAGAAGCAACTAACTAGTATAACTAAACTAGCTAACTAGTGTACTTAACTTGTATAACTAACTGACTGATTGACTAACTAATTAACTAACTAACTAATTAATGTCTCTAATAGAAAGGGCAACAAACTAAAGATTAAAAGCACGCGGCGGTTTGACGACGAGCAACGTTTCTCCTATGGGTAGTGGGTTCACAATAATAACTCGGTGGGATGCAAATGTAGGTTTCGTGCAATGAAAAGCTTTAATTGAACATGTGGCTTTATTTTGTGCATCCAATGGATCAAATGGATGAGAATGATGGAAATACGTGGTGTAATTTCGACCTTAAAATTACTTTGTGCAACTGATTGATCAAATGGATGAGAATGGTCAAAAGGCATGGTGTAATTTCGACCTTAAAATTATTTTGTGCATCTGATTGATCAAATGGATGAGAATGGTTGAAAGACATGGTGTAATTCCGACCTTAAAATACAAACATAATATTGTTCATATATACGGGGAAAGACAAGACTTGGAGTGAGTAGATTTTTTTTAAAAGAAAAAATAGAGTGTAGAAGCATCACATAATTTGACTGACATCTCAACTATGTTGCCACCCAAGTCAACTATCTATCCTTTGCAATCCTCTAAAATATTATTAAAAATAAAAAAGAAAAGGAAATAAAAAAAGCTTCGGGGCACTATACACAAACCCAAGAAATCAATTCTAAGGGATACAAATTACTGCCCCATTAAAAATCTTACTTGGAAAATTCAGAGGGATAAAATCACGGTGAAGGAAAAAAGAGTGTAGTAAATATCTACAAAAATCAACAAAATCTATATTTAGAAAGACCAATCTTATTTCTATTGAAAACATCATAAATATTAGAAGGAAATGTATCCACCAATAATTTTTAACAATATGAATCCTCAAATTCGCAATCCTTTTTGTGCATTGATTGTCTTCTCTAAAAATATAGAGATAGTAAATCTCATCCTTTATACCATCTCAAGGCAATTAAGCCATCTATTTCTAATAGACCGAAGAACAAGACTATGCTCCCTAAAAGTCAAATTTGTCAATTGAGAATGAAATTCAATTTATAGCAAACATCATCCATTCTTATAGTCTATTACAATAGCAACCATAACCCCCATAAGTTTAGCATGTACCGCAGTTGAAATTCTCAAATTCACAACAAAACAACACAGAGAAGCAGCATAACTATTCCTAATCTTCTGAGGATGCCAAATCAAAATTATCCATTCTAGCAGCAGAACCAGGACAGTTCGGAGCAGTCCTATTAGTATTATATTTAATTCAATAATCTTTTGGGGATGCCAAATCACTTCCTTGATAGTAGGAGCTTTAGAAGAATGAGTTCTAACTTGAAAAGACTTGAGAATTTGAAACTTCTACATATAACTGAAAACTTGCTAGATGTGAGATTACTAGATAACGAAACATTGACAATAATTTTGTTGATGGTTATGTGAAAAGCAAGACTCTTACCTTCAAAGCGGACTTGATTTCTGCAGAATCAAATTGTGTCAATAGTAAAGATGGTGTTGGCCAAAATAGCTTTGCACTGATGATACCAACATTTGTCATTAATGATAAGAAGATTTTGAACCGAACTAGTATCAATTTGAGAGCAAAAAATAAAGCACAACCAAAACCAAAGTCTATCTGCAAATGAGCAGAATAGAAAAATATGATTGCTAGTCTCCATTGCATAGTGATAAATCCCACATCTTGAAATAATTTGACAACCACGAGAAATTTAATTATCATCAATAAACATCTTGTTATGTAGCAATCTCCAAAACCTCATAGACTTGGAGAGAGGAATGTTATTATGCATGGTCGACCGAAGAATCAAACTACTAAAGCTAGGGTTTTAGGCCTCCAATAAACATAATTTTTTCATGTATACTTAAACCTCAAAAAACAAATTTTTTTAAGTAGTACAACAAGTAAAAAACATCACAATTATAAAAAGATACAACTATTGACATATTTAATTTATTTAGTTAAAATGCTTTGTATCTCAAAAAATAAGAAGGTGAGATTTAAATAAGATTATATTAAAATATTATTGTTAGTACTAAAAAGTTCCTATTTCATTTTTTTATTAAGACTTTAATTTAGAGTTTGATTTAGATTTTAATAAGTGTTGGACCGACTCTGCTATTATTCCAAATGATTTTGGTTCAATAAATTTGTTGTTCTAAAGGCTTGAAGAATAAATAAGCTTCTCTAAAAGTTAAAACTCTACAATTGTTTAATCTCCAAATTAGATGATATTCACAATCAAAATTAAAAATAGTAATCTTAACAAGTAAAGTAGTCAAATTAAAGGTAATTATGCAAAAGATCATAAGGAACCTACCAATGATCATTATGTAGGAAATAGTTGACAGTAACATGAAAATGATATTGCTTTTCCTCATTAATGTTAATTAGGATAAAAACCAATAATCCTTCAACTAAATATCCACTTACAAATTAATATTATCATCCTATCAAGTTTCCATTTATTGTTCTCGTATAAACTTTGAGTACATTGTCGATGGAATCGTTGAAAACGAGAAAATATCAAACGAGACTAGACAGCTAGGAAATAAGGAATGCTTCACAGTGGAAGTTGGTGGAACGAGTTAATTCGTGTTTCTTTTAAAATCTACTGAACCTTACATTTCATAAAGTTGCAATAATGTTGAAGGTAAAAGTAAAACTAACAAACCGCCATGAATCTTTCTTTCTCTTTACTCTATCTATCATATGCATTTAATCAGCATGTCTATATTAACGAATGTAAGGTCTTTCAACATTAACGGTTTTTGTCTTTATTTCCTCATGTCATACGTGGGCCCGCAAAATTCTGTGTTTATGTTTTTGAAAATTTAATATTATAAAATTGCTGTACCAAAAAATAATTATATGATCACGATGGATATGTATGTTCTTAATGATTCCTTCCAATATTAAGTATAAACAATGCCTACTTCAATTAATGTCGATATAGTTCCTAAGTTCGAATCTAAAATTTTATAATTGCATACGAGTTTTTTAACTTATTTTTTCTGCGGACTAAAAATAATTCACTTTTGTAGTCTAAATATAATTAAAAGTTAATTAATTCTATTATAAATAATGCTATTATTTCTACAATAAATTTTTCGTTAATTTCAATTTAATTTATTTAATAAAATTTTATTTATTTATTTTTAGTTTAATTGCAGTTTTGCTCTTTCTATTATTATTATTATTATTATTATTATTATTATTATTATTATTATTATCAACTCACGGAATTGGTCCTCCTATTTTAAAAATCAACAGTTTTGATTTCTTTCTTAAAATTTTGAACAAAAAAATGACAATTTTACATATATTTAATGATGTGACATATAATTCTATGATATAAAATCATTTAGATGCATTAATTATTCATATGTCATTAATTAAATTTAAAATATGAAGGAAAATAATTAAAGTTGAAATCTAAGTTTTTACGGGGCTTTATTCTAATTTTATGAGTGTTAATCATTTTGCATCATTGTATCATATGTCTCGTTATTTAAAGCATATCACGTCATTATTTTTTAATTAAAAAATTTAAGAGAGAAATCAAAACTGTCGACTTTTAAAATAGGGAGACCAATTTCGCGAATCAGTAAAAATAGGGAGACTAAAACTGTAATTAAGCCTTTATTTTTTTAATAACTCTTTTATTTTCATGGAACAAGTTTTCATGAGGAGTAATTTAAATAATTCTGAAATAAGATCAATTATTTTTGTTAAAGTATATGAAATATTTTTTTTCTTATATATAAAATAGGAGGAAGTAGTTAATTAGTGATAGATCCAAGGTAATTTTAATACAAATTTTGAATCCTTGCATTTCATATAAAAACTTCCCATTATAAAATGTACCAAGTCAACTAAATCAAATCTTGTCGATCTACAATATCATGTTAAAACATATACATGCATGTCTATATTTTTGGAGATATTTTAAAAACAAACCAAACAAAACCAGTGAGACACTTATGACATATTTGTTATTTCAACTTTCTAAAATCATCAAATTATTTTATGATTCTCTGAAACAAACATTTATAGTAAAATGACAGTACAATATAATTTAATTAAATGCATATATGAAAAGTTTTATACCTTTAGTGCATAAAAAATATATAGTCTCAGAATTGTTTTACTAATGCTTAAATTTTGAACATATTGCACCAAAGTATACACTATGGTTGAAGATATATATTTTATTTTAGTGAAATGTTAGTTCAGTAGTTGATAAGGAGTTGGTCTCTTGATGAGTTTTGGAACCTAACTCATCCAAATTTTTGTAATAAAAAAAAATTGATTTTACAATTAGTCGCTTTCTTTTTATTCTTAAACATCAGATCAGTAGAAGAATACAAGTTAAGATATATAACCAAGAAAATACAACAAAACAAACCAAACAAAACCAGTGAAACATTTTGTCGTCGTTGCCTTAATTAAAAATTAAATACTAGGTTATGAATGTGACGTGTGTTGTGTGAACTAAGGACATGATCCTAAAGCTCTGGAGCATTGATGAAACTAATTATTAATAGTACTACAATTAAAATGTAAAAGAATTAGGGGATCTCTTCCCCTCTAAGTACCAAAAAAGATATGTAAGAAAATTTGATGCCCTTTTTCTTTTTTATTAAATGACGCTTTTTTTTATTAAAAAATGTAATGAGTTCCAGAATTTTCAAAGTCAAACTTCAAGGTGTAAAGGTACTCACAAATTATTCAAAAAAGTTATCACATTAACGACGAAAGTTGAATTTTAGAGGATTTAACTAATTCATTATTAAGTGAACCAAACACTTTTTTATTTCAAAGGAAATCTAATCGCAACATTTCTACGTGCAATGAAATAGCATTTATTGATTTTTTTTTGGGTTAAATAAATTTTTAATTTTTATAAAATTTTATTATTTTATTTTTAGTCTTGATAAAATTTTTTATCAACAACTTTTAATCCCTTAAATATTTTTTGTTTTTCTTTTTGATTCCTATTTTATACCAACTACTGTGTACCTTTCGAATTTTGAAATGATTTATTGCAGTAATCCTTGAAATATTATAAGAAATTTTTCTACAAAAATTTATAAATTTTTAACAAATGATAAATTAAATATAAATTTTTAAATACAAAAACTTAAAAATTCATGTTTAATTCACCATTTTTTTTAATTCTAAACTTTTGTATAGAAGTTGTTAAATATTTTATAAACATTACTAAAAATGATAAAAAAATTCAAATGATACTAATAGTTAGTTTAAGGTCAGAGACAAAAAATAAGAAGGAAATTTTTCAAGAGATTAAAAGTTGATGAAATTTTTATAAAGATTAAAAACAAAATAATAAGATTATATAAAGACTAAAAATTTATTTAATTTTTTTTTATTAAAAACTTGTAGATCTTTTTCCATTGAAAAATTAGTTAATATTTAATACCTAGGGGACATAGTACTCCTCTAAATGTGCACCTCATAGTACTCTATTATCAGTTGTTATCTAAAATTTAGTGTATCTAATAAATTGCTATATGATTTTTGTGTGCGGAGGTTTTGGTTTTGATTCTACATATTTTCATTTGCTTTAGATTAGTGAAAACACATTCTTTAATTTATTTGAGTTTCTTTTTTTAATTTTAAATAGACCCATATTATCGTAACAATTATTTTGATAAATAAATTTAAAGTGTTATTTGATATACATATCTACTACTTTTTTTAATTATTTTTTAAATTAAATAATGTCATGTTTTAAAAAGAAAGAGTGAACGACTATAAAATCATAAATGGAATAAATGTAATTAAAATCATTTTATTTAAAATTAGAAGGAGACAAAATTGCCCAATTAAAAAACTTAGGGTAAAATTGTATTTAAGGCTATAGTATATAGAACGAGGGATCCAATGTTGCTTCCTTCCCAAATAACAAGAGAGCCTTGGTCAGCTAAGTAACCGACCTATATCAACTTTCTATAGAATAAATTATTGTTGATTAATTAATTGATAAGTTCGATCACATGACAAAATAAAATTTAATTAGCTATATTAAGTTAAAGAATTTAAAGATTACGCATTAATAATATAATTATTATTCAAATCAAATCTCATTACGTAGATCTTTTTGTTGATGTAGTTTTGTTTTTAAATGATATAACAAAGTAATATCAAGATAGTAGATGAAAAAAAATCTTATGATCTAACAAATTACTCCTAAAAACAAAATTAACTAAAATACTAAGGAAAATAAAAATAGTAAGAAATTTGTGAACAGCAAAAGCACCATGATGAAGCGCATGATCTAACAATAATTCTAACAGAAAATTAAAACAAAAAAAGAAAAACTAACATGCTTACATTCATGATGACTAAACGTCAACACTACAACTTTGCAAAAGCTGAAACTTAACCGCCGGAGCAACAACTCCGATCCCATTATTCCGATCACCGGCGAACCTAACATAAGCCGGACAGTCAACAAAAATATGGTACCTTCCAGAGATCCAACTCCCCACTTTCCACTTAACCCTTCCGTTAACTTTAACGTTGACTAAAACCATTCCGTTATTCTCATCTTGCATTAAAGCGCTAAGCCTAGACGGCGAAACGGGAACGCCAACGCCGTAAATAAACGGCGACCAAACGGTAAAATCCTTATGACCTTGGTAAGTGTCAGGAATTACCGTAGGGAGTGAGATCTGTTGGTTTTTATAAGAGCCGTACACGTGGAGTTTTTGATAGTAAATTCCGATTTTGTTGTTTGGGTTGTGAATTGAGAGTGTGACTTGCATTGTGAGAGTAAGTGTGTTTGGTGTTGGAAAAGGTGAAGAATTTGGAGATGAGATGTTGAAGGTGTAAATTGTGGCGTCTTGGATTGTGAAACGTGGTTTTGTAGGTTTGAGAATTATCCATATTAAGAAGATCGTTACGAGTATTAGGATGATGAGTGATGCTATCGCCGCGAGTATGCGGTGGAGGAGTTGGCGGCGGTCTTCGTCGTCGTGGTGGCTGCATTCTTTTATGGACATGGTATGGTGGTTGATTTAAGTGTTGAACAATGTATAAAGCAAATAGTGTTTGATTGTGTTGCAATATCTCTACTCTCTAAATTTAGAGAAGTTTCTAGCACAAGGTTTGCATTTATATATGTAGAGGAATAAAGACAAGAAAAATAAATGAAAAACCAAGATCAATGAGTTGGAATTTTTTTGTTGTTGCACAAGGTATTTTAGAGATTTAATTCTTTAAGCTACGAAATTTCATTTAAGAGAACTATTTAATTATCTGTTAACTATGTTGTACTATGTTGGGTAATTTGAGTTAATTTTATTGTGTAATATATAGTGATATTTTAAAAACTAGATGCGGAATGAAAATTTTGTAATAGTAAAAATTGTAGTGTTATTTTAAATTGATAGGAGTGCATTGGTAAAAGAAGTTAGTTTAGTACGAAACTAGTTTGATGTCGGGGAAAATAGTTAATATTTACAGTGGGATTGGTACACTACCCTTGTGTTACATAAATTGAGCGGGGTTCTATTAAATAGGTGAAGAGTGAAGAGAAGGGTAGGCCCAACAATAATTAGTGGAGAGTATGGGGCAGGAAATGCCAATTATGGTATTGAAGCGATCTGGCCAAAAAGTCAATTGCTGCAATCAACTTGATCTCATTTAAAATGTTGAATAAATAAATATATGGTACGTACGATTATATTTTGTTGGATCAGATCACATTTAAAATAGCAACTGTACCGTCTAATATATTGCAGTGACCGCGTGTATTTTTTACAATCGAATTCAATTTCTACTTACCATAGCAATAAGAATTTCAAACTCTCACGTTGAAACTCATACTTCTAAGCTTCCTATAATTAATAAAGTGATTCAACATTTCTAAAAGTTATTAGATCTAAAAGTTATTAATGCTATACACTCTTTCTGACCGTCTTGTTGTTCACATCGACGGATATAGAAATTTTATTAATGGAGACAAAATTATATATTTTATAAATGTTTATGTAAAAAAACATCAATATATAAGCAATAAAATAATAATATAATTATCATTAGGTAAAAATTTGGAGATTACATAAATTATATTATTTTATATCTACAAAATTAGAGATACTTTATTATTTATCAATTATATTTTTCTATGTAATTTTGTAATTTAAGTTATTGTATGATTTTTTTTCTTCTCATTTTCAATATCATCAACTATATCTTTTAATCTGAATGTGACCAAAAATCATTCAACAATCAACATTTCATATCGTTGAACATTTAATTATTTACAAATAAAATAATTTAATAATTTTTAGTGCGGGTAATAATTAATTTTTAAAGAAACAAATTTATTCAAAAACTAGAAGCAAAACAAGTGGGGGCAGCTTTCCCCCAATCACTTTGTGATAGACCTTGTACATGTTGCATTTTGAGGTATATTTAAGGATAACTTTGCTGCTAGTATGAGTTATTTTATTGTGAATTTAGTTATTACAACTGTGTTGCATGCCGAATTTATTGGGTTATTATTGTTAATGAAATAACCTATAAAAATAGATGACATACTCCAACTTGAATACTTAATACGGTTCAAATTAAAAGTCTTGGTCTTCTCTTTTAGAAGATCCTATTTTAAAATGATACTTTGAGTCACCGCCTCTCTCTCTCTTCTAAAAAATAAAACCCTAGTTCTTTCTTTTTCTTCATCTCTTACATGAGTGATTTAGGGTCACTTTTTGGTCTGGAATCACCTCTCTAAATTATTTTATTATCTATTTTCATTAAAATAAGTGTTTTACCACACTTATTTCTCATTTTGTTTTGTGATTTTGTTGTTCATGTGTGATGTTATGTGTTCGTTGTTTTAGTGCAATGTTTATGTTTCCTATCTCGTTGCTTTGGTTTAGTTTGTTTAAAGTTTGCACTTCTTGTGTTCACTGAAATGCCTGAGAATGATTTATTTAGTCGGTAGCTTTTTTTGAGTAAGAGACTATCACCAAATTCAACGTTCTCTCAACTGTACAAATGATTTGTCAACACGTTGTTGAATCGGTCATGTCGAAGACCACCTATAGTCGATATGTGTGAACACCAATAAATATTTTTTCCCGAAGATGGATAAGATTAAAGACTGTGGATCTTGTTTTATCCTTGATTGTTGACCATGTATGAAAGAAATTAGTTTGATCGTCATAATTAAGTTTTTTGTTACGTAATTTCTCATTGACTTCTGCAATATTTATTTGTACCGTTAGCGTGTCTTTTACTTTCTTGTTGATTTCAATGTATGGATAGAAAATATCTCAATCCATAATCAATTTGATTGTACTATTCTCAAATAAAAATAAAAATGTTTACTACACTTTTAGGGATCAAAAAAAAATGTGTGGCATTGGCTATGAATTTAATTTGATTATCAATTGACAAATATGGCTTTTAGGGATCATAGCCTTGTTTCTTAGTCCATTAGAAATAGCTAGCTTTAATTGCATTGCGAAAAAAGTAATCAATATGCTGGTATGATTATTAATTTGGGGCTTCACACTATTAATAGTAATTGATGATATACTTTTCCTCTTAATATTTTTGATATTTTCATTAGAAACAAGTTTGGTCTTCCTAAATATAGATTTTGTTGGTATATGTAGATGTTTACTACACTTTTTTTCACCATAGTTTTATCCCTCTGCGTTTTTCCAGTAAATTTTTAATGAAGCAGTAGTTTTTATCCCTTAGGATCGTGTTTCTTGGGTTTTGGTATAGCCTTCGAAGCATATTGTATTTTTCTTTTAAATAATATTTTAGAGTGCTGCAAATGATAGATGGTTGACTTAAGGTGTTAACATAGTTGAGATGTTAGACTAATCATGTGATAGACCCAAATAAACTTAATCTATATTTTAACTCAATTTATCACACACACACGTTGACAATTTAATTATTTTATGTGTTTATCAATGTATTTTAAGTATTGAATGATAAATTGTGATGATTTTTTTTTTGTTTGTTAAAGTATTCAATTTTAATTACATTTTTTATAATAATTCTGTTTTCATTATGATCAATAGATCCAACCCAATTCAATTTGTTCATAACCGAATTGAATTGATTTGAGTTTGAAGTACAAATTACTTGAGTTGAGAATTCAAACTCAACTCAAATATTGATCGTTTAAAATATTAAATTAAATTAAAACTAGTTCAAACATACTCGTGTATACCCCTTATACAAAAACATCTATAATGGACAACTACCGGTTATAAGCTTAATTATAATTAAGTACAAAAAAAGTTTATAAACATTATATGGCGGTAGAGCTATGAATCTTTTTTTAATAGAGTAGAACAATGGGAATACGAAGCTTAAATAAAGAGAGTTTTTCTATTTAAGTAGAAAATTTTATCCAACAAAAATTATAAAGGGTACTGTGACCCAATAGATTAATAACACATCAACAAATAACAACACTTCATACTAAAAACATGTCAGAGGACAGAGTTTGTCACAAATGTTAACTCGGTAACGAATGTTGTGCGGGTGCGTACGCCAAGTAGAACTCTTTAATAAAACCTTTCTTTGGAGGATTGGTAATGCTTTAGGAACTATATATGTATGCTTAACGTAGTTCATCTCACCTCTATCTATTCAAGAGGTCATTTTGAACGTTTATGTGTGAACTTGATTTTAGCAAGAATATTGTTCCTAAAGTCATCCTCCAAACTCTTGGTTTGGTCCTGAATTTGGAGTTTGACGGTCACTAGGTATACATTCAGTCTATTTGTCACGTGAGATGTGTTATTAGGAAATTTGAAAATTAGTTGACAAATAACTTAGACTGGTATCAATGAAGAGCTAACGTTGAAGTTAAGATAAGGTCAACGTTTCATTAAAATGTATAATTATTGACAATGACAATTGGGTTAAAAAGCAAATAACGTCGACAAGAGACAAGCATTCGACAACTATAGGCCGACAACAAGAAAAAACACATGGAAATTGATAATTCAATTGCATAACTCGTGTTCCATGTTTTTAGCCACCACTAAGTGGCTATTTTCAAAGGTTGGAAGTGCATCGAAAGTAATTTCTAGAGGAAACTATCATGCCACAAAATGGAAAGAGATCAAGGCCAAACGTGGAACACCACATACATTTAGCAACAAGACGAAAACACACATCACTTGCAAGATCGATTGAGGCAAATCATGGCTAGATTTTGTAAGTCACGATGTATTGGCCAATAAGACTAACTTTCTCTATAAATATGCATCATATATTCATTGTAAACACACAATCAATTGGACTTATCATTTTTTTCGCAATGTATCCATTAGTTTGTTAGCTCTTAAAAATTCAACTACATACTTAACATTTTTGGAATAGTTAAAGAATCCACAATCACTAAACATATGTCTTTCCTTGTTGTAATCATTTGAAACAAAGAAAATCATCATTTAAAAATTATTAGCTGATTCTTTGACTATCTTTTAATTTCAACAATAATATTTAATTTTTTAATTGTCATTGATCATTATTCAATTAGGTGTCAGAAAAGAAGAATGATTAAAGTGTACATGTGTGTTTAATAACAGACCTATTTGAATCTATCTAGGTTTTGTCAACGGGCCACTAGCCCACTAGTCAGGGCCCCGGCCCATCCCAATTTTTAAATATAGTGTCTTGTTTTCATTTATTTATTTTTACATATGCACTATTTTAATTTTTTGTATAATCCTTAATAAATCACTAAACAAATTGATAAACTTAAGTTTAATTTCTTTTTAGTCACCGTATTACACCCTCACTGTGTTAAAACTCTTTTTTTCTGTTTTAAGAATTTAAAAAAAAAATGGAGACCAAAATCCAAATTTGTTACTTTTAAGTCTTTCCGAGATTATAAATTGTATTTTGTTCTTATTTTTAATTTTTAAATTATCACCATTTAAAAAACTGAACATTATTTTTGTAACTAAAAATGGTATGCTGATAAAATATCCATAGAAGAATCATACTAATAGTTTATCTTTGATTAATAAAAAAATGAAATAAAAAGAAGAAAATTACATTATTCATTTTGAACAAACACAACTCTTTCAATCATCAAAGTGTTACATATCATTAACACTATAGTTTATCTTGATTCCATTTCATGATAAACCAAAACCTCTACAACACAACTATGGAATTGAAATCCATGACACAATGAAAGAAACCAAATTTACATGTCCTAGAAAAAACAAAACTATAGAAAATTGAAACTTAACATTCAAGAAAATGTGGCAGAGCAAAAGAAATGCTCAACAAGAAGTGGAACAGCCACAGCAATTACAAGAAGAAAAATCAAAATTCCAAACAACACAATCCTAACCTTACTCACTAATTCACTATCAACATCACAAGTTGCAAGAAAAGAATTAACAACAACATTGTTTGCACCTAAAGAACACATTTCAACTTTCAATTCACCACAATGACCTTGAAGTTTGTCCTTCGTAATAGGCCACATTGGTTGCACGTATCTTGCATTAGCACTAAATTGTAAATCCAAATACACAAACCCGCACGAATTTCCGTGACCATGATCGTCATTCATGACATTCCATTCATCGATTATCGTAGACACATTAAAAAACTTTGCTTCTTGTGTCGAACCTTTCGCGGGTTCGGGGTAAAAATAACGAGGAAGTGAGAAAGTTGAGAGTTTTTCTTGACGATGAAAGAGCGAGACATGAAGGGAATCATAATGAATGGTGCTTCCAACAGTGTTGGAATCTTCGGCCAGAAACTCGACGGCCAAGTTGGTTGTGAAGTTGTTTCCATTGGTGACGTTGAGAACCGAAGAAGTTGTCGAATGAAGAGTGAAAGAAGGAGTGAGAGGAATGAAGAACAACGCGATTGAACACGTGAGAATCAAGATCATCCATTCACCAAGAATTGCAAAGAATGCAGTTGTTGTAGCATAAGCTTGGTTCAAAGATGAATCATCAAGATTAATGGGAAATGAATATAGAGATGCTTCTTTGTTCTTATTCATGATGGAAAAATTTGGTAGGAATGTGATGATAGAATATAACAGAATTGAAGAAAATTCTTTTAAGGGTAAACTAATTAAGGTGAAGATAATGTGAATGCCTTTTATAAGCAGAGAAATTTGATTGTTGAATGGCAAAATTTCAAATTTTCAACTACTACTAACACTTTCTATTTAGTTTTACTTAAATGAAACTTTTTACTTAGATTTTTTTTTCATGACTTTAAATTGCAGTTTCCATAATTAAACACTAGTATGTTTTTTTAGACGAACATATTGTTTGATCTTTGTAACTTTTTTTTTGTTACTTAGGATAAATTAAAATTGTATATTAATTAAACAACAATTTGGTTTCTAAAAATGTTTAGTAAATAAAAACTAGTGAGTCACTTGCCACAAATGAACACTTTATACAATAATCATAACTATACTAATAAATCTTAACTAACTTGCAATTAATATACAAACTTGTAACTACTATAACAAACTCCAACTACATATAACATATGTTCTTTAGCTAATACATTATTGTTACACAGTTCACCAAAAAATAATTCACAAAACAAAAGCATTATTTTCATTTTTAACACACTCCTCTTGATTACTAGGCAAAGTTTATATGGATCCAATCAAATAAAAAGTGAAATTACTTTATTTGAAGGAACTCACAAACATTTTATCTAACAACATAAAAAGTACAAAATGGAAAACATTTGGGACTAAAGCAATCTTCAATAATTAACTGAGTTGGCATCAACTATGTGGCAATTCTTCCCTGTACCCAAAAGTTTTCCAGTATTTTTTGGAGAATAGAACTCAACATCTAAGTCCCCACAATAAACATCCAATATATTTTCCTTGCTTGGCCACAATCCAGCTTCAAATCTTACCCTAACAACAATCTTCATATCAAAATTCACTCCTTTATTCCACTCCTTAACAAGATTCTCATGCACCAACTTGGGTGAGTTCCTCATTACCAAGTCAACCTTCACACTCTTGTTGCTCATCTTCTCCAAATATATCGGTCGTTGCACCTCAGCAACTGAGAGCACGACCTGACCGTAAAGTATCGTCACGTCGAAATCATCAAGAATCAATTGAATTTTCTTGTTTTGGTTTGTTATGGTCAGTCTAACCTCACAAATACCTTTAATATGTGAATCAGATATAGTGAAATTGGACATAGCAAGTGATGTCACCTTGAAACTAGGGTTGCAAGGATGCATGACGAACCAAGCTATGCCAATGACGGCCATGAAAATGAGAAAGCTCGATACAACCGTGAAGGTCAGACGCCGGACAAAGCTGGTATCGGACGACCTTCTTGTGGGGATATTTCTAGTAGGAGGGTGCTCCATGTTCATTACTTTGGATTTTGAAAGCAAGGGTTTGTTTTTTTGGTCTTATTAATAGTGTTTTTGACTCCTAGTAGCCAAGTTCAAATTTGGTCTAGTAGTGATGTTATTGTCCTTTAATAGCAGCTTATAGGTTTTTGTTATGAAGGTGATGTAGTGATCAAAAGGTAGAAAGAGAATGCATTCATGAATTGGAATGAGAAGATAGAAGCCAAACCAAGCATATTAAAAAGCTAAGAAAACGCGTACAAATATGTGCATGAGAAAATAGCTTGGATGCTTCCTTAATGGTGGAACTGTTGAAACTAGTATAAGAATTGTAATTTTTATTATGGTTATTTATTTAAACCATTGATAAAAGATAAATGAAAAAAAAGTAAATTGAACATATTGATATTTGAGAGAATGTATTATATCAAGGTTATATAGACTTATATAGTCAATTAGATGAACAACCAACTAGTGTAAAATAACTAACTAGCTAGTGTAACTAACTAACCAATTTAACTTACTAAGATATCTAGTACATTATTATTTTTTCCTAATCTATGTGAAATGGTCAAATGCGTAGGGGTGTAAGTGGACAAAACAAATCCAATCAACCCGAACATCCAAACCAAACCAATCTGAAAATTACTCATTATTTTTTGTTCGGGTAAAAAACAAAACCGATGTAAACCAAAGATTATTGAGTCGGATATTGGATTTTAGTTTTAAAAACCAATAAAAACCGAACAAAATTAACACTATTCATATTTTTTATATATATTTATTTTTTTACATAAAAATCTAGCCCAATAAAACAACTTTTTTATATAAACCCTAGTGATATCCTCACACAGACACGTTCACACTCTGCCGCAGCAACCTCTAATTTTTATCATTCAAGTGGACTGTTAGTGCTTATTTTTGATTGTTGTTATTTTGCATTGTAATTTAAACTCTCATTTAGAATCTAGTCAACTAAGTTCTGGTTTAATTTGACTACTGCCTGTTTTGTATTTTAACTTGGATTTATTTCAAATTTTGTTTTACGGGACCAAATTATGTAATGGCACTGCATATTTTGTTTTAGTCTTTTAAAAGATTAAATTATGAGTTTGTAGTTATTCCAAATTCTATTTTAGAGGAAGAAATTAAAATGGTTGCTGCACTTATATATTCTTTTTTTATTTTGCCAAAAAATTGAAATGTTTATCGTTTTGTTTTTTTCAAAATCCAATTACCCAAACCGAACCAACCCGTATATCATCGGTTTAGTTTGGTTCGGATCCGGTTATAAAAAAAAACAAGTAAAACCAATTCAAACCAACCCGTACAATTTTTATTGATTTGGATTCATTTTTCGCATAAAACCAACCCAACCCGTTACACCCCCTACAAATGAGAGTACCTAAAATAGGTCCCTTTCCATTTATTATTACTTTATCTCTATCAAGTAATGATAAATTATCTACAAAGTATCTGATTGTTAATGGAAAGAATGGTTTCTGCTTCTGTGTGATTAGAAAATAAACACTTGCTGTAAAAAACTTTCTCCACCTTGAAGAAAAAAACACAAATTTTGTATGATTTGAAATTACATTTTTAGACAAATATTGTCGTCTGAATGTACACTTTCAAAACCTTGTGTCGTTTTTAAAAACGATCACTATTCCTAGGCACATAATATCCATACAATTAACCGTAGATCGATGTTATTAATTTGTATGATCACTATTTACAGCCTCATAAAAGTACAGAAAGAATTACATTACAAAAATGAAAGAAGCAGAAACAAATCTCAAATATTTTTCTCTTAAAAATTCACAAGTGGTGATTGAATAGCTATATGAACTATAAAACCAAATTTTTAAACATTAAATACAAAACAAACTCATAAGGTAAGAAGAATTTAAGATACCTCATGATGACGATGAACATCTTCCTCCATTTTCATCTGACATCATTCCCTTAAGACTCTTCGCTAACCAAATCGCCGTCTCCCTCGGTGAGACTTTATCTTTTCCAAAAGGCTTTAGAACAACTTGAAGTTCCTCCAATCTATTGTGCTGCAACAATTCAGCAGACAATTCTAATAGCTCTTCAAGTGCTTCTGCTCTCTGCCTAAACGATTTCACATCGAGTGCTTCCTTAGCCGGCGGTTTGTCTTCAGTTGTTGGAGTTTTGTTACATTTATTAAGCTCAGATGAATCAGATTCTGAAAGGATAGAAACAATGTTGTTAACATCTTGTTCCTTAAGATGATATGAAATGCTCGATTTTAAGCTCGCAGTGTCGGAGAAACTAGAGGATTTGAGAGTAGGAGGAGTGCTTGTGCTTGTGTTTCTCATTTCTAACTGATCAGAAATATTGGATATCGAGTTTGGAGCTTCGGAGCAAGTTGAAGATTTAAGAGTCATAGGAGAGTTTATGTTTCTCGTTTCTATGTCGTCCCTTACAGCGTTGATATACTTGCCAACATCGACGTTCTGAACTCCCATTTCAACCGATTCTTTCACCGGCTGATCGCTTCCAACTCGGTAACTACTATGGCGTATAACATGGATCACATCGTCAAAGGCTGGGGGGAAATGACCGGTATCTTGTCTTTCTGGTGCTGCATGATTCTGCATGGCAGTTCCTTTCTCTTGCAAGATTTTCTGGCTCGATATTTTAGTAGCGGTAATTTGAGGAGAAGTTTCAGCACTCAATGATAATCGTTCCCTCACCGTAAATTTATCGTCATCGGTGGATGTAGAAGCAAGTTTTAGCTGGCTTACTATATCAGGCCTATCATTTACCGAACTGACTTCTTGACAAACAGACTTTTCTCTAGAAATTGAGGATGGATATTCGAGAGACTTGGTTAAAGCCATTTCCTTGGAAATATCTTGAAGATCTTCGATTTCTTCAGCCGCTTCAGCAGTAGATGTAGTTATCTGATTTCTGTGAAGACTATCTTCTGAACCAAACATTTCCTTAGAATTTTCAACAGGGTGATCAAGAGTTAAATTGGAACTCACTTTCTCATTACAACTAATAGTGTTATTATGAAAATTCATGGTCACTTCACAGGTTTCCTCAGACACTTCTTCGTCCATCTTACAATGCGAACATGTTGTAGATGGGCTGCTGTCCGGACGTGATTCTACGCCTACATTGTTCGTTACAATGTCATGATCACGAAGTATATGTTCTCTCATGTCAATAAAAGTTGTTGCATCATCAGCAAGTTCACATCCTTGAATAGAAACCGAAGACGAGGCCGAATTACTGCTTTCTGTTTGCATTCCTTTAGAACTTCTTTCGAACCTCTTCTGAGGCTCTCTTGTAGTCTGTCTAGACATATACGGTATATTGCCATTGATCAACCGACAATGGATCATCTCAGACTCCTGGCCTGTATTACTTGGTCCTAGTTTCCCTGTATCGTTCGCTGTATTTGGAACATCAAGCCCTACCAGCCTCATTCGTCCTGAAAAAGGTCGTCGAAGTAAGCTGGGGGGAGTTCTTTGTCTTGGCCTGGGAGGAACTCCATCCGCGTCTACTTGTTTGATAAAACCAGATGGTGGGGTCATATCATGTTTCGGTTTAACTTTTGGGGACGGCTCTGTCATCAACAACTGGCAGTACATAGAAATAAAGTTTATTGTTATGAGGAAATCTTTAAAAATGATCTGTTATTTTGACACAAAATGCAACAACAGTTTCCGACAATAATTTAGATGGTTAATGCATTTCAAATACATGGTTAACTACGTTTAATGGATTAAACACCTGAAAATTATGTATATTTGAACTCAATATGGATGATTAGTGGATATCATCATATCATGTATATTTAAACACTTGAAAACTGTTGTTAATGACGTTAAAAATTGTGGTTAATTACATTTAGCAGGTGGTTAATGTGTCGTGGCACCTTCTTATATTAAGTAACCATCCATTGAATGTAATTAACTATATATTTGAAGTGCATTAACAAAATAAATTCTTGTCGAATTTTGTTGTCAAATTTGTATGCCAAAATATCATTTCTGGTACTAGGATAGTTTCAAAAGGTAATGTACCTGGAGCTTTGAATGCTGCGGTCCTTGTATTCGTTTTGCAGACTCAGGAGTTGCCTTTACAAGTGGAACATTTGGCGACTCTAAATTAGGCTTCAAACTAGGAGCAATGAAAGTAGGTTTAGGCAATTTAGAAGATACGTCAGCATTTACTTTCTGTGTTGATACTCCACCGGGTTTTATGCGATTGCCTCTCATCGGAGAAGTTGCTTCTCTACCTCTTCCCTCTTTCAATGCCATCATGATATTTCTAATTGTTTTTGGCTGTTTAGATTCAACATTAGAACATGTTTCAATATGAGACGATTTTATTACCTCTTGCTCTGAGCCATCATCATCAATTGAAGCAATATCGATCTCAGTTGCTTTGCTATCACACTTTGACACTGTTGTTGCAATGTTTCTCTCATTAGACATTAAACTATCTTTGTCACTACTTGAAGCACTACTGTTCTGACTTTCAGCCATATGTTTTTTAGTATCATTGACAGCAGAAATTGGTTTTTCGGGTGGAAAGGCGGCTGGATGAGTGAACGATGGACGATATTGATCGACGTAAGGTTGCAAATAAGGATGTTTCAACACCTCAGATGCCTATTAGAAAATAAAGTGAGCTTGTTTAGGAAAAAATATAATTATGGTAAAATCATTTCCAAATTATTCTCAAGAGATTCTTACGGTTGGTCGATGCTCGGGACTTTTTCTTAACATGCCTTTTATTAGTATTTTCCTGTAAGTACATTATTAGTCTGACTTCATTAAGAAGTTTAATAACAAAAAAAATATTAATCATAACAAAAGAAGAGAGAAACTTACAAGGAAGGCGAATAACATGGAGGTAAAGGACCTATAGAAGAACGATTTATCTTGCTTATCAATCCAGCCATATCCTGAAACAAAATTTACCATGCCATTGTTAAACAAAAACACAAGAAGTGACATATGTGAGATGCCTCCACAAACATCAAACTGACAAGCATACATCACCTATCAACTCTAAGTAACAAAGTTCAAGAAAATTATCCGAAAAATAAAACATTGTTCATATTTAACATGATACTTTATTAAATGAATTTGACTACGATAAGAGCCTACCTATAACTATTAAAAGTAAAAAGGTTGGAAGAAACTTACAAAAGCTTTAAAGGCAGGGCGATGAGCAGCCATCTCGTATACACAGCAGCCTAAACAACAACGAAATTTCATTTCAGTTGCGTCAAAACCAAATCTCTAAGTATCAGATGCTTGATATTAAAATATATACCTAATGACCAAATATCAGATTTGAATCCATATGGAATATCTGCAAGGAGTTCAGGACACATATAATTGGGAGTTCCTACCACCTGCATAGAAACATTTACAACAATTACTAATTCCACATCTTATAACTATGTAGTTATTGTAAATTATTGAAATTAGAATCATATGGATTAAAACAGTAGTTGCAATGTCATAAGATTAAACCTCTAGACGTTTTACATCATAAAAATTGAATTTCATCTTCATAAAGTATGACAAACGATAAACAAGTTTACGCTAGCATCATCTCCCATAAGAAAGAAACAAGTTTGCACAAAATTTAGCGCGTATACATGCATCTTTTAAGAAAATAGTTTGACTTTAAAGAAGAAAGAAACATGTTTGTGTTTTAGGGTGCAGCTAGGTTAAAACAGGAGGGAAGGAAAATTTCTTATTATTATTATTGAAACAGAAACAGTACAAATATATATATATACAATACTGCCAGCTATCTAATGAATGCAGAATAAAGTAAAAATAAATTAGGAAATAAATCAAATCAGAGTGATTTGATTATTTCCCAAAATATAAATAAACTTAAATAGAAAATCAACTAATAAACACAATCATATCAGATCTGATTGCTATATGTCAACACCCCCCCTCAAGTTGGTGCATATATGTCTAGCATGCCCAACTTGCTTACAAGAAATTCAAAACTGGGTCTGAACAGTCCTTTGGTAAGGATATCAGCAACTTGTTGTGAAGTAGGGACAAAAGGCATGCAAATCAGACCTGCATCTACTTTCTCTTTTATAAAATGTCTATCAATTTCAACATGTTTGGTTCGGTCATGTTGAACAGGATTTTGAGAAATACTAATTGCTGCCTTGTTGTCGCAATACAGCTTCATTGGAAGATTTATAGGAAGTTTAAGCTCTTCTAAGATTCTTTGAAGCCATAGGATTTCACAAACACCTTGGGCCATTGCCCTATACTCTGCCTCAGCACTGCTTCTAGCTACTACATTTTGTTTCTTACTCCTCCAAGTAACTAAGTTTCCCCAAACAAATGTGCAGTAACCAGATGTTGACTTTCTATCTGTGATGGACCCTGCCCAATCTGCGTCAGTAAATACCTCAATGCCTTGTTGATCAGTTTTTTTGGAAAAACAGTCCCCTTCCGGGGGAACTTTTGAGATACCTTAGAATACGGTAAACAGCCTCTAAATGTTCTTCATGAGGTGAATGCATAAACTGACTCACTAAGCTAACAGCAAAGGCTATATCTGGACGAGTATGAGATAGATAAATTAGTCTTCCTACTAATCTTTGATACCGAGATGTATCCACTGGATCACCACTACCATCACTACCAATTTTCTGATTAGGATCTATTGGAGTATCAGCTGGCCTACAACCCATCATCCCGGTTTCTTTTAGAAGGTCTAAAATATATTTCTGTTGTGATACAACAATCCCTTTCTTTGATCTTGCAACTTCCATTCCCAAAAAATATTTTAAAGACCCAAGATCTTTAATTTCAAACTCAGCAGCAAGAGATGCCTTCAAATTTTTTATTTCATTAGAATCATCCCCAGTGATAACAATATCATCTACATAAACGATCAATATAGCCATTTTACCTTCAGAAGAATGTTTCACAAACATGGTGTGATCGCTTTGACATTGAGAATATCCCTGTTTCTTAACAAATTGGGTGAATCTTTCAAACCACGCTCGAGGTGACTGTTTCAAGCCATAAAGAGACTTCTGAAGCTTGCAGACCTTTTGGTTGAATTTAAATTCAAACCCCGGGGGTGAATCCATATAGACTTCCTCCTCTAAATCTCCATTTAAAAATGCATTTTTTACGTCTAGCTGCTGTAATGGCCAATCCAAGTTAACCGCTAAAGATAAAAGAACTCTAATGGTGTTAAGTTTTGCAACAGGAGCAAAAGTTTCTGAGTAATCAATACCATAAGTTTGTGTAAAGCCTTTGGCAACTAGCCTGGCCTTATACCTCTCTACTGATCCATCAGCCTTGTGTTTTATGGTAAACACCCATTTGCACCCCACAGTTCTCTTTCCCCTAGGTAGATCCACCTCTTTCCAAGTTTGATTTTTTATAAGAGCACTCATCTCCTCCAAGACAGCTTCTTTCCACTTAGGAACCCTTAGAGCTTGTTGTATATCTCTTGGGATCTCTATTTTTGTCAGTTCACAAGTAAAAGCTCTAAATGTGGGGGACAATTTGTCATAAGATATAAAGTTACTGATAGGATGTTTTGTACATGCTCTTATCCCTTTTCTAACAACAATGGGTAGACTAGAATCATCAAAGGTAGGTTCTAAAGGAACAAAATCATTGGGAACAGGTTCAGCAAAGACAAGATTATTATGATCAAAATTTTCAGAATTTTGAAAGGGTACAACAGAATTAGAAAGACTCGTACCTGTTGGATCCTTGGATGTTTGGCAGTGTTGAGGTTCTCTTCTCTGAGGCACTTTTTTTCTTAAGTATACGTGGTCAAATGGTTGGATACCTTCGTTACCAATCTCAACTGTCTCATTCTCAACTTCTTGTTCTATCAAAACATTTTCTTGAATATTATGTTCATGGCTTTCTTGATTAGATTCACCCAAAGATTTTGTTTTGTTATTTTCCTCAATTTCTAGTATTTTCAAATAGGATTCTGTTATGTTACTTTTCTCACAATCTGTTTTTTCCAAATTGTTTAGAAAATCCAAATTTGCAATTTTTAAATATTGAACATCATCTTCTTTAATTATCCCCCCTTGAAGATGATTACCAAAAAAAGGAGTTTTTTCAAAGAAAGTGGCATCCATAGTCACAAAAATCTTTTTGGAAATAGGTTCAAAACATTTGTATCCTTTTTGATTGGATGCATAGCCAATAAAAACACATTTTCTTGCTCTAGGCTCAAGTTTTCCTTGATTCAGATCATGAATATGAACAAAAACAGTACATCCAAATATCTTTAGGGGTAGAGTGTATGAAAGTTTATTATTAGAAAATAGACATGTGAAAACATCAAAAGGAGTTTTGTAATTTAAAATTTTGGTAGGCATCCTATTTATTAAATATGTTCCAGTGAGAATTGCTTCTCCCCAAAGATACTTTGGAACCTTATTTTGAAACAACAATGCCCTAGCAACTTCAAGGAGATGTTTATTTTTTCGTTCAGCCACTCCATTTTGTTGTGGAGTATCCACACATGAACTTTGATGAATGATACCTTGTTGTAGGAAAAACTCATTTAAGTGTTTATTAAAATATTCCCTTCCATTATCACTACGGAGAATTTTGATTTTTACTTGAAATTGGGTCAAAATCATTTGAAAAAAACTTTTGAAGATACTTTCAACTTCAGATTTTGTTGTCATTAAGTAAACCCAAGTTAATCGAGTGTAATCATCTATGAAGGTAATAAACCATCTTCTTCCATTAGGAGTAGGGTCCCTACAAGGTCCCCAAACATCACTATGAATTAATGTGAATGGACTAGATGGTTTATGCACCTGAGGAGAATAGGAAGAACGATGATGCTTTGCAAATTGGCAAACTTCACAAAAAAACTGATCTGGATTTTTATTCTTAAAATACTCGGGAAATAAGTGCTTCAAATACAAAAAATTTGGGTGTCCTAGCCTATAATGCCATAACATTATTTCCTCATTATTATGAACCAAAACTGAGTTGAGACAATTACTATGAAATTCCTCTTTAAGATCAGCCTCATCATCGAAGGGATAGAGACCATTGACCTCTTTAGCACTGCCAATCATCCTCCCCGATTTCAACTCCTGAAATTGACAATTAACTGGGTTAAAAATAGCCAAACAGTTAAGATCTTGTGTTAATTTGCTTATGGACAGCAAGTTACATGACAAATTTGGAACATGAAGGACATTGTGAAGAGTTAGAGTTTTAGAAATAGGAATAGAACCAACTCCAGCTATGGTGGAAAAAGTACCATCAGCTATCTTTACCTTTTTATGACCTGCACAAGTACTATAAGTGGAAAACAATTTTGAGTAATCTGTCATATGATCAGTGGCTCCAGAATCGATGATCCATGGAGTTTTTGAATTTGGTTTGGAACTCAAAAGAGCAGAAGAGAAAGAGATACCTTTTTGAGCAAGAGAGGATGAAGAAGTAACTGACATAGAGGTAAAGAGCTTATACAGGTGCTCTAGTTGTTCCTTAGAGAAAGGAGATGTCTCAGAGTTAACTTTATTCTCCACATTTTCTCCATTTGCAGCTTGGAAGGCCTTACCCTCTCCATTTGGCTTCTTCTTCCAGTTGGGTGGTTTTCCATTAAGTTTCCAACAAGTTTCCTTAGTGTGCCATGGTCGTCTACAATGATCACACCAAGGTCGTTTTTTTCTTTTTCCATCTGCTTCGTATCCCTTTGCAGCCATAGCCGAACTCTCAGTTTCTTGCACCCTTGTACTATCAGAGTTTTGCAGCATAACTTTCCTTCTGGATTCCTCCCTCCTTACTTCAGAAAATACTTCCCTCAATGAAGGCAACGGTTTTCTGCCCAAAATTCGACCACGGACTTCATCAAGTTCTGGATTGAGTCCTGCTAGAAACATATAAACCCTATCATTCTCTTCTCTTTTCTTAAATCTGTTTGCATCTTTGGAATTCTCCCAATCATCCTCATAACATTGGTCAAGCTCCTGCCAAAGGACAACCATGAGATTAAAGAATGTTGTGACATCTTTATCTCCTTGTTTGGACTGCCACAAACGAGTTTTAAGTTCATAAATCTGTGAGGAGTTCTCCAAGTCGGAATAGCAATCGCGTACAGCTTCCCACACCTCTTTTGCAGTGGAAATGAATAGGTAGGGCTTCCCAATGGTAGATTCCATTGAGTGAATCAGCCACCCAATGATTAGGGAGTTCTCTGACTTCCATTTTTGGTAGGCTGGATCGGTCTTCTCTGGTTGAGGAGTATCTCCAGTCAAGTAGCCTAACTTTCCCTTGCCATCAAGAGCTAACTTCACAGTCTGGGCCCATTCAACCTAGTTTCTGCCATTCAGCTTTTGGATTAGAAGCTGTAAACCAGAGTTTATGGATAGTGGATCATTTGTGGTAGGGGTTGACACGATTTTAGGGTCACCAGAATTTTTTTCTGGTATTGTAGTAGTGGAGGAACAATTTTTTTCAGTTTGTAAGGACATGGTGAGCTGCCACAGGATCAGAGCCGAAGCTCTGATACCATGTGTTTTAGGGTGCAGCTAGATTAAAACAGGAGGGAAGGAAAATTTCTTATTATTATTATTGAAACAGAAACAGTACAAATATATATATATACAATGCTGCCAGCTATCTAATGAATGCAGAATAAAGTAAAAATAAATTAGGAAATAAATCAAATCAGAGTGATTTGATTATTTCCCAAAATATAAATAAACTTAAATAGAAAATCAACTAATAAACACAATCATATCAGATCTGATTGCTATATGTCAACACCCCCCCTCAAGTTGGTGCATATATGTCTAGCATGCCCAACTTGCTTACAAGAAATTCAAAACTGGGTCTGAACAGTCCTTTGGTAAGGATATCAGCAACTTGTTGTGAAGTAGGGACAAAAGGCATGCAAATCAGACCTGCATCTACTTTCTCTTTTATAAAATGTCTATCAATTTCAACATGTTTGGTTCGGTCATGTTGAACAGGATTTTGAGAAATACTAATTGCTGCCTTGTTGTCGCAATACAGCTTCATTGGAAAATTTATAGGAAGTTTAAGCTCTTCTAAGATTCTTTGAAGCCATAGGATTTCACAAACACCTTGGGCCATTGCCCTATACTCTGCCTCAGCACTGCTTCTAGCTACTACATTTTGTTTCTTACTCCTCCAAGTAACTAAGTTTCCCCAAACAAATGTGCAGTAACCAGATGTTGACTTTCTATCCGTGATGGACCCTGCCCAATCTGCGTCAGTAAATACCTCAATGCCTTGTTGATCAGTTTTTTGGAAAAACAGTCCCCTTCCGGGGGAACTTTTGAGATACCTTAGAATACGGTAAACAGCCTCTAAATGTTCTTCATGAGGTGAATGCATAAACTGACTCACTAAGCTAACAGCAAAGGCTATATCTGGACGAGTATGAGATAGATAAATTAGTCTTCCTACTAATCTTTGATACCGAGATGTATCCACTGGATCACCACTACCATCACTACCAATTTTCTGATTAGGATCTATTGGAGTATCAGCTGGCCTACAACCCATCATCCCGGTTTCTTTTAGAAGGTCTAAAATATATTTCTGTTGTGATACAACAATCCCTTTCTTTGATCTTGCAACTTCCATTCCCAAAAAATATTTTAAAGACCCAAGATCTTTAATTTCAAACTCAGCAGCAAGAGATGCCTTCAAATTTTTTATTTCATTAGAATCATCCCCAGTGATAACAATATCATCTACATAAACGATCAATATAGCCATTTTACCTTCAGAAGAATGTTTCACAAACATGGTGTGATCGCTTTGACATTGAGAATATCCCTGCTTCTTAACAAATTGGGTGAATCTTTCAAACCACGCTCGAGGTGACTGTTTCAAGCCATAAAGAGACTTCTGAAGCTTGCAGACCTTTTGGTTGAATTTAAATTCAAACCCCGGGGGTGAATCCATATAGACTTCCTCCTCTAAATCTCCATTTAAAAATGCATTTTTTACGTCTAGCTGCTGTAATGGCCAATCCAAGTTAACCGCTAAAGATAAAAGAACTCTAATGGTGTTAAGTTTTGCAACAGGAGCAAAAGTTTCTGAGTAATCAATACCATAAGTTTGTGTAAAGCCTTTGGCAACTAGCCTGGCCTTATACCTCTCTACTGATCCATCAGCCTTGTGTTTTATGGTAAACACCCATTTGCACCCCACAGTTCTCTTTCCCCTAGGTAGATTCACCTCTTTCCAAGTTTGATTTTTTATAAGAGCACTCATCTCCTCCAAGACAGCTTCTTTCCACTTAGGAACCCTTAGAGCTTGTTGTATATCTCTTGGGATCTCTGTTTTTGTCAGTTCACAAGTAAAAGCTCTAAATGTGGGGGACAATTTGTCATAAGATATAAAGTTACTGATAGGATGTTTTGTACATGCTCTTATCCCTTTTCTAACAGCAATGGGTAGACTAGAATCATCAAAGGTAGGTTCTAAAGGAACAAAATCATTGGGAATAGGTTCAGCAAAGACAAAATTATTATGATCAAAATTTTCAGAATTTTGAAAGGGTACAACAGAATTAGAAAGACTCGTACCTGTTGGATCCTTGGATGTTTGGCAGTGTTGAGGTTCTCTTCTCTGAGGCACTTTTTTTCTTAAGTATACGTGGTCAAATGGTTGGATACCTTCGTTACCAATCTCAACTGTCTCATTCTCAACTTCTGGTTCTGTCAAAACATTTTCTTGAATATTATGTTCATGGCTTTCTTGACTAGATTCACCCAAAGATTTTGTTTTGTTATTTTCCTCAATTTCTAGTATTTTCAAATAGGATTCTGTTATGTTACTTTTCTCACAATCTGTTTTTTCCAAATTGTTTAGAAAATCCAAATTTGCAATTTTTAAATATTGAACATCATCTTCTTTAATTATCCCCCCTTGAAGATGATTACCAAAAAAAGGAGTTTTTTCAAAGAAAGTGGCATCCATAGTCACAAAAATCTTTTTGGAAATAGGTTCAAAACATTTGTATCCTTTTTGATTGGATGCATAGCCAATAAAAACACATTTTCTTGCTCTAGGCTCAAGTTTTCCTTGATTCAGATCATGAATATGAACAAAAACAGTACATCCAAATATCTTTAGGGGTAGAGTGTATGAAAGTTTATTATTAGGAAATAGACATGTGAAAACATCAAAAGGAGTTTTGTAATTTAAAATTTTGGTAGGCATCCTATTTATTAAATATGTTTCAGTGAGAATTGCTTCTCCCCAAAGATACTTTGGAACCTTATTTTGAAACAACAATGCCCTAGCAACTTCAAGGAGATGTTTATTTTTTCGTTCAGCCACTCCATTTTGTTGTGGAGTATCCACACATGAACTTTGATGAATGATACCTTGTTGTAGGAAAAACTCATTTAAGTGTTTATTAAAATATTCCCTTCCATTATCACTACGGAGAATTTTGATTTTTACTTGAAATTGGGTCAAAATCATTTGAAAAAAACTTTTGAAGATACTTTCAACTTCAGATTTTGTTGTCATTAAGTAAACCCAAGTTAATCGAGTGTGATCATCTATGAAGGTAATAAACCATCTTCTTCCATTAGGAGTAGGGTCCCTACAAGGTCCCCAAACATCACTATGAATTAATGTGAATGGACTAGATGGTTTATGCACCTGAGGAGAATAGGAAGAACGATGATGCTTTGCAAATTGGCAAACTTCACAAAAAAACTGATCTGGATTTTTATTCTTAAAATACTCGGGAAATAAGTGCTTCAAATACAAAAAATTTGGGTGTCCTAGCCTATAATGCCATAACATTATTTCCTCATTATTATGAACCAAAACTGAGTTGAGACAATTACTATGAAATTCCTCTTTAAGATCAGCATCATCATCGAAGAGATAGAGACCATTGACCTCTTTAGCACTGCCAATCATCCTCCCCGATTTCAACTCCTGAAATTGACAATTAATTGGGTTAAAAATAGCCAAACAGTTAAGATCTTGTGTTAATTTGCTTATGGACAGCAAGTTACATGACAAATTTGGAACATGAAGGACATTGTGAAGAGTTAGAGTTTTAGAAATAGGAATAGAACCAACTCCAGCTATGGTGGAAAAAGTACCATCAGCTATCTTTACCTTTTTATGACCTGCACAAGTACTATAAGTGGAAAACAATTTTGAGCAATCTGTCATATGATCAGTGGCTCCAGAATCGATGATCCATGGAGTTTTTGAATTTGGTTTGGAACTCAAAAGAGCAGAAGAGAAAGAGATACCTTTTTGAGCAAGAGAGGATGAAGAAGTAACTGACATAGAGGTAAAGAGCTTATACAGGTGCTCTAGTTGTTCCTTAGAGAAAGGAGATGTCTCAGAGTTAACTTTATTCTCCACATTTTCTCCATTTGCAGCTTGGAAGGCCTTACCCTCTCCATTTGGCTTCTTCTTCCAGTTGGGTGGTTTTCCATTAAGTTTCCAACAAGTTTCCTTAGTGTGCCATGGTCGTCTACAATGATCACACCAAGGTCGTTTTTTTCTTTCTCCATCTGCTTCGTATCCCTTTGCAGCCATAACCGAACTCTCAGTTTCTTGCACCCTTGTACTATCAGAGTTTTGCAGCATAACTTTCCTTCTGGATTCCTCCCTCCTTACTTCAGAAAATACTTCCCTCAATGAAGGCAACGGTTTTCTGCCCAAAATTCGACCACGGACTTCATCAAGTTCTGGATTGAGTCCTGCTAGAAACATATAAACCCTATCATTCTCTTCTCTTTTCTTAAATCTGTTTGCATCTTTGGAATTCTCCCAATCATCCTCATAACATTGGTCAAGCTCCTGCCAAAGGACAACCATGAGATTAAAGAATGTTGTGACATCTTTATCTCCTTGTTTGGACTGCCACAAACGAGTTTTAAGTTCATAAATCTGTGAGGAGTTCTCCAAGTCGGAATAGCAATCGCGTACAGCTTCCCACATCTCTTTTGCAGTGGAAATGAATAGGTAGGGCTTCCCAATGGAAGATTCCATTGAGTGAATCAGCCACCCAATGATTAGGGAGTTCTCTGACTTCCATTTTTGGTAGGCTGGATCGGTCTTCTCTGGTTGAGGAGTATCTCCAGTCAAGTAGCCTAACTTTCCCTTGCCATCAAGAGCTAACTTCACAGTCTGGGCCCATTCAACATAGTTTCTGCCATTCAGCTTTTGGATTAGAAGCTGTAAACCAGAGTTTATGGATAGTGGATCATTTGTGGTAGGGGTTGACACGATTTTAGGGTCACCAGAATTTTTTTCTGGTATTGTAGTAGTGGAGGAACAATTTTTTTCAGTTTGTAAGGACATGGTGAGCTGCCACAGGATCAGAGCCGAAGCTCTGATACCATGTGTTTTAGGGTGCAGCTAGGTTAAAACAGGAGGGAAGGAAAATTTCTTATTATTATTATTGAAACAGAAACAGTACAAATATATATATATACAATGCTGCCCAGCTATCTAATGAATGCAGAATAAAGTAAAAATAAATTAGGAAATAAATCAAATCAGAGTGATTTGATTATTTCCCAAAATATAAATAAACTTAAATAGAAAATCAACTAATAAACACAATCATATCAGATCTGATTGCTATATGTCAACAATGTTTCCTATTTCGTACATACCGAAGAAGCCAAATCGTCTGCTTTTAGTGTCTTAGCAAGCCCAAAGTCTCCTATATGCCAGAAAAATACAGACAAATTTAGGATGAAAAGTCGAAAAAAACTCAAATATCTATATCCAATGTAATAAAAAATGGTCGATGAACTCACCGAGGCGAATATCCTGATCCTTGGTGAGAAAGATGTTGGAACACTGTCAGCAGAGTCAACAAATCAGACCTAAAATATATTATTTCGAATCGAAGACAAGAAAAGTAGACCATATATTTTGTTTTGTACAAGTATACCTTTAGGTCGCGATGTAAAACATAATTTGAATGAAGGTATTCTACTGCCAACAGTAATTGAGTGAACCATTTGCAGAGTTTCTGAACAATTTCAACAACTTCTAATATGAGCTATTACATACTTTAAACATTAACTCAAGATGTTAGAAAAGAACATACATAAATAGACACACAAGAATACCTCCTCGGGAAA
This sequence comes from Cicer yamashitae, assembly GCA_037974755.1. NCBI lineage: Eukaryota > Viridiplantae > Streptophyta > Magnoliopsida > Fabales > Fabaceae > Cicer > Cicer yamashitae. Next base: position 21,915,956 of record JBBPBQ010020323.1, read on the forward strand.
GTAAGCACCATTTGTTTTTTTCATCAATTCAGCCCTGTTACAAATTTGAGGAGAAAAACAAGTAATTTTAATGAATGGAGGGAAACAAGTATTACAAAGTTTGAGAAATTTGGCATATAAAACTTATGAACTTTTACATGAAACTGCAAGTTCATAAGTATTATTATCATAGACTCACATGTCTCCACCTTCACAGTATCCGGTAACAATGCAAACATAGCAACCCTACAACACAAATAGAATGTGCTTAGCTTACAAAAAACAATAATTATCGGCTTTTAAAGAAGACCCTCAAGTGCGACTTGAACAGTGACATCAAGGTTTTTTATGTTCAGCAACCACCGCAACACCACCTCGATTGAGGCTGCAGTTGAATGTGATTCTTCGCAATATTAAGGATTGCAAAACGACTTCAAACACGATTTAAAACCATGATCGTAATCCACTACCGTTCAATTTAGAACACACACACAATTCTAAATTGCGGTCTACACCTGCGATTGTGACTGCAATATAAAAGTTTTAGATGTCTCTACAACAACGCTGCAACCGCAACAAATTGATGAAAGAAAAATAAGTATATGCTTAAGAGGGTATCTCACCTTCTCAACCCAAGCCTCCTTGAATTCCACAATGTAAGGGTGCTGAATTCGAGCAATAAGAGCCATCTAGAATTCCCAAAAAGAAACATCAATTAAATCTCCTCCACAAACAAAATCAGATTCCAAGTATATGAATCAAATCAACAAAAACAAATACCCAAAAAACAAAAAAATCACCTCTTGATGAGCAGATCTTCTGCATCTTTCAGTCTGTCTAGCTAGCCTGATTTTTTTCAACACATATCTACAAACCATGAAAAAACCAAAAACCTTCAATCATCAAACTTATGAACCTAACCATCATCAAATTTTCTCATGAACACACAAAGATAAAACCCAAAAAATGTTTAATGTTGACTATTACTTTTTCTTCTCAGCTTTGTGATTAACAAGAATAGCAGCTCCAAAAGCTCCACGACCGATCTGTTCCATGATCTCATATTGATCCATCCTAGATTCCATTGCTCTCAATCCACAACAACACACAAATTCCCCAAACAAAAAACCAACAAAACCCAATTTTAAAAACCAATCTTACTCCAATACCCACTTCTCAAAATCCTCACTTTCCACATCAAAGTGTTGGAAATTGAAATAAGCTTGTTCTACATTGCTTCTACGATACACCATGAAAGTTTTCTTTACTCTGATATTGTTTCATTCAACAATGAGCAACAATAATACCATATACACTTGATGATTTTTCAACAGAATTACAACGAAAAAGAATGAAAGTTTTAATCTTTGTTTTCGATACTAAGAATAAAAAACTTTCTCTCTCTTGGGCCACAGTTGAATTGAATGAAGAGTTTAGAGAGAGAAAGAAGAAGAGGGGGGCTTATGGGTGTGCTTGGTTTTTCGCCGACAGTCACAGCTGGTCTTCCAAGTTCTTAATGTTGTTTATTTCATTTTTATTTTTATTTTTAATAATTTATTTTTATTTTATGCTTTTCTTTTTTCTTTCTATTTCCATCATCATCTTGTTCTTCTTGCTTCATAATTCAATGTTGGTTCGACAGCGATATGATATGAACTACTATATGAAGGTTGTGTCAACTTCGTGGGAGAAAAAGAAATGCTACTGTAAGTTGTTATTATCTATTTATTTTTCCATAATAAGGAACATTTCAATTGTCACCAACAGTTTGTGGATTGAATTTCTAATGTTTGTGTTTTTTAATTAGGATTGGAATAATCATGAAGCTAGCAAGATAATTTTGGTAAATGCAAGTGTTTGTTGTTAGATTAAAGACGGATTAAATAGTTTTAGTCTTTTATTTTAATTGAGGGTATATTTTAGACTCTTATATGTGTGAGTTTAATCTCTATATTCCGTTCAGCTACATTTTTTTACTTATATTTTATTCTATTATATTCATTATGTATAGAATCACATTAATGATGTGATATTGATGATTTCAATTAGAAACAATTGATTTGAGAATAAGTTTGCATTTGATCAATAAAACTGAAAAAAGGTTGCAAAACGATTTTTATTCTTGTTTACACCCCAAAATAATATAAGATGTTAGTCAAAAACACCCAATAATCAAATTGTATTAAGTCGACGATGTCAAAGTAGCCGAATGAAGATTAGATGAAATAAGATTAGTTGAATACGAGTTAGGCGAATCTTTTAGAAGTCCAAAAAAAATCTCTTTAGAGGATTGTGAGAATGTCAGAATCAGTCAAAAGGATGTGCAACTTGACAAAAGAATGTGCAACTTGACAATTCAATTGTAAGACTCATGTTAGCTGTTTTTAGACCACATGAATCGAAACAACTACTTTACTAATCATAAATACAAGTGAAAACGCATGTGTGGATAAAGGAAACTATAATGTTGCAAAGTGGAGGGAAACTGAACCAAACTTGGGGTGTCACATACACTCGCTAAGAGGTAGAAACACCCACTACCTATGAAATTAGTCGAATAAAATGAGTTAGAGCTAGATTTTTTAGGTCATGATGTATTGGCCAATAGGATCAATTTTGCCTATAAATATTCATTGTACACATTTCATTTAAACACACATAATCAATCAACTTATCATTTTTCTAGCAATTTATCCTTATCATTATGCTTCGCAATTTTACTTATATTTTCATTAGTCTAGTAGCTCATAAAAACCAACTTCGTACTTAACACTCTTTTGAGGAGTTAACGAACGCACAACCGATGGATAAAGTTCCTTTCCCGACATAGTCGTTTGACGCAAAAAGATAATTATAGTTGAGAGCTATTAATCAATTTCTCGATTAACTTTCAATTTCAACAAGAAGTCCATTGTTTGTAGCTAGGTAGTCAATCGCGGCGGTTCCCAGCGCGATTGCGCCGAAGGTCGCACACGATCTGGGTGCGTTCGCGGGTCACGGGTTCTCAAACCCTATGAAGCGTGATTTTTTTTCTGAAAAATCTTTTTTTCATGAAAAACCAGTTTTACCCTTAAACTTAAAAACATTTTAGGGGTAATTTTGGTATTCTGCCCTTCAAATTTCACAGTACCCTTCTTCCTCTTCGTTGTTCCTCTCAGGTTTTTCATACTGCACTGTTCTTGTTCCCTTCTTCCTCTTCGTTGTTCCTCTCAGGTTCTTCTTCTCATGTGTCGTTCCTCTCAAGTTCCTCTTCTTTTGTTAGTTCTTTCTCTGTTTCTTTTATTTAAACTCTTCTTTTGTTACTTCTTTCTCTATTTATATTTTTTATTTTTTTTTACTTCTTTCTTTTCTGTTTTTTTAATTAAATTTTTTTGTTTTTGTATCTTCTTTCTCTGTTTCTTTTTTTAATTTTTTATTATTTCTTTCTTTTTGTTTTTTTCTTT
>JBBPBQ010020323.1:21919817-21930538 GCA_037974755.1 Cicer yamashitae
TTTTTTTAGTTTAATTTTTTTTTTCTTTTGTTACTTTTTTCTTTCTGTTTTTATTTTATTTTAATTTATGTTTCTTTTGTTACTTCCTTCTTTTTTTTTATTTAATTTTTTTCTTTAGTTACTTACTTTCATCCTTCTTTCTCTGTTTTTTTTTCTACTTCCCTTCTTTCTCTGCTTGTTCTGCAAACAACCATGACAACACCATCTGCAACCCCACAAAGTAATAGTTCTGCTGCATGTGTATTGTTTAAACCAACCGGTGATAATGTTGACTTAGCATGACAATTTAATAGTATAAAGGACAACAATAATAGGAAGATGGTGACATGTGATTTCTGTCAAGTTGAAACTACTGGAGGAATTACTACAGCAAAACAACATCAGTTAGGAATAAAGGGATATGTAAAAAGCTGCAGAAAAGTGTCACCAAATTGTAAACTATTTTTGTAGACAGATTATGATGAGAAACAGACTAAAAGATGGAATATTAAATGAGATGGAAGTTCAAATTGACGATGATGTTAATGACGATGTAGCTGAAATAAGGAGAATTCAAAGTGGAAAAAGGGCAATTGAGACCCCTTTACCGCTGCCAAGAAGACAAAAGGTCCATTGGATTTAATGTTCATGAAAAAAGCAGAACACAAATTGGGGAAAGACAAGAGACAAACAAGCATAAATGATGCTTGTGACAAAGAAGCAAGAGCAAGAACGGTACAATACATTGCTCTTTTTTTTTTTACACAAATGGAATTGCTTTTAATGTTGCAAGATCAAAAAGCTTCAATTTGATGTTGGAAACTACAGTCTTCATTTGAAACCTCCAAGCTATCATGAGTTGAGGGTTCCACTCCTTGAAAAAGAGTTGGATATACAAACGTTTTGTCGAATGATCATCAATTGTATCACACAAAATAAGGATGCTCAATTATGTCAGATGGTTGGACAAACAGAAAAAATAGGACTTTGATAAATTTCTTGGTGAATTCTACGGCAGGAACAATGTTAGTGAAGAGTATTGATGCTTCTGCGTACATGAAGACTAGGATTAAGATATTTGAGCTATTGGACAATTTTGTTGAGGAGATTGGTAAGCAAAATATTGTGCAGGTGGTCACTGACAATGGAAGTAATTATGTATTGGCTGGTAAACCACTAACGGCCAAGAGACCACACCTGTTTTGGACTCTGTGTGCTGCACATTGTCTAGACCTGATGTTAGAAGAAATTGGAAAGATTGTTAAGGTTAAAACGGTTATTCAAAGAGGAATTAGTCTTACCGGCTTCATTTATAACCACACATTGGCGTTGAACACAATGAGGAAGAACACTAATAATGTTGAGTTGGTTAGACATGGAGTCACAAGGTTTGCTACCACATTTCTTACTTTGCAAAGATTGCATAAACAAAAAGTCAACCTTAGAAAGATGTTCACTTCAGAAGAATGGTTAAAGTTCAAGGCAGCTAACGATCCTAAGGGAAAGAAGGCAACCCGTATTGTACTTTTGACATCATTTGGAATGATATTATCTACACTCTTAAGGTTATGGGATCTCGTGTACAAGTGTTAAGACTTGTTGATAATGAGAAAAAACATGCAATGGGATACATATATGCAGCAATGATCAAGGCCAATGAGGATATTCGAAAAACTTTCAATGAACAAGCAAACAAGTACATAGATGTATTTGCAATCATTGATGAAAGGTGAAAATGTCAACTTCATCATCCATTGCATGTTGCAGGCTACTACCTAAATCCAAAGTATTATTATAGCAAACCAGAAATTGAGAATGATCTCATATTTGTGGGAGGTCTTCACTTATGCATCGAAACACCTAGTGAAAGTCATCAAATGAGTGACATGACTACAACATAGTTGGCGGAATATAAGATTGCTAATAGTCTTTTTGGATTGGGTGGAGCAATTAGACAAAGGGCAACATTAGCTCCTGGTAATTGGAACTTCATTTATTTTCTTCTTAAAACTTTTAGCACACAACAATTTGTATCAAATGAAAATGATTATTACAATTGCAGCTGAGTGGTGGAAGACTTATGGAGCACAAACTCCACTTTTGCAAGTATTGGCCATTAAAGTGTTGAGTTTGACATGCAGTTCTTCAGGATGTAAGCGTAATTGGAGTTCTTTTGAGCATGTAAGTTAATACTTGTTATTAAGTTATAGAGTATTCTACTGTGTATGTTCATATTAATTTAGTAAACTAACATCTTAAATTATAATACATAGATTCATTCCAAGAAGAGAAATAGACTTGAGCATAAGAGGTTGGAAGACTTGGTTTTCGTTAAGTATAACCAGGCTCTGAAAGAGCGCTATGATTGTTGTGATGTGATTGATCCAATCGTCTTGAATGATGATGATGATTATATCAATCAATTTGAAGTGGGAGACTTGGGGGAAAATGGTGAACCTGTTGAAGAATTAGTTTATGCCGGTGATAATCTAACTTGGACTGATGTTGCCAATGCAAGTGGGGCTAAGGAGCCGGTGGTCTACACTAGACAGACAACAAAAGAAAAGGGAGCTGCAAGTGCATATAGGGAAATAGCACAAGAAGCAATATCAAAAGAAGTGGTGGTAGAAGAAGATGTTGAAGAAGTTGAACCTATTTATGTTGAAGATGATGGGGAGGAGGAGGAGAACGAATAATATATTGAAGTTGATGGGGGAGAGGAGGAGGAAGAAAAGGAAGAATACTATGTTAAAGATGATGATGATCTTTGATTCCTATAACATGCATTTTAGTTTTAATATTTTGTTATTTTATTACTCTACTATGTTGAAGAAGATGATGATATTTGGTATCTAAATGTATGTTTTGATTAAGACTTGGAGTTTTTATTACTATTTATGAATGTTTATGAGTTTGAGACATTGTTTAATTATGCATGTTTATATAGTATTATTCATGTAATTTGTCCAAAAAATAGAGGTAATCTCGATATCCCGCAACCTGCTATCCCACTATCCCGGTTTCCGGGGTTGGCCGCGACGCGCCGCTATCTGGGATTAACTACCTAGTTTGTAGTTAAAACCATCAATGTCACATTATCAAATATAGTTTCGTATTATTAATCATGTCATAAAAAACAAGTTCCAAATTAGATTATAGAAAAAATTCAGATACTTGTAAAAGTGGGAAACTAAAATCTTGAATTTAAAAATAAAATGACTGAAATCTCGTCTCAATTAAAGTAACGAGACAAAAAATGTATTAAGTCAAATAAATAATTGTACCAATATCGAAATATATGAAATGAGTACAAAACAACAAGCTTAATAGTTAGAAGGAATGAGACGATTAGAGCAATAAGGGATGTGATGTGCTGACTCTCCATGTACAAAATAACAATCGATAACTATGCCTTGTTGGAGGTGGTTTGTTTTTGGTTTTGAAATTTTCAAAAATTAAAATCAGTTATAGTTTTGACTTTTGAGTTTTCAATTTTAATTTTCAATTTTTTAATTTTTAATTTTAAATTTCAATTTTTAGTGAATTTTAGTTTTTATTTTATTTGAATTGAATAATTTTTTTAGCGTGTCTTATTATGAATTCACCGAATATAAAAAATATTGAGATGTAAAAATAAAAAAAATAATACTAAATTTAATTATTTTAAATAATTCAAATATTATAAAATTATAATTTATTTAATTATAACGATTTTAGAAATAGTGGTTGATAGTGATAATTTTTGAAGATGATTATCGTAGTAGCGATAGGTAGTCTAAGGCGTCTGCAATAGTCAAAAGAGACCGTTGATAGTTAGAGATGGTTGTTGGAGTGTGATCGATGATGATTGTAGTGGTGGATGGTGGTGTCGATGGTGGGAGATGATAGATGGAGGTGGACGGTTGATGGTGGCAGCAACGGATGTAAGAGATTGTGGTGGTGGTCGGAGATAGTTGTGGTAGTTGTCAGATGCGGATGATTGGTGGTGTTGGCGTGATCAGAGGTAGGTAGTTGGTGATGATGGAGGTGGTCGGTGTGGTCATATATGGTGATCAGTGGTGGGTGGCTGGCGGTTAAAGGTGAGTGGTGGGTGGCTGGCGGTTAAAGGTGAGTGGTGGTGGTCGGAAGTGGTGTTCGATGGTTGTTTGAGTGGTACTTATAGTGACATGTTAATTTTAAGATAAAAATTGTTTTAAAATTAAATAAAAAATTATAAAACCTTTTTTTTTTAATACAAAAACAAGAATTATAATTTTTTTTTTTTTAATTTTAAGAGAAAATTATTTTAAAATTAAATAAAAAATCAATTCAGACTTATTTTATTTAAATATATTTTGATTTTAAAATTGACTTTCAAAATAAAAAACCTAACATACAACTACTCCGAAAAAGTCCTATATTTTGTTTCACATTTGTTTATATTTTTTAATAAAATTGAGATGCTATTTCTTACTTCGTATTTATATTGGTCGGTTTGTATTTTATTTCAAGCATTCATTTGAATCTTTGAAATTATTTTTTTAATCTTTGAAAATAATTAGTATAACTATTTACAATTAAGCAAATAAAAATAATTTCAGTGATTTTGTACAAAAAAGAAAGTGAAAATGTTTTGATGACTAAAAGTAAGAAGAAGAAGAAAATAGAGTAAGAGATTAGGTTTGTCAATTTAATTTTTACGAGTAAGAAGAGATTTTTCTACGTGGACTATCTTATATGCTTACAATGGTCTCTATGAAGATGGGGAAAAAGTCCTTCAGGTAGTTCAGAAATTGGGATAAGGATCTGTCACATTTCTCCTATAAATAGAGATGTTTGCAGAGTTGTTTGGATCAATTTTGAAAGAAAAAACATCTAATCTAAAAATAAAATTATATATAATTCGGTTTGAATGATACATTTAAAAAAATTCAATTTAATCAGGTACAATTATCAACGATTTAATTTAGATCGATTTTTTAATATCTAAATTACAATAATAAAAAAATATATTAATATTAAAATTATAAAAAGACGATAAAATAATATGTTTGATGCAAAATAAAATATATATATATATATATATGTATAATACTAAAATTTAACATTACAAAATAATAATAATCAATTATGTTTGAAATATATAAAATAACAAAAGAAATAGATTAAATTAAATTAATTACTTAGAAAAAAAATTAGAAACCAACAAATATAATATATAAAGACAATATATCATAATAATAAAGAAATAAAAAAAATATTAAAATTGATGTGTACGGTTTTATTTAGTTCTATGAAAAGAACTATAAATCTAATAAAAAACCAACAAATATAATATATCGTACTAATAAAAAGTAAATATTAAAATTGATATGTGCAGTTGGGTTTGATTCTATAAAAAGATTCGAAATATGATTTAATTTGTGTGATTTCCCCAAACTAATATAATTTTTTTAATAATATTCTATTTTATATAATTTTTAATTTTATAAATTGATTTACAGTTTTATTTTAAATGGATTTAAATATAAATAGTAGTATCTTTCTCTTGGAAAATCTATCTTATTCCCTGAACAATTTACACATTATGAGTATGGATTTATTTTTATTTTTATATCTAATGGTATTGTTGTCACAAAACTCACTACAATAATATCTTAATATTATATTGGAGAATTTTAGAATTTTCACTATATATAATAATAGAAATTTTATTATTTTATCATATAAAAATGAGGTCCCTACAGGACCGTTAGTAGAGATGATAAAAGTAGAAAAATTATCTATAACGATAAATAAGGAGGGGCAGTCTGACATCTCTTGTGGGGATGTAAGAGAGAGAGGAGCTATGACAGAATTGAAGAAAGAGTGTGGGATAACACTTATAGAAACAAAATAATTTTAATAATTATATTAAACTATTGCATCAATTCCTTTTAATTGTCAAATTTTGTTTTTTTATACATACAAAATGATCAATAAAATTTATTATTTTTATATTATTATTTATATTTTTCTATAATATTTTTAATTATTTATTATTAAATATTATATATTTTTTCTATAATAAATAATTAAAAGTATTATTAAGAAATTAATAATTAATGTTACATTAAATATTGACAACAACAGTTAAAAAGGAACAAAATTTTCTATTAATGTGACAGTTAAAATAAAAAATGAGTTATAGGGGCAATTGCTCCCATTTTAAACTACGTAGATCAGGCACTGGCTTTCAAAAAAATTAAAATTAGGTATTGGAATCTAAATCCACTCGCCACAAATGCTGGTAAACTAAGTTTGGGTTAAAGGTGGTAGTTTAGTTGCAATCACAAAAAATGTTGGTAGGTTGAGTTGTTATAATTCAGTGTTAAATATAAAAGAATTTTTGAAAAAAATTTATTTCTATATAAAAAAAGATTACAACTTTTAAGCTGTATTTATTATTTAAATTATTTTTATAGTTTTAATTAAGATATATACTTTTTTAATATTATTATTAGATATTTAATATTTTACAGTTTTTGATAAAGATGTATCTATAAAAAGATTAAATAAGGTTTTAGCTATAAATTTTTGAAATTTAGTTTTGTAGTTTCGTAAAAAAATTACATTTTTTTAGCTCCACAAAATTATTTTATAACTTTGTTTTAGTTCTTGGCGGAATGAAACATCTTTCAACTTTTAAATTTTTTAAAGATATTTTTCAAACATGTTTATAACACTATTAAAAATTCATCTATGCAAATTTAGAATTTTTTAACTTGGCATAAATTAAATATAAATTTTTTAAATATCATATATTCAAGATAAAAGTTCTTAAAATATGGATCTATAAATTGAACTTTTAGCTCATTTTTTGTGGAGGATTTTTTATAGTGTTGTAAACATGTATATAAAAAAATTAATTATTCAAAAATATATGTTGATATTCCAACAAGGGACTAAAAATGTTTGCATAATAATTTTGTATGGACTAAAAAATGTGAATATTTTTTTATAGGAGTAAAAATGAAATTTCAAAATTTTATAGAGACTAAAAACGTATTTAACCATTTGTAAAAATAATCAAAAAAATTAAAACAATTAATAAGTACATTGATTTTGATATTTTTTTTGTTATTTTCTATTAAAAATGGGACCAGATGTAGTATATATTATTCTTGTTGGGCAAAATTACACATGTGACCTTTTATGTTAGATCTAAATTTCAATTAGGTCTTTTAAGTTTTTTTTTTTTTCAATTAGGTCTTTTAAGTTTCATTCAGTTTAAAACGTTAGCCTTTTTAACCTTTTCTGTCAAAAAAATTGAAACTCATAAATGCATACAAATTGTTAACGAATTGAAACCCATAAATTAATCTCTCTTCTTCAACACTAGGCATGGCAACAGGAAGGAGCGTGAGTGGATTTTGCCTCCCCATCCCCGCACCCGACTAGTCAGGGTAAACTCGCATCCACTCCCGTTTTTTATCGGGTGTGAAATTTAGGTTCTCATCCTCGTCCGCGACGGAGTTAGGGTTTTCCAGCATGCACCCGCGCTCATTCATATATATAAAATAATAAATTTAAAAGTCATATTAATTGTAATTAATATAATAAAATAATTATTATTATACAATAATAAAATTAAAAAACATTAAAATTATATTTTCTATAGAGAGAATATTATAATTTTTAATATTTAAAAAATATTAAATATATTGAATATGTACATGAATATAAAATTTAAAAATAACAATAATATTACTAGTTGGGCGGGTATGAGTGAATATCAACACCCCAAACTCATCCCGCCTCGAGTTTTAATTTCGGAGAAAACTCACACCCACATTCTTCAAAGTAGATTTTTTCCTTCCAAATTGGGACAAATTTGGGTGGATACCCGCGGATGCGGATTTTGTTGTCATCCTTATTCATCACTTAGATCAACCCAAACAAATTAAAACTAAAAAAATCCCAAATTTCATACATTTTCATAGAAATCATATATCCAATACCCTGTTAATTTATATACACTATTAGAGTTAAGAGTTTTCACATTGTTAACTAATTACAATTACAAAGATCATTATATAAAATTAATTTTTATCACAATTACTTCTAAAATTACGTACATATTTGGTTGTAATATGCGGATTGTAATTTAATTTATATGTAATTTATATTTTTTCTTCTTCGGATAGTGTTTAATGTTTATAAACGTCATCGATGTTGAAGCAAACTTCATTTTTATCTATATATGTTGGCTAAAGCTTTACATGAGCTAAGGAGCTAACTATGTCTAGTTGAGGTAGATATGGGACCCCTAAGATAATGCTTTTATTCGATGGTGGTCACCTCATATAGGTAGGTGAAGTTGTACACGGATGATACTAGTATATGAGAATAGCATGTTAGTTGTTGAAACATTGGAGCTTTGTGTTGTTGAAATAGAGGTAGTCATCGATACTTTAAATAAGAATGATGCAAATTGTGCTTTGGGGTGGCACTTCATTTAGATTGGAAGGTGAAAACTTGGTATTCCTATCTAGAAGCAAGTTTATGTGTGGATGCGCTAGCTACCTTGGTGATTCTATTATCATATTGGAGACTTGTTCAATCCATATTAGATAGTTTCTTCTTTCTAATGTTATAGGAGTTTCTACTCCTTGTTTTATTTCTTTGAAGTTCTTCCTTTTCTAGGCATAGGCCATCTTTTATTCCAAAAAATATTAATGTAGCCTTTTAGTTTTTATTTAAGATTGGGACCGTTAGTGTAGTTTTTGTCAAGAAACTATTAATTGGCTTGATAAATTGGCAAAATTTTGTCAATCTCCAAAACCTAACACCGTAATACTTTCTTTTACTAACGCGTTATAATTACAAAAGGAGAAATTCATATAAAATTAATGTAAGTATTTTGCAACTTTATCTTTATCGATAAGTGGTTTACTATATATTTATTTATAACAAAAGATAGGTTAATCTCGATTCTACCGAGAAAAAAGCACAATCATATTTTGAAAGAATTAATATCTTTGTTACATTTACTTTTGACCAAATGATAGAAAACAAAAAGAAAGAACTTTTATAGACAACAATGAAAAATGTGGGTGAAAAGGGTGTTAAGGGAAAAATAAAGCTTTGGTCGGGATTAAAATGGAATTAAAGGGCAAAGAGAAAAGGGAGTATTCCTTTTCATATATAAATAAAAAATAACTAGTATCCACTATTAGCATTAAAACATTTTGTCGAGTAAAAAAAAAGCATAAACACATTTTAACTATCTCTTATTATTATGTCATTTAATTATGTTAGTTCTTAAAATATTTTTATAATAATTAAGTCATGTGTAAAAATATTTATACTAACGATACCTATTAATTGAACTCATAAAATAATGATCATAGTTTTTATGTGAAATTTTTTATGAATAAATATTTCTATGCTAATTTTCCTTTTATATAGAATAAAAATATATTATAATTTTTATAAATATGAAAAGTAAATGTCTAAAAAAAAGATTTTATTTCTCGAACTTAAAATCACTTTTGACATTCAAATATCAAGATTTTAGTTTCATCTTTTTTTTTTCTTCGTAATTTTGATTCTCTTAATTTTCTTTTTTTATTTTGTTGTCCCTCTTCCAAATTTACGATGAGATTATACAACTAACTAAAGTGGCACCCAGACCACAATTGTTGCATGTGGCATCCCTTCAACAATTGGCCAGAGTCTCCTCTAGGAGTACATTAGTTAAATCATAGTCTTCATACTAATCAATATCATCAAAATATGAGTTGATATCCTTGATCAGCAGCTTCATCACCACCCTCATGAGCATCTTTATAATTTCCTCATCTCCTCCTTCACCATCTTCCCTATACCCTATATCATTATCTTCTTCATCACTATATTTCTTAGTGACTCCATCAAAACCTTCCCCTACAACCTCAAAATCAATGTTATATGCATTGAAATCAAAATATGAATTGGTGTTATTAGTTTTGAAAAGATTATATAAATTGAATTTAGTCACACTAGTTATATAATTGTGTATTTTAATTATGTGCATGGTATTTATGAATATTTTTTATTTTTATTAACAAAAAATAGAAAAAAAATTGGATCATAGTTTTTTATTTTAAATTATTAGGCTCGTGACGGTTCAAACTGTCTCAAAATGCATATAGCGAAGGTTGGTAACTGTCGCAATTCTATTCGAACAAATAAAATTGAATGTGTTTAACGACGGTTCTAACAGTCGCAAAACGTATATAGAGACGATTAGAAACTGTCGCAAATGTTTCTAACAGTTGGAACGACGATTTTCTGAACCGTCGCAAATTGTCCTGGCGAAGCACGAATATGCGGCGATTATAACCGTCGCATGTGTCCTTTACAATCACCACAAACCAATTTTTTTTCTTGTAATGGTTGGATTCCGCACGTATAAATCAACAACATATGATATTTAATGGCTTTTTCTTGTAATATTTTCGACAGTTGGAATGACGGTTTTTTAAACCGTCGTAAATTGGTCTCGCGACAGACAAATCTGCGACGACCGTCGCTAGCGTCCATTTACGACGATTATAACCGTTGCAGGTATCCTTTACAACCGCCACAAACCAGTTTTTTTTTTCTTGTAATGGTTGGGTTCTGCACTTATAAATCAACAACATATAATATTTAATGGCTTTTTCTGCAAGTTTTCTCTAGGGTGAATAAAAGAGTGGCTTTGGTGTCCCTTGGACTTTGAGATGCAAAAAAAAAAAAAA
>JBBPBQ010020323.1:21930730-21943209 GCA_037974755.1 Cicer yamashitae
AAAAAAAAAATATATATATATATATATATACATATATATATATATATATATTTTTATAGTCAATTGTTAATTTTTGTTAGAAAAAGAAGTTCTATCTATAACTTCTTTGTCGCTTCCAAAAAATTAAGTACTTTACCATGTATTTTTAGTTTTTATACAATTTCTTGTCCATGGTGATGTTATCTTGCTTGTGCATTTGAATAAATGTATTTGACTATAATTATTCTCTCCATACATCCGAAGTTGTCATATTCTCGTGGCATGAATAATTCTAAGTTGTTGCTAACAGATTAGAATAGCACACATGCATTGGTTGACTTTAATGTAAAATGTATGCAAGTTTATGTCCATAATAGATGAATTATTTGAGAAAGTCAACATTGAAATTGCACAATAACTTTTCAACATGATTTTTAGTTAGCATATAAAAATTCTTACAATAATTTAACTTCAAATTAAATATACTAATTTATAGTTTTTGAGTGAAGTATACTATTCCTTATTTATAAAATATATCATGAAATCTTTTAAATTATTTAATTATATCGAATTAATCCTTTAATATTTTGTTTGTCCTGAATAAATCCTTTAAATCACATTATATTTACAATATTACTATTTTTAACACATTTAATACATACAAGTATCATATGTTATTCACGTAGCAAAACATGAATAGTCGCATGTAAGCATTAAACTTTCTATTTAAGACATTTTCAACATAGATGGCATTTTGTGTCCACAAATATTTCCACCACAGTGGAAGTAAAAACAAAATTATCCATTGATTTGTTAAAGTCACATTTCAATGACCAATTTTACTGAAAAAACTATCATGTATCAGCTGTCAAAATAGATTAGCCCGAATAGGTCAGTCTGTCCAGCCTGCTAAAACATAGGGTTTGAGTCTAAAAATTTTAGCCCAAATTTTTTCAGGGCTTTTGAGCCCGGTTCGAATAAACCCGTTACCCATTAGGGTTAGCCCATATGGGTACCGTGTAGCCCGCAGCCCGCATAATCAATTTTAAAAAAAGTAAAAAGAGTAAAATTGGTCTTAAAAAAAAAGGCCCGAACAAACAAAAATTAAATTGAGCCGAACTATTTAGCACTCTATTTAAATTTGATTTGAGTTTTTCATTTGTGCCATACTAAACAAATCTAAGTTGTTTTTGACAATTTGAACTTATTTTAATTTGTGTGTTGTTTGGATAATGTGTTGTCTTGGATAATTGTTTGAATCGAGTTTGTGTTAATTGGAAAATCCGAATTTCGAACTTAGTTTGTGTGTTATTTTATTGTGTATTTTTAATGATCTAGAATATCATATAAGTTGTTTTTAAATAGGCATGTAGAACTAAGTTGTTTTTAAATGGGCATGAAGAAATTTCGAACTAAGTTATTTTTAAATGGGCATGAAGAAAATTTTTAAATTAAAAGAGTCGCAAGAAAATTAAAAATATAATAAAAAAAATTAATAAAAAAATATGCGGGCTACCCGCCCAGCCCGCAGCCCGTCTAGGGCCGGGCTCGGGTAGTATTTTAACAGCCCATATTAAAATAGGGCTTTTTAGCCCGGTCCGAAGAAACCCGTAACCCGTTAGGGCCGATCCTAAATGTGTCGGGTAGCCCGTTTTGACAAGTCTACTGATGTATGCATGATATGCGATCTACTTCATTAATGCAACATTAATAACAATATTAAAACTTGTATATTTTTATAGCTAATATATATAAATAGTGGTTTACACATATATATGATTTAAAAGACCTATCTAAGACAAAAATTAAAAAATTAATTTATATAATTAATTTGAAAAATTGTATGATGTATTTTGTCTCTTTTTGTTGTTGTGAAATTGAGTTTTCTTACGTAAGAAAATTCTCTGCAGTTGAATAATACTTGCAGACTCTATATTTAGTGTAATAGACTAAGAAAGATTCCAAGAAAATAGTAATAAAAGTCACAATGACAAAAAATTCCTAAAAATGACTAAATGTTAAGGACAACAAGATTTATGAATGTAAAGAATACAAATTCGTCTTTTCACACTTTCTTTTCGCAATCAAACAAATATACTATTTTTTTATGTAGATAATTTGATCATATTTGGGATCACATCTCTCCTACTCTAGCTAGGTTAACACGAATTCTAGATCACCTAAACAACCTACTATCTTAATAATAGACAAAGAATAAGCACATCTACCAACAAAAGAAAAATAAGCACATCTACACAAAAATACTTATATACTTACAACCTATTTAGACTCACATTTAAACACATACTAAAAATACACATCATTAATTCATTTAAAGAATATATATTATTTAAATTTTTTTATCTTCTATTTTTATTTATTTATATAAGTGTCTCTAAATATATGTCTAAGAGTTTTATGACCACACAAATTTTTTTCTACATGTACATTCTAAATTTTAAAAATTGAGTTAATATCGCTATTTTTTCACATTCGGACCGCCTTAAAAAAATTTGTTACACCTTAAATCTAATATATCTAATTAAAATTTGAAAACACTCTCATATTTTATACCACAGGTAGGTGTCCTGCATCTACCACTGGTTCAAGACAAACTCTTATTAGAAATAGGTTCAAATATAATTTTTGTCATTTATTTTTAACTAATATTAGTTTTAGTCATTTATTTATTTTTATTAATTTCGTTTTTTATTTTTTATAAGTGATGTGTTTTGTCATTTTCGTAATCACAAAAAAAAGTTATAGCAACATTTGGTCATTAAAATATCATCTAATAATTGTTAATATTGTGTCTGTTATAAATATCATTTAAAAAGAACATCTATTTAACTCAATTATGGATTTATACTTGAAAAACTTTCTTTATATACTTTAAAATCGATATAAATTCTTTGCAATAAAAGATATTTATTAAAGTGATTTATATTTTGATCTCGTTCTTGTTAAATTTGTACAATTAACTTCATAATTGATTCAAGATAATACCTCAAAAATTCATAAGAAAATTAATATAAATATTTGAAAAAGTTATGATTAAAAAAATTTATTTATCACTTATAAAAGATAAAAGATGAAAATAAATTAAAATAAGTAAATAATTAAAAAAATATTTAATAAAAAAAAAATATATTTTAGAAATTGGTTAATTTTACTCTTTTAGTCTTTTGAGACAATTATTATTACTTTTTACGTTGAGGCAATTATTTTACTCTATTATTGTCAAACACAATGTAGAAATAGAACAGATAATGGAATTAACTCGGGTCTCCAATATGGGACCCACCACAAAACCTCCATTTTCACTAAGTTCAATGAGTTGAAAACGATAGATAAAACAATTATTGGTGTATGATATACACTAGGAATAGTTAAAGTGGAATAATATCAAACACTAGCAAACATTGACCATTATTTGAATAATAGTTGAACCTATGCCATGGTTTCAGTGCTCTGTCTCATATAGTAACACTATGTCATGTGCTAATTCTTCTCCTCCACGTTGAGATTATATTATTATGATATCATGAACAAAGCACATGGCTATGTTCATCATGCATATGAGTTAACCAGGAAACGACGCAGACACCTGAGAAAGTGAGACCCTTGTCCTTAATTAGGATAGGACCACTTGCCTGTGTTTCAAACTTTGAAGGAACAATTTAAGATAAAAAAGAAATCGTATATATCATTTTTAAAAGAGTAACTAAAAATAGTTTTGTTTCTCTTTACTTATTAATTTGATTGGAGAAAAAGATAAGAAACAATTTGTGTAATGCTTTTTTTTTAGTTTTTTTACCTTATTAGTTCAAGTTTAGAATTTTCTAATTAATTATTAGATTATTTATATTTATTATAAATCATCAATGAAGCTAATGATTCTCCTTGAGTTGCACCTTTTACTTTTTTATTTTAACTAGTCTATTGGTGAATCTCACACAATAAATATAAAAAAAAAGAGAATATATTGAATTCAACATATCAATATTCTTGCACTTATTATATAAATTTTACTTATAAGACTTATATGCTTCTCTTAATCTATATTTGTCTCATAAAACAGAGTAGATATCCCCTTATTTGTGTTGATGAAGGGAAAGCGAGTGACCTATTATCAACTATCAATCGAGTGCATGAATTCTAACTAAATAATGTGGACTTTGTGTTTGATTCTAAAGGTGTAGTTGACACTTTTAAAAAGTCAAAGGAGGATGGATGTCTTTGATTTCTGTGCTATCATCTTGGAGAGTAGTTAGATTAATATTTTTACTAACAATTATGGATTATACAAAACACATTATTAGAATATATTATTAATATAAATCGTGGTCAATTATTAACTAAGCATTAATTAGTTGATAAATATGTATTTTTGAACTAATCATTATCATGAATATTATTATATCACATACAAATATAATTTTTCAATATTTAATACAAAAAATTGATCTTGGTCGCCTCAAACATAATTGGCTAGTTGAGAGAGAAATAAATATTTTTTTCAATTCTCACAAAAATATATTATACTCTATTTTTTTTTTCACCGGATTTATTTTATAGTAAAGTTTTAATATTGAAGTCCATTCATTTAGCTTTCCACATGCCTATAACTCTCACTAGTGAGTGGAGCTACTTATTATTAGTGCTCTTTAAATATGATTATTTACTTACTTATTTGTGTTCTATAAATATTTAAATATAATTATTTATTTACCTATTTGTATTCTATAAATATAACTCACGTTGTATCATAAATGCACACTTTGAAGAGAATAATACAGTATAAACTCTCATATTCTCTATCTCTAATCTCTCATTCTTTTATTTTATAACAATTTAAATATTATAAATTTGTAAGTTATTTATTTAGTAATTCTTTTATTTTATAACAATTTAAATATTATAAATTTGTAAGTTATTTATTTAGTAATAATTCCAATATTAATGTTGAAAGTGATATTATCAGAGATGGCAGCCGACAATTGTAGGGATTATCGATGAGCAACAGTGGTTGTGATTGACGAGGTCAGATTGATGACCAGGGGAGGATAGAGTGTACAAAACTTGGCTTGCCTCATTAACCATAAACAATTGGTTGAAAAAATTCTAATCCTAACTCGAAAAAAATAGGAACAAAAATGTGGACCACATGTCCGAGTTGATTCTTGGGTCACCCATCCCCTTTAGTTAGAGAAGAGACACGGTTATTGGATTTTTATCTGAATATCCCCTTTTTAAATTTTTATTTTTAAAATGTCACACTTTAAAAAATATATAGCAGAATATTTTTTTTTTAAAGAAGGAGGCCGTTTCTCCAAGGAACAGCCAGCTGAAGGAAAATTTTTCAACATGTAATAGGAAGTCGCTTCCCCAAGGAACGAACTCCAACTGACTTTTTTTTTTTTTAATATTTGTTGTTATTAATTTAATTATTTAAAAAATAAAAATATTAATAATAAATAAAAATAAAATACCTTAATAAATTATATATTTTAATTATTATTATTATAATAAATAATAATTATAATTATAATTATAATTATAATTAAAAATTATTATAATTAAAATAATTAAATTAAAATGATTAAATTATATTATAAATTAAAAAAAAATACATTAAAATTAAAAAATTACATAAAAATTGTTGCAAAAAAATAATAATAACAATTAAATAAAAAGAAATTTATATTAATAACCATGAGATTGAAACGAAATACATTAAATTAACGATATAAATACATCATATTTGAGAAGAAAAAAAACATCAAATTTATATCAATTATGTCCACCTAAATGACCCCCAATCCCACATCTAGGATGTCGTCGAACTCGTCTAGCTCTCTGAACGAGTTGCGGTTCTTCCGGTTCATCCTGATTTTAAACATTTTCCTCGATGTAAGTTGTAGGTGGGTTAGAACCACTGCCACCTGTTTCCATTAAATTTTCGGGCTGAGGATTATACATCGAATCAAACACAGCATAAGCCGACTCAGGAGTTGTGCACTGAGTTCCAAACAAATTAAAGAAAAGTCTACTTTCTGTCGGATAACCGGGGGTTGGTATTTCTGGCACCGACGGAACGTAATACGTTGGTGGTGGATCATAAAATGGAACTTCAGTAGGGACGTGTAGGTGAGGTGATGATGAAGACGGTCCTGCTGTGTTTTGTTGTTGTAGGGTTGATTGGAAGGTCGATTGCACATGAGGATATGACGGCGGTTGTAAACGGGGATCACGGAGATATTGTTCTACAGATATAAATAATTTGGCGTGTTGTCTAAACCAAATCATATATTATGTGCTATGACATAAAAGACCTTGTACGATGTTACTTTGCAACACGTAATTCTGGCGCTCGTTCCAATGTTTAATTTCTTCTCTCCAAACCCAGTTCCAATTATCATCAATCCCACGCCTCATGTCAATCTTATGGTACATTTTCATGTCTTCTGGTGGTTGTGGTATTTGTTGATGGAAACCGAACTGAAGTGTGACTCTGTCTGTATGATATTTTTCAACAATATGATAACAAAGTAGATAAGTACATGCAGTCCAAGTGACCATCTCTTCTTCGGAAACTTCATGTTGGAACCCAAGATAAGGTCTCCAATAAAACTGAAATGTAAAAAAATAAGCTAAAGTAATTATAACAAGTATAAAAAATAAAATATTTAAAAAGTTCAAATAAATGTGAATGAATATATTACTTCCTCAACTCTCATGTGATCAATTGTTTTTCGGTATCCTTCCACGTCGTTATGAGGAACTTTAGCGAAATTTAAACCACCAGAATTAAATCTGTCGAATATAACAAAAATAAAAAATATAATAAAATTAGTATTATGGTAAGTAATTGGTTTTAAAAAAAAAGAAAAAATAATATAAAAAAAATATAGTTACCTCTGTGCAAGTGGAAATATCCATGGTTTGGGAGATTCTGGAGCGACACATGACAAACGATACCATGCCCAGTTTTGCAACAACAATGCACATCCTCCCATAGATGTTACACCGGGTTTTGTTGCAAGACATAATTCTCTGTAAAGTGTAGCTAAAACTGCTGAACCCCAACTATATTGGGATACTTTATTTAAATCTCCTAATAAAGAAAGATATTTTAAATGTACCCGATTGTTGGATTTGTCAGGCATCAATAACCCTCCGATCATACGTAGGATATATGCTCGACACGATGCTTGTTTTTCTAATTCAGATGCATTTTCACCAACATTGTCAAACGTATCTTTGAGCCACTTTAATTTAATAGAATTACCTTTTGTTGCTCCCTCAGGTGGGATAACTCCTAGGTAATCCTGACAAACTTCTCTAACGTGCACAAAATTTGAACCGCTAACAGGTAAACCAGAAACATTTAATCCTAAAATATAATATACATCTTCCAAAGTTATTGTGCATTCACCTACTGGAAGATGAAACGTGTGAGTTTCAGGTCTCCATCCCTCAACCATAGCAGTAATCAGGCCGACATCTATTTTATAATTTCCGAGTTTAATCACTTCGCCAAAGCCAGCCGCTTGCAAATATGGTAATATAACATCATTCGGTTTTTTGTTAACATGCCCTTGACATTTCAGTTTATCCGTTAAGGGTGACTGAAATTAATAACATATAACAAAAATAAAATTAATAACGAGAATAAAATAATTAATGAGACATTTTTTATAAAAAATAAAAAATAACAAGAATAAAATAATTATAAATAAAATTAAATAATTAATGAGACTAAAAAAATAAAAAATAACAAGAATAAAATAATAACAAATAAAATAAAATAATTAATGAGACTAAAATAATAAAAAATAACGAGAATAAAATAATTATAAATAAAATTAAATAATTAATGAGACTAAAAAAATAAAAAATAACGAGAATAAAATAATTATATATAAAATATAATAATTAATAAGACTAAAAAAATAAAAAATAACAAGAATAAAATAATAATAAATAAAATAAAATAATTAATGAGACTAAAATAATAAAAAATAACGAGAATAAAATAATTATAAATAAAATAAAATATTTAAATACTTACAAATGCTTTAATGTATTTGATTTCAGCTCTGTGATTTGTAGATAGTTCAATGATAAAAATTCGAATTTTTGATAACTTTGAATGTATGAAGAAATGATGTAAAGATAAGTGAAGAAGTTGTGAGTAAAAGGTTGGAAGATAAGTGAGGAAGTTTTGAGTGAATGGTTGGAGGAATGACTCTATTTATAGATCGCTTCCTGAAGGAACGATTTCATACACGTTCAGGGGGTCGCTTCCCCAGGCCACGACTTCTTTAGGAAGTCGCTTCCCCAGGCCACGACATCTTTGGGAAGTCGCTTCCCCAGGCCACGACCTCTGCAAGGCAAATCTAAGCCATATAATAAACGTGATCAACGGTTGAAGATGACAATCCTAGTAATTTGTTTTCGACCAATGAAATTATTCCCTTCAATATTTAATCTCGTCCGTTGAATATAAGTTATCAACGGTTGTAGATGATCTATGCAAGGTAATCCTAGTAATTTGTTTTCGACCAATGAAATTATTCCCTTCAATATTTAATCTCGTCCGTTGAATATAAGTTATCAACGGTTGTAGATGATCTATGCAAGGTAATCCTAGTAATTTGTTTTCGACCAATGAAATTATTCCCTTCAATATTTAATCTCGTCCGTTGAATATAAGTTATCAACGGTTGTAGATGATCTATGCAAGGCAATCCTTGTAAAATGTTTTCGACCAATGAAATTATTCCCTTCAATATTTCAAACACCTTATACCTTCTATAAATAGAAAACATACCTTCCACCTTCTATCTCACCACACCTTCTATCTCACCATACCTTCTACCATTTCATACTTAATCATGGCTGCTCAACAAGTAATTTGTATTGTTTATTACAATGGTTCAATTGTCGATGGAGCTGAAGGTAAAACATTCGTAAGTGAATATAAAAAGGCGTTCAAAGTACATTCGGGAAGCAACCTTGCTCGTCTAAAGAATGTCATTAGAAAAAAGCTACAGCTCGATCACAACGTCACGATAACTGATATAGTTTATCGGCACCTTGTGTTCTTTGGTGAAAATACAACAAGGTTTGAACTGATGAAGATTTGCAACGACGAAGATGTTGAGTTGATGTTTGATGTTTGATGTTTATGCATAGTGGTCACAACTCGGCACCATCGAGTTATATGTTACCTTTGAGTTTGGTCCTCCATCAACAAACATTGATCAACCAGGTACGTCAAACATACCTCATCAACCCGACTTATATTCTCCATCACAACACTATGAACCATCACAACACTATGAACCATCACAACACTATGAATCTTCACAACACCATGAACCATCACAACACCATGAACCATCACAAAACTATGAACCATCACAAAACTATGAACCATACTCTACCCAATTAGAACAAACTCATCCGAAAAGTTTTCAACTCTATCATCAATCTCCTCCAACAAGTCCACAATGCGATCTTCCCCTTAATGTCTTATATAGTATCAACGAGGAAGAATTAAGTGATTATAGTGAAGAGGATGAAACATACTTCGATGAATCATCTGATAATTCTGATGATGACATTGATGTTGACGAACATATGGAAGCAAAAGATCAAACTATCATACCTGATTTCGATCCACCATCTCACCTGAAGAGCATCAATTTAGATACTCAAGAGCAATCAAGTGAAATTGATCACTTGTTCATTAACGAAGTCCCAGCAGTAGATGGAACTCTTGCAGTTGAAATGAAGTTTCAAAACAAAGATGAATGCGTACATGCAATCAAGCGTTACCATTTAAAACAATCATTGAATTTTGTGGAACAAAAATCAGATTTAGAAAGGTATGTTATTTATTGTTCAAATCCAAATTGTTTGTTTAGATGTAGAGCTTCAAAACGCAAAAAAAGTGAATTGTGGGTTATTGGTAAATTGAATGTGCCTCATACATGCACAAATTCTGCATTGTCACAAGATCATACGAAGCTTGATTCTAACATGATATGTACAAGCATAATGCAAGTTGTGAGAGTGGATCCTTCAATTAAAGTGAAGGTCATTATTGCTCAGATTCGGGCTTTATACAACTACACAGTTAGTTATAGAAAGGTTTGGATGGGAAAAATAAAGCGATCGAACAAATTTATGGTAATTGGGAAGAATCTTACAATCAACTCCCACAATGGTTGTTGGTTATGAAAAAGTTTGCTCCAGGAACCAAAATTGAAATGGAAACCATCCCAGCTTATCATGAGAATAATTTGATACGTGGGATAAGGATTTTTCATAGACTATTTTGGGCTTTTGTTCCGTGCATATCTGCGTTTAAATTCTGCAAACCAATAGTACAAGTTGATGGGACTTGGTTGTACGACAAGTACAAGGGAATTCTATTGGTAGCAGTTGCACAGGATGGGAACGACAACATAATTCCTATTGCTTATGCTATTGTGGAAGGTGATACAAAAGAGGGTTGGAGTTTCTTTTTGAGAAATTTGAGAAAATACGTCACTCCACAAGCCAACATTTGTTTGATTTCAGATAGACACGAATCCATTAAGAGTGCTTATAATAATCCGGATAATGGGTGGCAAGATCCTCCGTCAAAGCATATGTTCTGCGTCCGACATATTTCACAAAATTTTGCAAGGGAATTTAAGGACAATGCTTTGAAGAAAAAAGTTATTTCTATGGGTAATAGTTTCATTCTTAATTTTTATAATTACTGTAATATTTAGTAATTTCATTATTAATTTATATAGTTGTCTACTGTTTCAATACAGGTTACTCGATCAATGAGCCTACATATCGATACTACCGTAGAGAAATCGGCATAGTAAACCCGGAGGCTTTGAAATGGTTAGACAACATACCTCGACAAGATTGGATTCAAGCATTCGATGGAGGTAGCCGTTGGGGTCAGATGACAACTAATCTTGTGGAGTCGATCAACGCATTATTAAAAGGCCCGCGCAACCTCCCCATCACTGCTTTGGTCCAATCAACTTATTTTAAAATAGGGACACTGTTTCCAACCATGGAAAACGACACGCATCAATTTTAGCTTCTGGTGAGGTATACACAGAAACTTGCAAAAAATTTATGAAATTGGAAATAAGTAAATCCAATAGTCATAGGGTGGATAGTTTTGATCGGAGCAACCATACTTTCATGGTCCACGAGACAGTAGTTCCAAGAGAAGGGCGACCAATTGGTCATTTCAGTGTAAACCTTTCTAATAAGTGGTGCGATTGTGGAAAATATCAAGCTAAACATATGCCTTGTTCGCATGTGATAGCAGCATGTTCTAGCATAAAATATAATTATTGGAGCCTTATACCTGATGTGTACAAGGTGGAAACAGTATTAAAAGTCTACGATGAAGCGTTCCAACCCATACCAAACGAAGGATATTGGCCACAATATGAAGGTGTTAAGGTGTGTCACAATCCACTAATGCGGAGAGTCAAGAAAGGTCGTCCAAAGAGCAAACGCATTAGAACATAAATGAACACTACATAAAGAGTACCAAGAAAATGCGGATTATGTCGGGTCTCTGGTCATAGTAGAAAACATTGTCCAAATGCTGCTGACACATCTACTCAAATTTGATGTATTTTTATTTTAATGTATTTTATTTGAAATTTATATTTTCATGTTATTAATATAATTTTTTTTAATTTTAATGTATTTTTTTTAATTTATAATATAATTTAATCATTTTAATTTAATTATTTTAATTATAATAATTTTAATTATAATAACTTATAATTATAATTATAATTATTATTTATTATAATAATAATAATAATAATAATTAAAATATATAATTTATTTATAATTTATTAAGGTATTTTATTTTTATTTATTATTAATATTTTTATTTTTTAAATAATTAAATTAATAACAACAAATGTTAAAAAAAAAAAAACGTCAGTTGGAAGTCGTTCCCTGGGGAAGCGACTTCCTATTACATGTTGAAAAATTTTCCTTCAGCTGGTCGTTCCCTGGGGAAGCGACCTTCTTCTTTAAAAAAAAAGAAGATATTCTGGTATATATTTTTCAAATTGTGGCATTTTGGAAATAAAAATTCAAAAAGGGGATATTCATATCAAAAATCCCACGGTTATTATGCCATGTGCTTTTTATAAGTTTTTTAGTGATGTTAATATTGCCTGAGACAATTTTTTAAGATAATTGTAGATTGTGGAGTATGTATGATAAATATTAGGTAAAAATATATTATAGATCTTTTATTTATTTAGTTGTAATACTTAAATCTTTTTTTTTATAGATTTTTTATCTTTTAAAACATATAAATTAAATTTTTTTTCTAGTCACCTCAATATTTTTCTATTATTTTAATTATTTTTTAAAAAATAAGAAATTTATAACAAATCATCGTTAAGTCAGAAAAAATGTCTTTTTAAAAAATACACCAGAAAAAA
>JBBPBQ010020323.1:21943447-21962689 GCA_037974755.1 Cicer yamashitae
GAAAAAAAAAAAAAAAAAAGAATGAATCTCAGAAAATCTTACACGTTCTTAATCGTTCCTACAATAACTTCACCGTTTCTCATCCACCTACTATTCCCGTTTCTTCAAGTCCCTAACTCCCGTCCCTTTTTCTATCACAGATTCTTCCACTTCCTCTCCCACAAAACGGAAACGGAGTCCAAAAGAACCTCCACAGCGAACGAATCACACTTCCAACGCCATAAGGTTTTTTAATTTTCAAGTTTCTGACATCACACTTACGCCATTGCATTTTTTTAATTAAGTATAGTCAATAGTTGATCTGGTTTCTCAAATTGTAATTCTAGATTAAATTAGTTCTTGAATTTTGTGAATTGACAAATATATATCATTGAAATTATAAAATATTAATTAAAATAATTTATATTAAATTTTTATCGTTATATATTTTGATGTGACATTATAATTAAATATATAGTTTATTATGTTGATTTTACATCAATGTCTTCTTTTTGATGAAAATTTTGACATTGAAATTTTGTTATCTCATAGATATATTTGTGAGTAATTATAATAGTGCATAAACTGATTATGGATAAATTAGTCCATGAAAGATTTAAATTTTATAAAAAAATTAGTCAATATTGTGATTATATTGATATGGAATCAAAGTAGATGAGTGAAATATTTAATTAAGATGTCATAATATCTAACGACAAAAGTTTAAAGATATATTTATCGATTTATAAAATTCAGAAACTAATTTGATTAACATATACAATTTCAATAACCAAATTGTTTATTCACTGTTGTTTTGTTTTTCATAGGAATTGATGCCTTTGTTATTGAAGGCACGCAAATATTTTCTAACCTAAAAATAGAAATAACAATAAAAATTAGTGTTTAATATGTTTTTAGTCTTTATAAAATAATATTTTAATTTTAGTATGTATAAAAAATACAACTTTTAGTTTATTCAAAATCATTCAATAAATAGTTTTGGTCTTTGTTGAAATGAAACAATTTCAATTGTCCTTTAATTTTTAAAATGTTAAATGAGTTTTTGTAATCATGGTTAGAATATTATAAAAAGGTCTTCCACAAAATTCAAATTTTTTTAAGTTCAGCTGAATTAAGTATGAATTTTTTAAATATAAAAAAAATTCAAGATAAAAATAACCAAAATATAGACTTAAAAATCGAATTATGAGTTCATTCTTTTTAAGGAACTTTTTATATTCTTGTAAATATATTTAAAAAAAGCCATTGAAAAATATAAGATCACTTAAGAGTAGGGACTAAAATTGCATGCATAATAATTTTGTAAAAACTAAAAATTATATTTTTATTTTACATAGATTAAAACTGAAATATTGACATTTTAAAGGGACTAAACATATATTTAACTCAAAAATATTAAAAAAAGAAAAAAACATAATTTCTTCATTCATTTATGCAACTTTAAATGTTGCCATGAGACTACGAATACAGTGACAACCAAGATAATTAAAGTTGAACCGGTATAAACAACGGTTCAAGATTTAAAAGTATGATCAAAGTCGAACCGAAGTCGGACTGATACTTGTATAATATATTAAATTTTATTTTTAATATAATATATAAATTAATAATAAATAAAAAATAACATAATATTCATAACTTCACACGTTAAAAATTAACTTTTCTATTCTTTTTAGTCTTTAAGTAGTCATAAAGAAAAAAGTGTTATTAAAATAAGCAGAGGTATTAGCATCAGTCTACTTCTCATGTTGTATGCATGGTATTAGCATCAGTCTACTTCTCATGTTGTATGCATGGTTCGAACAAGAAGAGGTATTAACATCAATAGTCTACTTTAATGAGGATATATGTTTTATTTGGTGGAGATGTTCCTGATATATTGCAAATCGGTTCTGCATTGTTTTAAGCAGGAGGGGTGGCATCAATTCTTACCATTGGTATTGTGTTAGTATGAGTGTATTTATGCTATACAAATACAAATTGTATTAGATATCATGGCATACCTTGTGTTTGTGGACTTTATTCATTAATAAAAGTGTTTTCTTTGCCTTTGTAAAATAAAAGATTAAAATGCACTTTTACCCCTCTAAGTTTTAAATACAGCTATTTTAGTTTTTAGTTTGAAAATTGTAGTTTTAGTTCATTGACTAGCCCATTTTACAAATGATTGGCTCCTCTTAATTTTGACTCAGTCAATGCTCGTGTAACATATTTTGTTATGATTATGTTGAATATACAACTCAATTTTTTTAATTTAAAAAAAAATTGTCAACTCATTTGTTTTTTATTTTTTTTTTAAATTGTGAAAATATGTCACTTTATTTATTAATTTTTTTTTCAAGTGTTCTATATTTTTGGCAAAATTTAAAGAATTAAATATAATTTAGTTCATTTATCTTTTACTTAATATTTGTTTTAGTCCTTAATTTTTTTTATTTGATTCATTTTGGTCCTTTATATTTTATTTTAGTCTTTTATCTTTTACTAAATAATTGTTTTAATCCTTTATCTTTCGAAAAATTATACAAATTTGCCCTTTTATTAAGGACTAAAATGAATATTATATTACAGATAAATGACGAAAAATAATTAAAAAAATAAAAGACCAAAATGAATTAAAAAAATGATTAAAATGAATATTAAATAAAAGATAAATGATCAAAATTATGTATCAATCAAATTTAAATAAAAAAAAGGAGGTGACATTATTAAAAAAAATGAGTTGGCAATTTTTTGTAAAATATAAATGAGTTGCCATTTTTTTAAAAATAAAAATAAGTGAACTATATATTATACATAATATAAAAAAAATAAGGTCATGTCAGCGTTGATCAAGTCATAATTAAGGAGATCAACCATTTGCAAAAGAGATTAAAGTTAAGGTGTTAAAATTATAATTTTTAAACTAGAGAACCAAAATCACTAGATTTTGAAACTTAAGGGACCAAAAGTTCATTGGTAAATTTAAAATAGAGTGTAAAATATTTGATATAAAATGAAGGGTGTAAAATGAAGGGTGTATGACATTGAAACTTAAATCTAATCACTTTGTCATAATTTGGGTTAGTTTAGGCTTTCAATTGTGAAACCTATTTGACCCAAAATGCAAAATGATTTTGTTTGGATCTTTTTATAACTTTTTTAAAGAAAAAGTAAAAACTAAAAAATAAATAAAAAACCCGTTTCTACCCATGTAATCGGCCCAACCGTCGATTTTGACGAGTTTTTTCAATTCTAGTCCGTTTTTTTTTTTCTTCTTTTTGTCGGGATCTATTGCAAGGTGGTTTTGGAATTCAATTAAATTAGACATACATTCGATTTTCGATCCAATCGGTTGAATCGGCCAATTCCATACAATTTTACTACCTTTATGCCAACAATGGATAATGAAATAAAAAATCTAAAAGTAAACAACAATTAAAATAAAAACTCAACTAATATAAATTTTATATTTAATTTAAATATTTAAATCATATATTTAAATTTAATAGTGCACTATATCATTACCGGCTGGTTCACCTGATCCTTGTCTTCAAGGTTCAGATAAAGTATTTTTTTATGTGAAATGGTTCAAAATTCAAAAGGCTAGTCAAATATTGATGATACAGATGAGATGTAAATAGAAGGAAGGTATTTTAATTGGACTAGTGTTTGGCAGCCCAATTTGGTTTTGGGGTAAGAATCCAAGTGGCATATCACTCACCAAGTGGGCTAAGGTGGGCAGATCCAAAAGAATGTGTGGGTGGTGTTGTTGTTGTGTGTATAAAAGTTAGAGCCTTCAGTTTCACAAGCCTAGTAATTATTGATTCTAATTTACATATTAAAGGGGTTAAAAATTTCATAGTTTAAAAGACTCCAAAAAAATCAAAAAACTCTTATAATTTTGTAGGTTTAGGTGGGTCTATGGGCCCACTTTTTTAAAAAAAATCGAAATTTTTTTATCAAAATTTTTTTCTAATAAAAAAATATTTATAACTTTTTTTTCTCGAAATTTTTTTGATTCGAGAAAAAAAAATTGATTTTTTCCAGAAAAATAATTTTTTGATTTTGCTCACAAAATTTTTCGAGAAAAAAATATTTTAGATTTTCTTGAGAAATTTTTCCGACAAAAATATATATCGAATTTTTTTCAAAAAAAATATCTCAATGAACAAAACATTGGGTCTATGAGCCTCCTCACTTAAGCCCACAAAAAATAATGAAATAATAGATCGGGGCCTTAAAAAATTTATTTCAATAGGGGTCTAATATTAAAAACTTAGTATCAGATTTTTGATAGGAGCTTGAGACTTTGAAACTTTATTGACAGCTCTAATAAGAGGTAGAGGTATCCATTTTATAAATGCACTATTTGTTAAACTTGATTCAGATGTTGACGCGGCCAATAAATTTTAAAAAGTTCCTAAAGTCAAAAGTTCACAAAATTTTAAAGATTAAGTGGATTATAAATCCCAATTTTTTTTATAAATAAAAAGTATGTTTTTAGGACAAATAATTTCCAGAGAAAAAATAAAAAAAATATTTGTTATCTTAGGATAAACTTTTCTGAAATGAAAAAATAATTTTTTTCAAAAAGAAAAATATTTGAAAAAAATCTTATATATTTTGCGAAGAAAATTTTCAATTTATTTTAAAAATAAAATATAAACTTGTTTTTTTGAAAAAAAAAAGTCAAAAAGAATATTTTTATCAAAATAAATCTAGACTAAGAAAAAAAATATAGGATCATTCATTCCCTTACGAAGCTTATGAATGGCCTACAAAATACGAAAAAAAAAATATAGGGCCATTCATTCTCGTAAGTTGATGAATGGCCCAAAAAAAAATATAGGCCCACAAAATACGAAGCTTATGAATTTTTGATCTAGAGACGATGATACACAAGGAAGCATGAGATAACTGCGAGTGTTCTTTCGGGATCACAAATGAGAGCGTGCATGTGAAATAGGTTTGAAGTGCGAATGAATTTGTTGATGGCAAGCGCAATAGTATTAACCTTACTGTTGTTGATAGACTCTAAATGAAAACACCAAATTGTTAGACTATTTTATGTTGCGACTAACAAAATTGCGGATTCTAACTTAAAAAAGAGGAAAAACAATAAAAACTATCTATAAATATAAAAATAAATTCTTCATTCATTTGGTAACTTTAAATGTCTCAATGAGACTAATATGTAGTACTAACAGTGGGTAATGAAATTAAAGGTTTAATGACTATCAAGCTCAACTAAACAACAATTAAAATAAGAACTCAACTAATACAAATTCTACATCTAACTTAAATATCTAAATCATCTTTTAAATTTAATGGCATGTTCTATCCTATTGCTAAAATCAAATAGACTTTTGGATGTTTTGAAAATTTTGAGAAATAAAAGTAATTCTTATTTCTCGAAAAAGTAATGTGAAGGTGGTGAACAATGTTTTTTGAATTGGGGTGTCAATCACCAAATATTGTTGTAATTTAGAAGGTAGTTTTCTACTCCGTAATGTACACTTTAATTTTGAGTTTTGATTTCGGTAAACCTAAAATTTATTTTTAAATAGGAAATTTTGATTTTTAGTTTTTGATTTTTTCTAAGTTTAATGATAAAAATGGTAATGAAGATGAGGAAAAATATGATGAAGATGGTTCATGATTTCTTTAATTTTTAAAAATTAATTAATAAATAATACAAATAGATGCTGATAAAAGTCAAATTGTTATATTTTAAAATATAAAGACTATGTATCTATTTCTATATAAAATTATTTACGGTGGATTTCAAGTATATTTTTGTATACGTGGCAACTTTACATACTGTATAGTAATAAATGTTCATTTATAAAAGTAATTAAATACTTTAATATTAAATTATAAAAATAAATAGCAATAATAATAATCATTATAATAATATAATAATTATCATCATAATAATTAATAAAGGAAAATTGGAACCAATTGATTTAAAAGGAAAATGATATCCTCATGTCTAAATTTAGAATGCCAATATTTAAATGCAAATTTCAAACAACATGCTAATTTTCAAGCGTATAATAATTGTGTGCTATGAATTGGCACTTGACCATTAAAATAATTAAATGTCTTTAATAATTTTTCCCTTTTCAAATTCCAAAATAAGGAAGCATATCTTTTTAGTCTGTATACATATTTCAGGAATTATTGAATAAAATTATTTGAAACAATATCATAATATTCTTTTTTTTTTTTACAAAATATTATAATATTTTATAGACCTTTCATCTGATTAGGGAATTATCTTAAATGCAATATCAAAATATTTCGACCTATAAATTAATATTATTTGCAAATTCAACAATTATTGGTTCATCGTCAACCAACTTGGTTTCAAATTCATAATTTCAAATTTTTTTTGTTGTCTATGTATGTTCACATGTACATATGGCACCCAAAACTAATAATATTCAAATATCACTAATAATATTATTGAAGTAACAATGTCAATTATAAGGAAGGGGGTTTGAATTATAATCGCCTTTCTTTAAAATTCCTGTTTAAAAACTGAAATGTTTAACTCAAGATTGATCTTGGTTATAAACGAATGACGTTCTTGGTTAGTTGAAAAACAACAATATCAATTGATCAATATAAAACTGAATATAAGACAAATAATAAATAGAGATACAGATATAGAGATCACACAAGCATATATCCTGGTTAACCCAAACACGGGTTACTTCCAGTCCTCACAAATGTGAGATTTTCCACTAAGTGCTCAAAGCAAGAACGTTGTTGATTTTCACACAGTTTTCACAGATCAGTCTTGATCTATTACACAATTTCTACCTTTCTACCTAGAAAGAATTTCCATAGGTTTACCTTACACTATTTTAGAAAGGATTTTACAAGCTACCTTTTAAATCATAAAAGGATTTTCTACACACTACTCAAGCTATGTTAACAATATAGCCTTGAGTTACAAAGTGATGATTTTGAGAATGTTAGAATCTAGGTATTGCTCAACTCTTGTTTGAGAAATAGATTCTATATTTTAGAACTCAGTAATCACTGATTCTAATATCACACTAAGAATGGAATTGCAACTTAGAATGATTTGATAAGCTCGAGTATGATTGAATGATTGATGTTTTGCTTGGCACTTTTGAGTTGTATTTTGTTCTCTATCGTGAAGCTTTATTTATAGGCTTCAAGAGAGCTTATGACAGCTCATTTATGCATTGAAACTAGACCAGCTGTCATGAGTAAGTGAATGGATAAGATCAGCCATAAAGCAAGATTGTTATTGCTAAAACCAGGAATGTTCTTGTGATCCAAGAACGTTCTTCGAATTTGTCTGAGATGAGCTTACTTATATTGTGATCTTGACAGTTGTTTGAAATGATTACAAGCTTTGAGTCACTTGTGCAAGTCTGTTTGAAGGTACAACAACAGTGTCCTTTACAGCCTGTCAGTTTGTACTTGCACTTGCTTGACTTGGAGAATGATCTTGCTTTATGCATTTTGTGAGGCAAAGTGTTGAGCCTTCGAATTCTACAATGACTCTTGCATAGATTGATCCTTGTATATCTTTGATGAAGATATGGAATGTATGACACTTCTTGGATCTAATCTTTTACATAAAATTCTGATCATTCTTGTTTATGGCAGATGTGGAGAACGTTCTTCGTTTTCCAGAAATCTGTCAAGAACGTTCTTCGTTTTACTGATTTTGCTTTCTTGATTTTAATAAGATCTGCTTTGTAATGCTTGATACCTATCTTGTTTTAACACATTCAAATACACATGTTAAATACCAAAACACTTAGAATCACAATTAGAAGTCTTAATTAACCTTTTGTTTAATTATCATAAAACATTAATTTAGAATTTTGTCTCAATAGTTATGGTGTTAAATCTCTTGAGAGAGATTTTGTCGTTAAGTGATTAAGAAATAATACTCAGTTCACACACAAAAATAAGAGAACAATCGATATTAATGGATATCCACAATTATTAACGGGTTTTTAAATATCAACAGATATTAGTAGATATCCATGAGTATTATCTTTTAAATAAAAAATAATTTATATATAAACTTTATTTAATTTTTGCAATTATGCAGAATTTTTCGTCTCTTTTGTCAACATCAACTAATTATAGTAGATAAAAATATTAAAATATTAGTGCATGATAAAAAATTTATCACAAAATTTCGTTATAAAAATTATTAATACATTAACACATTAAAAAAATTAATAACTTATTAATGGCTAAATACCACCCGTGGTCCCTTGACTTAATTTCAGTTAACGTTTTAGTCCTTTATCTTTTTTTTTTCCCGATTTAGTCGTTTATTTTAATTTTAAGTGACAATTTGATCTACTATGTTTTAAAATGTCAACAATGTTATCCTTTTTTAAAAAAATTCATCAAAATTTTCAAACAAAACCCATAAAATTAATTATTATCTTTAGTATAATGCAAATTTCATCAAATTCATAACTTAAATCTTCAAATAAACTCATATTTTCATCTCCAACAACATCAAATAAAGAATAAAAATATGAGTTTATTTGAAGATTTAAGTTATGAATTTAATTAAATTTGCATTATATTGAAGATGATAATTAATTTTACGGGTTTTGTTTAAAAATTTGATGAATTTTTTGAATTTTTGTAAAAAAAAAAGGATAACATTATTGATATTTTAAAACATAAAAGATCAAATTGTCACTTAAAATTAAAATAAACGACTAAATTGAAAAAAAAAATAAAAGACTAAAACGTTAACTGAAATTAAGTTAATGGACCATGATATTTAGCCTTTATTAATTTACAAAATGATCCAAATAGACACATATATCATTATATTCACTTATGTATCTATTAACTTACGATTTGTTAAGCAACTCACACTATACCCTTACATAATTTATCAAATGATACTTGTACACATGAATTATTTGCTATTCTTAAACCCAATTACTAATACAAAAACATATTTTATCTACAACACTTAATATATTAATATTTAGTTTTAATTTAAAATCGTTTATGCATGCAACAAGCCGACAACCTATCTCGTACATTACAAATATATGGTAAATTTTGATTTTGGATTGGATTGAGTTTTTTAAAAGACTAGGCATACTACAATGGTTTAAGTTACCAAAGGCACTATAAAATGATCCATAAAAAGTTAAATACATATTGGACAAAAACTACAAGTTTATTTTATATAAAATAAATACAAGAAAAAATTTATTTTTTATTTTTAAATTATATTCAATTTTTATATTGAATTGTCTTTGATACATTGGATTAATGAAAAATTAAAAGTTATATGACATCAAACATTGATGCATATATATATTTTAATAATCATTTAAAAAAATAGATGAATGTTAAATTTTTATTATTCATGGTTGTACTAATAATTCTTTTCGACTGTTTTATACTTTATTTGAATTTTATTCTATAAAATTTTAACGTCAAACTTTTGTTATTAAAAATAATAAAAATTCAAAATACATTAATATATACATTATCAATTTTTTATATTTTATATTTTATGTCCTATTTAATTATATCGTTTTATTTGTAATTAAAACAATGTTTAAAATTCATCGGATTAATAATGAGGTTTAAGTATAAAAATTGATTCCATATAATTTCAGGATTAGGTAAAGAACATAATCCGTCTTTAGTATACCTTTTCTAATTATTACGGTTACTTTCTTAATATTAAATAATTAATGTAAGAATGTTTAAAAAAAATATATTAAATATAAATTAATTAATTTACTTTAAACTATATTTAAGACCAACAAATAAAAGTGATTTTTGTTTATAATTGAGGGTGAGAGAGTACCAAAATTATGGTTTGGAATAGTATAAAGATAAACATTAAAAAAACAATATTTTACCGAATTTATACTTTCTCTTTCTTATACCCAAGCAAAGCATCAGTGGGTTGTCGTACACCTGACAGCCATTACAGAAATTGACCATAACAGCTGAAAAGAAAACATTGTTGCAGTGGAACAAACC
Source organism: Cicer yamashitae (assembly GCA_037974755.1). Classification (NCBI taxonomy): domain Eukaryota; kingdom Viridiplantae; phylum Streptophyta; class Magnoliopsida; order Fabales; family Fabaceae; genus Cicer; species Cicer yamashitae. The sequence continues at coordinate 21,953,462 of JBBPBQ010020323.1, forward strand.
TAACAACAGAATGAGAAAACAAGACGAACAACGAGTTGTTATCCTAGGAGGCGGTGTTGCCGGTTCCCTCGTCGCTAAATCTCTTCAATTTCATTCCCGTGTCACCCTCATTGATCCGTAACTTCTCTTCTTTCTCTTTCATTTCTTTGCCCCCTTGTTTAATTATGCTTCACCCGAATTTTTAATTTCAATTTAAGATTATAATAGTAACTGCACCATTCGTTATTATTAATTCTTTTTTTGTATTTAACCCCATAGGTTATTTGGTTTAGGTTTATGCCGCCGTATGGTTTTTTAAATTTGTTATATTATAAGTTGATTTTAGGTGAACGTTTGATGCATAATTGGATTTTTTTAACCCTCTTGTAGTTTTGGAATCATAATCGCTTTTTAGAATTTCCCTATTTATCAAGTTTCAGTTTTGAGGTTGAAAAATGTGTTTTTGCATATTTATCACTTGTTATTGTGTTGACTTTATTGAATTTGTGTTGTACAAAACACTGCATTAATGATTGATTGATGGTAGTATAGCTTTTTATGAAGCACAAACATGGACGCGAAATTGGTAATAATTTGAGAAAATTAAAGTAATTGTATGTAATCACAAGTGTCAGTGTTGTGTTGGACTCAAATATGCCTTCAATCTGAAGCGTTGTTGCTACATAGATAACTTTCCATGTACATGTATGTCAAATTGTTATGGTCTTTCTGTGCTTCTCCTGATTGAGTGCAATTGAATCCAGGAAGGAATACTTTGAGATTCCATGGGCAAACTTGAGGACAATGGTGGAGCCATCCTTTGGAGAAAGGATATTGATCAACCATAGAGAGTACTTCACAAAAGGTGACCTTGTTGTATCCAGTGCTGTCAATGTGACAGAAACTGAAGTGTTGACTGCAGACGGCCGTCAGATTGTGTACGACTATCTTGTAATTGCCACTGGGCATGCAGATCCTGTACCCAAAATTAGGACCGATAGACTTCATCAGTATAAAGAAGGTAATCTTAAACATGTATCTTTTATCTAGTAGGATGACAAATATTTTGAATTTGAACTCATGCAAAATATGCAGACATTTATTTGAGCCTACGTTACCATCATTGTTGTCAAATAGTAGCTATAACACCGCTATAGTGTAGCGGAATTTTAACAAACCATTATTGTTCTGTGATACGTGATTTAGTACATAGTATTGTCAAATAGTGGCTATAGCAGCGTTATAGTACTATAGTGTAACATAATTTGCACAAAATGCTATTTTTCGCGAACTGCGATTGACAACATTGATTACCGTAATGATTGCCTTTCAGTGTTTCTGATGTTATATTTGCTTAGCTAATCTTTGGGGAGAATGAGTTTCTTCCATTGAATTCAGGTAGGTTAATCATCAAAATTGGCTGCCATGTTGAAATGGTATGAATTGCAGCCAATTTTGATTAGAGCTCAAAACAACTGATTGAATTTTTAGCACATTGCTATCTATATCACCAGACTTGTTTATAGCAGCTATCTAGGATTACATTGTATTGTTGTTTCTGATTCAATCATATCATATACTAACATTGTTCATTTTAGCATAGTGTTTTGAGAGTGATTTTATTTTATAGAATTGATTCAACAATGTAATAAATTGAAACTGTCAGAACTTGAGTTATGAAGTTCATTTTCTCTGGCAGAAAATCAAAAGATAAAATCTGCTCGCTCCATTCTGATTGTTGGAGGAGGTCCTACTGGTGTGGAACTTGCCGGAGAGATAGCTGTTGATTTTCCGGATAAGAAGGTTACACTAGTGCACAAGGGACCAAGGCTTCTGGAATTCATAGGGGCAAAAGCCGGTGATAAGACTCTAAAATGGTTGAAATCTAAGAATGTTGAGGTGAAACTAGAGCAAGCGGTTGACTTAAACAGTGCCGCAGATGGACACAAGGTATATCGAACTTCAGTTGGGGATACCATTGAAGCAGATTGTCATTTCTTATGCACGGGGAAACCACTTGCTTCGGCATGGCTTAAGGAAACTGTGTTGAGGAATGACTTGGATGTTCATGGAAGGATTAAGGTAGATGAAAACTTGAGAGTCAAGGGTCGGAACAACATTTTTGCAATTGGAGATATTACAGATATTCCAGTAAGTACTTTCTATTATTAATGTATTCTGTTTTTCCACTGTTATACATGTAACCATGCCTTTTATAGCACACTCAACTCAACAACTTACTCATTCTTGTGCTACTTCCATGATGTTCTTTCTGTTCCTTTTGAACTATGCTGGGAGATCATGCTTTATTGCTTAGATTTTGACTATACTTACACTTCTACTCACTAATGATGAAAATATTGATGTAAAATGAATGAGAGCAATGCTTGAACTGGTTTCTACTACATGAATAGTTGAGTTGCCTTTTTTAGCAATATAGCAAGCTCATGAAACTAGTTTTCCTGCAAGTTTAGTTTAGATACTTTGCTCATTGTAATAGGGTCTGTTTAGATTAACTTATTTGAGTGTATTTACTTACATAAGTGCTTGTGAGATTGTTTGAGAGGGTTTACGGAAACAGTTTATGACCTGTCCATAATCGGTTTTGAACTTATTTATGTAAGCTTTCTAAATAGTTTAGATGAAAAATGTTTGTCTTTATTTTATCTTTTGTCATAGAAATAGCTTATATATGAACACTTTTATGATAAACACTTACGCTATAAGCGCTCAATTAAGTTGTTTAACAGGGCCTTACGGTACTCCGATTTTTTTTTGTTGGGCATTTGACTGAAGGCTTTACTGCATGTCCATGTATTCAGTTATTGTTTGTTCTTTGCGTCTGATCAGGAACTTTGTTGGGGAAGAAAAATATCCCAAATCCTTCAATTTAGAGACTCCAGTTACTGTGTCTCATCAAATTTTAAAAGTAGGCATATACACATATTTTCCTACAGATTTTCGTGTTTATGTTTCTCGAGATTTTTATGTAAGACTCTCTTTGATTTTGTCTATGTAAATTGACTATCTGATATAAACCTGTGGCATTTTAATATCTTTACAAGCCTCCTGCTAGTTTGTTTTTGATAGAATTCAATACAACAGGAAATCAAGCAAGGGTTTTTGGCACAGAAGCAGGCGGAAGTGGTTGTGAAGAACTTGCGACTGATGATCGAGGGAGGAAGAGAATGTTGGAGGGAAACTTACAAGCCACATTCAGTAATGGCAATAGTTTCACTTGGGAGGTATGATGCAGTCGCTCAGTTCCCGTTGCTGACAATCGGTGGAAGAATTCCTGGCTTCATCAAGTCTGGAGATTTGTTTGTTGGTAAAACAAGAAAACTAATGGGGCTAAACCCTCATACTGAATAACCTTGACTTTGGTAATTAATATTATAAATCATCTGTTTCATAGTTTGTGTAATATATTCAGCTGGTTCTTTCTTTAAAACAATTACTTATTTGTATAATGTAGTTTTTGTATGCTGATGAGAAGTGGTGTTTCTTGAGATGTAATTATGTGAATCAAAAGCTGGAAATGGATGTTACTGCTGAATTATAATTATCCTATAGTCCTGAAAATCTTTGGCAATTTACCATTGCAATTTTGTCAAAAATATTTGTAAATGTACTATTCAATCCGTTGAATAGCACTTTGGTTTGTTTTATTCAATAGCATTAAACTTGCAACATCTAGATTGAAGAGAAAGAGCTAGTTTTCCATCCACCTAAATTCTGATGAAAGTAAGTAATGGATAAAGATCTTATCCTAAACCAAATAAATTTGGTCCTGATTAAACGCGTCGTTCGTAGTTTGGTATCATTACGGAAAGGGTCTTTTTCTCTATGTCAAAGTTATAATGAAAAAAACAACAAATTATTTCCGTAAGAAAAAAAAAATCAAATTCTATAATATTAAGAAGATACTAGAAACTAGTTTTATTTTTCTAAACACATACCAGAAACTAGCTTGAGTTTGTACAAATGATTTTAACTTCCTCAATTAATAGTTACTCTTTTTTATTTTTATTTTTTTATAATCTCAATTAATAGTCACTCTTTGTGTATTATTATTATTATTATTATTATTATTATTATTATTATTAAGATCCATTCATAAAATTACAAATATTAAGAAAAATAGTTATACCAATAATTTTGTCAAAAAAATCTGTTACTTTTTCATAATTACACTAATAATTATTAATATTATAAGAGAAAAATTGACTTATTAAGTAGAGGTATTTTCAATTAATAAGAGAATTCACTGTAAATCCTTGATGAGATTGATGACTCCCACGATAATTCATAATCTAAATTTGTCTAATAAAAAAAAGAAGTTACTAGAAACTTGACGCCAGCATGCAATCACACTGAGCTAAAGATCTTAGCCTCCAACTCCATGACACCTTCCATTTCAAGATAGAGGAAATATTTTAATTAAAAAAATTCTAATAATGATTTTTTCGCCGTCTTAATTGAACAATTATAATCTTAACAAACAAGATTATATATATATATATATATATATATATATATATATATATATATATATATATATATATATATATATATATATATATATATATATATATATATGCTTGTGCAAGCTGGCAACTAGACTTTTATTTTAAAAAAATAAAGTACCCATCATCATGAATATTCATGACTATTATTATTATTATTATTGATTCCTTAAGAAATTGTAAATGAGAAGTTGCATTATTAAGGTTGTAAAGTTGACTATAGCTACCATTTTTGGCTTTGGTCGTTTTTATGTCCAAATTCAAACTACGACGTTTCAATTTGATGATACATGCAATGACGCAACAACATATCTATCTATATATCTTGTTATCTTATCTCATTTTGAAAACAGAACATAATCATTAGTTCATTACAAAGTTAATTTCAACAACGATCAAAGGAAGCTTTTACAAGACATAAAAAAATGGTTGAAAAGAAAGTTGTCATCATAGGTGGTGGTGTTGCCGGTGCTATCCTAGCTAAAACTATTCAACATCATGCTAATGTCACTCTTATTGATCCGTAAGCTCTCTCTCTAGTTCAATTCTTGCTCTTTTTTTCCTTTTTTAATTCAATGTATTTTTTTTTATAATGAGCTTTATAATAATATTTCATGCACTAATTGTTTATTTGGTAAATACCTGATTTTTGTGACTGTCATACGAGCCATTATATAATTGTAATTGTGTTGTGATCAAAGAGACATAAAAAATTTGATGTCAGATGTCAGATTGCCAGGGTAGCACTGACATTTTAGATTGAATCGTGTTCATGTCAACATGACAAACTTACATAAGTGATTACGTAAAAGTTATTTTTATTTTCTCAAATTACTACTGGTGTTGAAATGTCAATTTTGAGACTGGTGTCTGTATCTGTGTCAGTGCTTCATAGCGGTTTGTAGTCGTGGAGTTCTTGTGTAAATTAGTTGTAGTGACTAATTGGAGTTGTTTAAATACAGGAAGGAGTATTTTGAGATTCCATGGGCAAGTTTAAGGGCTATGGTGGAGCCATCCTTTGCAGAAAGGACAGTGATAAACCATAGAGAGTATTTCACAAAAGGTGACCTTGTTATATCAAGTGCCATCAACATTTCTGAATCTGAAGTCTTTACTGCAGATGGCCGTAAGATTTCGTATGGTTATCTTGTTATTGCCACTGGTCACACAGAACATATCCCCAAAACAAGGACTGAAAGACTTGACCAATACAAAGGAGGTAAGTAATACTTTAAGTGTAAAGAAACTGAACATAGAAATATCTAAATTCAATTTGATGAAATATCAATCAGGGTTTTAAACTACGGTTGTTTAGCGATTGTTGATATTGATGAGAATTGCAGTCAAATATTTCTGATGCTGCATCAATTGCAGTTGTTTTGCGGTTATAGAGATATCAAAAACCGTAATGTTGCAACCAAGATTGCGATCACGGGTTTTTTTTAAATTTCTCAATAAATCTATGGTCTATATAGAAAAATGAAATTTTGATAACTCTTGATGTAACTATTGTGCGGAGCTTGTTTTGACTGACTTATTTGAGATTACCTTCTGTTATAAATACTTATGTGACTGTCAGGAAGAACTTATGACATATTCTTAAGCTGTTTTAAGCTTATTTCCATAAACTTTTTAAGATAGTGTATGATAACAGTTTATATGAAAATAGTTTGACTTAGACTTTATTTATTTTATTTATAAAAATAGCTTATACATAATCACTATAAGCATTTAATTAAGCTCTTTATCCAAATGGGCTGTCTAAAGGGATTATGTGACTTTTATATATCTAATCAAAGTTTCACAGTACAATAAATTACTGTTTTTTGTTGTGTCAAGTTGTGTGAAAGATTTTAAATTATCAATTTCATTTGATTGATAAGAATTATTTTCTTTGATTAACAGAAAATACAAAGATAAAAGCTGCACGTTCAGTTTTGATTATTGGAGGAGGTCCAACTGGTGTTGAGCTAGCAGCAGAGATTGCTGTTGATTTTCCTGATAAGAAAGTAACCATAGTTCACAAAGGATCAAGATTGCTTGAATATATTGGGACAAAAGCTTCAAGAAAGACATTAAAATGGCTTAAATCAAGGAAAGTTGATGTGAAATTAGAACAATCAGTTGACTTAGACTCCTTCACAAATGAAAATAGGACATATATAACTTCAGCTGGTGAGAGTATAGAAGCTGATACACATTTTGTGTGCATAGGGAAACCACTTGGTTCAGCATGGCTTGGAGAAACTCTTTTGAAAAATGATTTGGATGGTAATGGAAGGATTCAAGTTGATGAATATTTGAGAGTTAAGGGTAGGAGTAATATTTTTGCAATTGGAGATATTACTGATATTCAAGTAAGTGGTTACCAAAATCAAGTTAATTTGCCTACAAGTAGTTATTTCTTTTTCATATTATTCAAGCCAATTCTTGAATCTTAATTTCTTTCTAATTCTGTTTTGACTTATTCATATTGCATGGAATCATTGAATATCTTATAACCTTCTTATGCCTTAACAACGAGAGGTGTTGAAATTTAAATATGAGTGGTTAGTTTTACTTTTGCTAGTAATCGGTTAAATGAATGATATATAAGATAAGTGACTCATGTATCAAATGCTTAAATTTTTGGGTTTATCGAATATGTGATATTGTGATCGCTGTGTTCTTAATCATTAGTCTAAAGTTGCTCCTAAGGCCAAGCGGCCTGCTCCCGCCCGTAGGACTCGAGGCTTCATAGAGGGAAATAGATTTATGTAGTTGGTTTGTTGCATTAGACGTGTTTTTTAAAGTGGGAACACTAACTGTGTTATTAAGATTGGACAGCTGAAATGACATGAAGTCACGTGATTCGTTTGATATGACTTATAGTTAGTGATAAGTAAGCAGGTCGCTCGAGTAAGGTGAATAAACTAGACTGTAGTATTTACACACAATTTGCAATCTAAAACTTTAAACTTGAATCATAATAGAAAAGTACTGCATTGCAGTTCCTCTGCACTCAGAGGCGTAGGCACAATTGGCTGCACTCCGTGACCAATTCTCGCATGTTTTTTATTTGAATTTTTTACATTAATTTTTCTTTTGAATCGGGATTGTTGTTCTATCATCTTCACATAGCATGACCATATCTTTTAGTATTTGTTACTTGGTTATTTTCACACAAGCAATTAATCCTAGTTAATGTTTGATTTGAAACATAATTTATAGGAAATCAAACAAGGAGTGTATGCACAAGGTCATGCTCAATTGGTAGCCAAGAATCTAAAGCTATTGATAGAAGGAGGGGGGAAAGAACATAAATTGGGAATTTACAAAGCACAACCACCAATGTCTATTGTTTCACTTGGAAGAAAGCATGGAGTTGCACAATTCCCTTTCATGACAGTTGTTGGAAGATTCCCTGGTATGATCAAATCAGGAGATTTGTTTGTTGGGAAAACAAGAAAGGAATTAGGACTTGAACCTAATATTAAAAAATCTTAATCAATTTCATATGATGTGTGTATATAGTTACTCAACTTATCTTTCCTATAGTTATTATTTTTGTGTGTTTGTTTGTGTTCATTATTTGTTTTCTTTCAGAGTGTATTCCATTGAGTTTCAATGTACCTATAGTTAGTATTTCTTTATAATTTTGAATTTGTAAGTGTTGTATATTTCCCTTGATTATAAATAAATATTGAGTTCTTTCTTTAGGTCGGATTTTTTTTTTTTAATATTTAGTCTCTATAATTAGGTGAAATATAAGGATAGTTTAGTGACTGAGTTGAAAGAGTTGGAGACTTGAGTGATATAGAGTATAAAAACTTAAATATAAAAAAAGAGCATAATATTACAACTAAAATGAAAAAAGAAAATTAATTACAACTAGTAATCAAACAAGTGTATATTATAGACTTAGATTGAAAAGTTTAAATAAAAAGAAGGTAACTATAAAAAATTGAAAAGTGTATATTATAGAGACTAAATCGAAGAATTGAACATAAATTCTATATTTAAGAAAAATTGACAGTGAAACACATCAAGAATTGAACATAAATTCTATTTTTAAGAAAAATTATATTATTGACACTTTCAACACTTCAATAAAAAATAAACTCCTGTAACACTGTTGCTTCTTTTTGTTGTTGTTGTTGAAGAGTACACTGTGTTGCTATTTATTACATATTTGTTGTTGTTGATACTCTAGTAATCAGGGAAGACAAAATCTTATAATATTTTAGTTAAGAGTATTTTGAACATTTTGAAAGATGTAATGTGAATTGATCAGCTTGAATATTCACTTTGAACTATTTTGAATCTTTTTATTATTTTATCAATATCAATATAATATATTAAAATAAGCCTTCAAATTATTATGTTACACATAACATTTTTTTATATCATGCAACATTAATTATGTTATATCTTTCAATAATATAATGTGGCATATTTAAAATTCATTTCTTTTTCTTCATCATTTTACTACTTTATATCTCTATGATTAAAAAACGAACAACAAAAAAATATAACTCTAATTATAAATTTGATTGAACTGTGAATTACTTCTTTAATTCATTGCATATAAATACATCATAATATTTTAATTACATTTTGATAATTAAATATAGCAACCACAAATTATCACAAAATATATAAAAATATAATAATCAAATCTTAAATTAAAATAAATAAATAAATAAATATTTAAACAAATAAACTCATTTAAATCAGTAAATCT
>JBBPBQ010020323.1:21988889-22002395 GCA_037974755.1 Cicer yamashitae
ATTATATAGATGTAATATATTACAATAATAAAAAATAAACAAGTATTATATACATGTAATTTGATTTGGTTTTGAAAAAGGAATCTGAAATTTGATCCCATATGTGGTGTTATCACAAAATAAAATTTAAAAATATTCCATAATATTCAATTTTATGTGATTTTTAATTTTTCTAGATTAATTTACAGTTTTATTCTAAATCAATTTAATTTTTTTTTTAAAAAAGTAGATTTAGATTTAAACACCTCACATAGGAAAATAACTCGATTTATAATATCAGGCCGACCCTTCAATTAAATATAATTATACTCTAACGACTTAAATTTCGAAAAAAGGTAAGTATATATAGTATACACATTTGATATTATTTTATAACACTATTTACTTGTCAATTTTAAAAAATATTAGCCCTAATTGAAAATTTGGTTTTTTTATTTTTACTAATTTGTAGAATTTAACCTTCCTATTTTAAAATTTGACATTTTTAGTCTCTCTTTCATCTTTTGTAACTAAAAATTCCAATTTGGCACATTTTAAAAGACATACATATGATATAACGAGGTAGAATGATTAATACTTATAAAATTGTAATTAAACTCTCTAAATACTCAAGTTTCAAATTTAGAAATTATTCATTTTTATAATTTAATTAATAACATATAAATAATCAATCAATCTAAAAAGTACTACATCATGAGTTCTTATGCCATGTCATTTAAATTTTTCAAATTGCATTTTTTTAATTAAAAAATATGAGAGAGACTAAAACCGTCGAATATTAAAATAGGGAGACTAATTCTACAAATTAATAAAAATAAAGGGACAAAAACTATAATTAAGCCAAAATATTAATAATATACTATCATTATTAATATTTTTTTTTAGTAAAAGAAACAATATTCATTGATTTAAATCGTAGAATATATCGATGCAATATAAATTCAAATTTGTTAAAAACATAAAGGATAAATCTGCAAACATACTCACAACATCTAAGTTAATAGTGTAAAACAACAACATAACATAAAACATAAGTGTGCCTACTATTATGACAACATTCAAGTGTCTAGAAGTATTGACGACGTCAAAGTCATTGATCGAAATTTGTAATCGATCAAAGTTATTCTATCAATCTGAACTAAAATGAACATCGCACCAAAACGGAAAAGTGTCGTACCAAAACGAGAAAATAAAAAAGTGTCACACTCAAAGGACGAAATCATAATAAAAAATACGAAATAAAAACTAAATTAGTGTGAAAATCACTTATATAATAAAATGAAAGGAAAAAATTGATTTGTAGGAGTAATTTTAGACAAAAAAAATCACCCATATTTAATGGAGGAAGAAGAATTCAACTTTAGGAGTAAGGTATGGGAGAGGCTTCTGAGAACAAGAAACTTAGTAGCATTATTAGACAAATTTAAAGGGTCTAATATTCTTTTTTTTTTCCAGCTGAATTCAAAATATTCTTGATTAAAGCAATCAAACACACACGTAATTGATCTAAATAAATGGGCCTCAAATGATCTGAACAAATAACTAATATAAACTAAAATATGCTTCAATTGGGCCCATGGCCATAAATAACAAAAAAAGTTATATAGGGAGTTTTTTTCCACCCTCACACGCATTTCATACATTTGAAAAAAATAATTTTTTTTTTTTTTTTGTCTTTTAGAAGTATTCTTTCAAATAAAAAATAAACTTATTTTTTTATCCAAAAATATACTTCCATTAGAATAGAGAGTTGTCAACTTCTTTTGGAGGTTTTTAAATCTTTTTGGAATCTGTCTAAACTTGTGAGATCCCCAATTGTAAAGATGAGAGAGGGTATTTTCAAGCCTAATATTTGTAGGGAGTTCATTATTATGCCAAGCCTCTTTGACAATATTAGAGGACTCTTCATCATGAAGTCATATTTCCTCGAAATGCTTCACATAGTTAAAATCAATTGATGTTTTTGGTGGTATTTAGGGTATCCATAGATACTTGTAGCCCTCCAATTTTCTTGTTTATTAATAGAGTTAATAGTCATATCAACATAGTTAAAATCAATTTTATTACAATCAACATGAATAGAATATTTGAATGGTGTTATGGAGCAAATAAAAGTGACTAAAAAGGACCTTGATGAAGCTCTAAGTCATGAAGAGTTATGGTGAAATCAATGCACTAGAACTTTGTTACTTCAACATAGTGACAAAAACACTTATGTTTTTTCATATGAAAATATCAGTAAAGATTATACTCCCTGAAATTATTGATTATAACCAGTGTGCATTTGTCCATGGTAGGATGATCTCTGATAACTCCCTTAGTGTGCATTTGTCCCAATTTGGAACATCATAAGGCAGCTCAAATCACCTCCTAATCATACCCACTTTTTATGGAGACTACAAAATGTCAGCTCCGAAATTGTGAAATTATCGGCCCTCTTCTATGCCCTTGACGTGGTATTCAACTACTCACATTGAAACCATTGATCACACCTTTAAATAATGTGTCTGGGCGACACAAATATGGTTTGGCTCCGCCCTAACTCTTAATTTTAATTGCACCCAAGTTTCCATTACTGATTGGTTTAGAAGCTTTATTTTATCAAACAACAAAGAGAACATAGTTTGTTCGAACCAAGTTGGTTTTATACTTAGAGTTTTAATGATAACAAAAGTATTTAACGAGAACAATATATTTGACTTCACAGAGTATGGAAGAAGATTCATGTTTTTGAAGAAAATCTAAAATAAGATTTGATTCAGATTTATAATTGAAGAAAATATAAAAAAAGATTTGATTCTGATTTATGACTGAAGAAAATCTTTGACCAAGTTGAAAAGAAGATATCGTCAAGATTTGATCAAGATTTATCACAAGAAGATATCAATTATTTAAAAGAAGATTTGATCAACATTTATCTACAACAAAATATGAACAAAATCAATATGAAGAATTTACAAACTCAATCTGAACAAAATACGAAGCTACGAACATAATTAATCTGAAAAATTTACAAACTCAATCTAAACAAAATACGAACAGAATCAATCTAAAGAATTTACAAACTCAATGTAAACAACATAATTCTAAAAGAACTGCTCAGATTGGATTCAGAAATAAAGAATTGACTAAATAACATATTATCAAAAAATATCTTGTTGAGAATATTTTTGAATAAGATCATTGTTGACCAAACTAGGAATGAAGATACAACTCAAAATTAAACAAGGACTAAGTTGAAGCCCTAATTTTGTCTATAAATAGATACTCAAGGCTGAAGAAGAAAATCATCGAAAATCATAAAAGAGTAGAAAAACTCATAAGCTCAAAATTTCAAATTCATCTTAGAGTTTAAAGAGAGAAACACTTGTTCAAGTTAGAAATATTTTCTAAGGTTTTTTTTTTTTTTTTGTTAGAGTGTGAGAGTTATTATTATTATCAACATTGTTAGAAGCAAACACTCAAAGTTCCAATCTTTTGTATCCGACTCAATAATGGTTTAGTTCCTTCTTCAATCTGGGGTTGTCAGGTTGTTAGGAGAAGACTAACTTCGAGGGTCAGGTGCTTTGTAATTCAAGGTATTTTAATATGTGGATTAAAGCCTTCTAAATGAGGGGACTGGATGTAGTCAAGTTAGTAGAGAACCAGAATAAATCTATATTTATGTTTTTATTGTTTGCTGTCTTTGAACCCGATTGCTTAAAGGTGCATCAAGACGGTGGTGGAGCATGGCAAAAACTTGGAAAGAAGAATGTTGACAACCAAGCTGCAAACCTAATCGGCCCCAACATGAATGATGCGATTTTGACTAACCATAATCATAATGGAAGGCACAATGAGAATGATTGGGTCGAAACAGTGATCTAGTGAATTGACAAAGCTGGAGACAACAGTTTGGGAAGACATGGAAATCAAGAGAAAATACTAGAGAATGCAAGCCACGTCGACGAGGATAGGGTCGAACCGCAATTTGACGTTCTGGTTTTGTGAAGAAATGAAATATGAGAGAATTTGTGCCAAGTTCCATTTTTGCTATGTTAGAAGTAGAAGGTTGTTCAACCCCTTCATGTGCTCACACGCCTCCCAAAACCCCAAAATACCCTCTCCAGAAGTTGGGATCTAGTTTGGCATTTTATTGGATTCACGCTTTCGATAATAGACTTCAATATGGGTAGAACACCCATTTTGTCTCATTCACTCAAATTCAAATAAAAAGCACACTAAAACTCATTTTTCTCTAAAATTCAAATCAAATCCTACTCAAACCACTCTCAATAGCATATTTTGTTTTTTAAAATAATCTGGTCTGGAATAATAACTATCGAATTCTAGCATTTAGTAGTGTTAAATACTACTCTCGGATTCCAGAATTCAATTTACACCAGTTCAAACTTTCAAGTTTTTTAACGAAAAAATGACAATGAGAATACTTTTAGAGCTACGTTATCTTTAAAATGAACGAAAATAATGTTGATAGAAACAATGGATGAAGGAATGGTGTATTTAAACACTTTTTTCATTTAAAAAACAGTTTTTTTTTCTTAATTGCAATTTTAGTCCCCTTATTTTTACAGATTCATGAAATTGATCCCCTTTTTTAAAAGTCAACAGTTTTGGTCCCTCCCTCTGATTTTTTAACTAAAAAATGATGGCGTGAGATGCTTTAAATAACATGACATATGATACGATGATGTAGAATGATTAACACCCATGAAATTGAAATAAAACGCCGTAAAAACTTAACTTTCAACATCAGAAAATTTTCATATTTTTAATTTAGTTAATGACATATGAATAATTAATGCATCTAGATGGTTCTATATCATAGAATTGTATGTCACGTCATTAAAAATATGTCAAATCGTCATTTTTTTAGTTCAAAAATATGAAGGAGGAATCAAAACTGTCGAGTTTTAAAATAGAGGGATCAATTATGTGAATTAGTTATCATAGAAGGACCAAAACTGCAATTAAGTCTTTTTTTATTTTTTTTATTTTGGAGGTTGAGTGTTGAAGAAGGTGAAGTTGTCAAAATCTGAGATGATTGATATATTTTACATTATCGAAAGCGCGAATCCAATAGAAACTGAACTAAAAACGGAACAAGATCTCAACTTAGCGATAAGGAGTATTAATAAAAGTTTAGGGTCACATGAGTAAAAGTGGAGTGGGGGTTAGAAACCTTCGAAGAGAGAAATCTACCATGCACCCCGCACCTTCATTTCCCTCCCCCATCCCAAATGAAAATACTATTTTGCACTTATTTACTATGTATAAAACACTCAAAAAAATTTACCACTCCATTATTCACCTACCTTTCGAAAATTAAAAAATTTACCTTACCATTCAAAAAATTTCAAACTTTATAAATATAAAAAAAGTGAGTTTTTTTTGACATTTTCGAAACTTTTGATAAATCTGAAACTTTCGAAATGTATTTTTCCAGAATTCATATAAAATTTCGAAACTTTTGATCAATTTGAAAGTTTCGAAACGTAATTTTCCAGCTTTTATAAAAACTTTCGAAACTTTTGAACAAGTTGAAATCTTCGAAACACAATTTCTCAGATATTGAAGGTTTCCATAAATTCGAAACTTTCGAAGCATAAATTTTCAGAAAACATCAAAATGTTCGAAGTAATACAATTTCGAAAATTTCAAAAAATTCGAAACTTTTTGAAAGTTTCAATTTATATGAAATTTTCGAAATGCAAATAAATATTTTAAAAATAATAAAAATTTGTATTTATAAAAATGGATTTATAATATTATTATTAATTAAATTTAGTATACTTTTTGAAATCAGGTATGAGTAGAGTTGAGGTTTTTACTTCAAGAACGACTATAGATTCTACAAAAAAATTCACCACCGATTAGGTAATATTACTGATAATTCACTACCGATGAAATTTTTATTATAGACATATATTGATGTTTTATTTGAAACATATTTTGTAGGTATTTCCCTTTCGAGAAGCTGTATTTGAATGGACAAAAAATATTGGAAGGCAAAATGGAATTTTTATTGTTACCATTCGATCTGATAAAGCAACCGGAAAGAGAGGAAGAAAAGACATATTAATTTTGGGATGTGAAAAAGGTGGAAGATATAAATCAAAATCAATAGTAACTTGTTCTCACAAGGAAAATTGTCTGTTTAAACTCAGATGTATACCGTTGAGTATTTGTGAATGATGGAAAATTAGTGTTCGTCGTGGAACGCACAATCATGATTTAGCGGATACTTTAACCGGTCATTCATATTTGGGACGTTTAAATGAAGAAGAGAGAAAATTTGTCAATGACATGACAAAGTATAAGCTTGCACCAAGATTCATTTTGAATGCTTTGAAAGAGAGAAATAAAGAGAATCTCACAATTCTCAGTCAAATATATAAAGCAAGGAGTACTTATCGATCATCGTTGAGAGGTTCATACACAGAAATGCAGCATCTATTGATGTTAATACAAAAGAAAGTGCATTGGACAAGAAGACGGGAGAATTCAGATGTTTTGAGAGACAAATTGTGGACGCATCCTAATTGTATAAAGTTGTTAAACACGTTTCATTTTGTTTTGATATGTGATAGCACATACAAAACAAATAGATATCGGTTACCATTACTTGAAATTGTCGGTGTCACATCTACTAGTTTCACATTTTCGGTTGCGTTTGCTTACTTGGAACAAGAGCGACAAGATAACTTCATCTGGGTATTTGAAAAGGTAAGACAGTTGTTCGTCTCTGAGAATTTAATTTCTAAAGTTATTGAGACTGATAGAGATCTTGCCACGATGAATGCTATTAGTGTTGTGTTTCCTACTTCAATTCATTTCCTATGTCATTTTCATATTGAAAAAAATGTTGGGGCACGATGCAAACAATATGTGAAAAAGGATAGACAAGATGAAGTAATGGATTTATGGAGAAAAAAATTGTATTTTCGACTTGTGTAGAGGAGTATGATCATCACTTGCAACACTTTGAGCTAGTGTGTGCCGATATTATCCTTTTTGTTGATTATGTGAAAGATTCATGGTTCACACCTTACAAAGAAAGATTTGTCATGGCTTGGACCAATAGAGTGATGCATTTGGGGAACACAACATCTAACAGATATTTTTAAATTATGATTTGTTTTGTTTTAGAAAATATGATTTACTAATTTATGTGATTTGTTTTTAATTTGTGTTATTTAATTTATTTGTAGAGCTGAGTCTGCTCATTGGAGATTGAAAAACATGCTGCAAACTAGTTTTGGTGACTTGTGTAAAAGTTAGGATGCTATGAATATGATGTTGAAGAACCAAGTATGTATCATTAAATCGTCTTTTCATAAAACCATCCTCGATGTTGAGCACGGGTATAATTCACCATTTTTTCAAAGTTTACATCATTGTATATCAAGGAAATGTTTTAAAAAAATTGACAAACAATTAAAGAGGGTGAAGATTGTAGGTACTGACAAAACAAAATGTGGTTGCTCAATCAGAACAACTCATGGATTATCATGTGCTTGTGAGTTGACAAATTTGCAGATATCTGGTAATGTTATCCCTTTAGATAGCATTCATGTTTTTTGGAGAAAATTAAGCATTGAGCATGAATTGAAGGATGAAGAATCTTTATCAGAATATGAATTTTCAAAAGAGATGGAAGTAATGAAAGCGTACATGAAGAAACAAGATATTGTTGGTCAAAGGATATTCAGGGCAAATGTGCGTGAACTTGTATTTCCACATACAACAACAATACTTGCACCACCTCGAGCAACAAAGCATCAAGTCTCCGCCGATATGTCATCAGTCCACCTTTAACAACGTGTTTTGCAGTCCACCTACATGCTCTTGGAAGATGTGCAGGAACCGCTCCACTATCGCCCTCTTACAGATCCTAGGAAAGTGTTCGTAAATCCAGCACTGCACCAAAAATAAATAAGTAAATAACACAACTTAATAAATAAATAATTAAATAAATAAATAACACAACTTAATATAAATCATATACCTGTAATAGGGTCATGTAACCTCTCAACTGTCTAGTGTCGTGGACAGCTCCATCTCCCAGATTGTCATATAAGACAACCAATGCAGCGGTACCCCACGAATAGTCCCGACAATGATCTAAATCAATAAACAAACTAACGTATTTCGCCTCCACACGCGTATGTGTTTTGTCGGCGAAAATAGTGCTGCCAACTAAATGCAACAGGTACGTTCTAGCTGCACACTCAAACATGTTAGTTTGAATGAGACGACTATAGAAATCACGCAATCATTGCAGTCTATATTGCACACATTTATTATAATTAATCTTAGCACATGTTTCCTCCCTTGTTGCATCTAAGAACTCATGTGCAACTCTTGCAGCATTATTAGTGTTCATATTTACAGGTGCATCAAAAAATATACCACGGGGTGAGATGTGAAGAAGAGTCGCGACGTCGTCCAACGTGATGGTCATCTCTCCAAATGACAAATGAAATGAGCTGGTCTCTCTATGCCACCTTTCAACAAAAGCAGATATCAGACTAGCATCGGCCATAGTCAGGTAAGCTGAAGACAGATGTAGCAGCCCAGATTCTCGAATTCAATGATGTACAACATCTGACACAGGAACTTCAACAAACTTCTTCAGCTTCAATCCACGAGTAATAACCTTTAACGACCCACGATTTTGCGAGTAATTAAAGAACTTAACAATAAATGCTTATTCTTATTTAAATAAACAATTAATTAAATATAATGAAAAATATACTAAATATAATAAATACTTATTCTTAATTAATTAATAAAAATATACATCTCTTCCCCATATGCTCCGAGCAACATGGTGTTCATACTGTGTCAACACAGATGTCACCACCGGTCCTCCGGGGAATCTGGGATGCTGATCCTGCTCAGCCTCGTCAACATCCTGGTCAGCCTCCTCAACACCCAGGTCAGCCTCATCAGCATCTGCTCTTTTTTAGCATACTACTCCTCAACCTGCTCTATCTGTGCAGGCTCAGGGACATCCTCCTCCATCTGTGCAGGCTCAACGACATCATCCTGAACATCCTATCAACGACGACGCTGCCTAATTGGACGGTTTGCTTCATTTCTTCGTCTGTTTGATGCTGTAGGTGGAATTCTCTCTGCTCCATCACCATTATCACCTCTCATGCTTCAGGAAATATTGCGAATAATTTGGCCAAAGGCACCTCTGGTTCTAGGCACTGCAATATATCAATAATAAAAAAAAATAGAAAAAAAATTAAATAAAAAAAATAGTTTCGGAACTTTCAGATTTGTTCCAAATTTTTGAAACCAGTTTCGGAACTTTCGTTGAATGTCAAAATTTCGAACCTATTTCGAAACTTTCCATGACTTCCAAAGTTTCGAAACCTTTGAAACATTCGAATGTTTCATATTTCTGAAAAACATGTGTTTCGAAAGTTGCATGTTGTTAGAAACTTTCGAAGGTTTGAAGGATCTAGAAACAATTGCATTTCGAAAGTTTCATGGTGATAGAAACTTTCAACAGTTTTAAAAATTCTGGAAAAAAAATGCACTTCGAAAGTTTCAGGTTGTTAGAAACTTTCGAAAATTTGAAAGATCTGGAAAAAAATTCATTTCGAAAGTTTCATGTTGATAGAAACTATCGAAATTCTGGAAAATTTTAGTTTTGAAAGTTTCAAAATTTTCGAGGAATTCTTACTTTTGTGATTCGAAGGTTTCAAATATTCGAACTTTTGCAAAAATCAAATTTCTGTATTTCGGAAAATTGATACTTTCGAATGAAATGGGTGAAAAAAAGGAAGGTAATTTTTTTTTTTTAAGTTCTTATAGATAATCACAAAGGCAAAATGGTATTTTCAATTGGGATAGGGAGTGGGAAGTGAAGGTGGAGGGGTGCATGGTACATTTCTCCTTTGAAGAATAAACAATTGGGTGGCCCATAACGACCAGATTTGCTATTCTTATGCCCAACAATGTGTGACCGAATGCACCTCCAAATAAACTGATTGTACCAATTGCCTATGATATTTTGTTAAAAAAATTGATACATATGTATAGTTTTTGAAATAGGCGTATCTAATATATTTTTTATTGTAAAGAAAAAGATCTGGCCCAAAATCAAACAAATATTCTTGTTAAAAAAAGGCATAACCATTTTAAAAAAAAAAAAAAGCATAATAGTTGATATGAACTTCCAATTTTCTATCGTCTAATTTAGATTTGGATTGCATGTTCTCAAGTCTTGTATGTTATTCTACATTTTTTAAACTCATAATTTATATTTAGTAAAATAATAAAATTTACTTAAAAATATAGAATGTTTAATCTTAATTAGACAGTCTTACATCTCCGACCGTATGAAGAAAACTTTACCTTATACTCCCACATTTGTACCTATACCCTACAAATTTTTAAAAATGCTAAATATACCCTTGATTTTTTTTTTACTATTTTATCGGAAAACTTTTTTAAAATTTGCCAGTACAAAAGGTTTCTAACGGGAAACTTTAAAAAAGTTTTCCGGTACTGAAGAGTAAAAAATTGTGTACCGAAAACCTTTAAAAAAGTTTTCCAGTACCGAAGCTTAAAATATATACTACAGGAAAACTTGTAAAACGTTTTTCGGTACAATAGAGGTTTACCAGAAAACTTGTGAAGAAGTTTTCCGGTACACACCAAATTTTTAAATTTTTTTTTTATTTTTTAAAATAATAACTTCTTTACCGGAAAACTTTTAATGTAACTTCTTTACCAGAAAACATGGAAAAAGTTTTCCGAGTTTTCTGGAATATATGTTGTGCAACGGAAAACTTAAAAAAAAAATTCCAATAAAATTGATGAAAAATTACAAATTTTAAAATTTATATGAGGGCAAAAAGGTCATTTCCTTGCATTTGTGGGGGTAAAGATTAAATGTAGATAGTATAGGGTAAAATTTTCCCATATAATCTAAATCCGATTAAATTCAGGCTTTCTCTTTTTTTTTTTTTTATGTAGCTAATAATAAAATAAATGGAAGCAAATATTACCCATGATCTCCATAATTTTACTTCTACTCTTACATTTTGCCCAAACCATCCATTTTACATATTTTAAAATAAAATTCCTACTCTCACGAGATTCAATATAAAAATTGAGCTTTCATAACCGTATTTTTATTAAAAAAAAGTCGAGTTTTCCTGAAAACTTAACAGCGTTAGTTTTAAATTTTTGTTTTGATTTTCTTGTTTTTATCCTTACATATAGGGTAATACAAAGTGGGTGGTTTATTAAAAATGTGGAAATAGAGGTATAATAATAGAGTACTGGATAAAATTTTCTGAAAGGAAGAATCTGCAATCTAGGCTTCAAAACAATAGTGAGGTGTGGGCCATGGATTTGCAACAAAGGTGTAACCCTCCCGAATAAGGGTTTTCAACATTAGATTACTAGCAAGTTGTATGGAAATAATATAATTGGTACCCCTCAGCTACTCTTCACACCTCCACCAATCCATTTAAGTTACAAATAGTCCTTCTACTATTTTATTAGAGATTCATTTTTGTTTTCAAATTTTTCTAAAAGAATCCGAAACATGGTTTTGTTTCGAATATTTCATTTTCTGATAAATTTTAACAAGTTGAAAATTTTGAATTTTAAATGTTTTAAAAGATATTAACGGAGTTTGAGTTTAATAAAAAATATTAAATTTCTACATTATAGTAAATTGAAGTTCAAATTTCTATAGAGGAAAGATAATTATATACGCTTCAAATAGAATTGTCTCAAACTAATGAAAAACAAAAAAAAATGTTTAAATTTAGATTACTCAATTTTAATTAGAAGGTTTAAAGTTGCTGCTGCACTACCCTCAACTATATTTAATTTCAAATTTAAATATATATCTGAGAAAAATTACAACAAATATGATATTTAAAAAATAATTATTTTTGTGAGCCTATTAAAATAGGAAAACAAATGTACAGTTAAGCCTAAAATAAAAACTAGACGAAGCAAGATAGAAAATTCCATTGTGGTTAACCTACAACTCTTAATATTGAAGAAGAACAAAGAAAATCCAAACAATCAGAACAAGGAAAATGGGTTCAAAACAATCAAAATATTTATAAAAGAAAGAGAGTAGAACGATGAGAGCAAAAACGCGACCAGGAAAATACGCAAACACCGTAAGAGTGTGGAGGTCCAATGAAGGTTTTGGGTATAAAAGTTACCATGGAATTGAGAGAGATGGGGAAGTGAAAATAGAAACTAAAAAACAAAAACCTATTTTTGTGATTATGTATAATAACGTGATATTTAGTGGATTAAAGTATTTTCATAAAAAAAAATCTAAAATTATAGTAAGAGTGAAGATAAACAAAGAGAATGTTAGAATTTCGTAACAGTTAGTTCAAATGAATAAGAAACCGATCATTATATATGATAACAATAAATATAATTAAAGTCAAATTAATAAGTACTTTAATGTCTTCAGGGACTTTTAAATAAAGAATATAAAAGAAAATAAAAATATCATATTTTATAATTTTATTAAATTACATAATTTTTAAGATTATTTGAATTTTCAACAAATACTCCAAAATACTAGTTAGTCTTAATTTCCTATATAATTAAGTCCATTGAAAGTGAAATTTCACGAAATTAATTTACAATATGATTATATATTATTAAACTACTGCACTTTAATGACTTCACATTTTTCTGAGAAAAACATAGTATTAAAATAAAAGGAAAACTAGATGACGTGGTATATAAGCTAGAGATTTTCATATGAAAAGTTTATACGGTAATCATAGCCGCACGTTGTTTGCGTAAAAGTTAGAATAATAATTTATTTTTTAAAATAACTTTCGCTAATGAAAGAAAATTAGGTTAGGGTTGGCTTTACAACTGGGACACCATTCATGACCATGATCCAATACGCAACGAGCAAGCAACCACAATTAAAGCAGTATTATGCTTGTTTCTTATTTAAACTTTCCGATATAGATCATACTCATATAAATTAAAAAAATATCAATAAATAAAAGAGAACGATGATTTTATCAAAATATTTATGTTAATTATTAGATTATTTTTATTATCATAAATATAAATGAGAAAATAATAGCACCAGAATGATGCACACAACATTAACTAAATAATACAATTAAAATAAAATAATTAAAATTGTATTAAGAATATAAAATAATAAATATAAAATAAATATATTTTATAAATGTGACAATTATTTTAGAGTTGTATTTGAATCCATTTGAAATCTTATAATTATAAGTAGCCTAATAAATATATAGAGTTTGTTTGACAAAACCAAATCAGGATTTTATAGCATATAAACTTGTATAATTATAAAATAGTTGTTTGGTAAAAGTTTTTACCGACGAATATTGTATTTTTTTTACTAATTTACTGTGTATTATTTTTTTTTCCTGTCATTTTAAATATCAAATAATTCAACCGTTAATTCTAACAAAAATACAAATTTAATTTGCTATCACCTATTTT
>JBBPBQ010020323.1:22002619-22026811 GCA_037974755.1 Cicer yamashitae
TACTATTTTTTGCCAAACAAACATAGTATAGCAATAGTAGTAATCTTTTTATCTTAATCCTCCCGTTCTTAAAGAAAAATAGTCTTAATAATTCATATAGACTTCGACAATTATGTTATAGTACAGATCAAAGATTATTTTAGAATAGTAGTAATGTAATTTAAGATCCTTGTTTGTGGTATTAATTATTTTCAACAAAGAAAAATTTTCTACTTCAATTTTTAAATAATAATATCTTTATTTTAAAGAGTTTATTAACGAAACTGATACACAAGAAATATAAAGAACAAAAGTATTTCGAGTTAATATCTTTAAACATATCAAATGTATGTGCGATTATTACATGAATTATTTTTAAGAGGCAAGACTCTACACAATAATCTTATTGTTTAATTGAAATTATTATTTATTTTCTAATAAAGACATCATATACTTTTGTTTAAATTGGCCGTACATGTTTTTACTTTAGTTTGACTAGTTAGTGTACAATATCTTCCACTACTTTTTGTTTCAAAAAATTCCTCCACTTACTTATATTAAAATATGAAAAGTTAATCAAAATAAGTTGTTTCATTGTATATAGGCTACTTATCAATCACTTGCATATATAGACTAATTTGTGTGCAATATATCTTCCACTTACTTACTCTATATGTTGCAAGAGTAAAAAACTCATATTCCACATATATGATAAGTGGAGTAGGTTATTTATGTATCAAAGTACGTGATATATATAATAACAAATATCAAAGAAGGTCAGAATTCATGGACTCTTTTTTTAAACAATGTGCCTTTTGTTTTCTTGTTTATTAAAGAACAATATAGAATCCCTGGTGGAAAACAAGTCAGACCCAACAATATAAAAGCCCACTTATGTTTTTCTTAATCTTTGGTTTCCGGTTCTAAAGAGAATAAGACTATAATAATTTAGAATTTAGTTAAAAGGTAAATAAAGTGTGATAAAAAAATTATTTTTAATATAATTTAAATTTGAGTTCTTTCAAATAATTTATCTTTAACTGAAATTAATTAACTAGACGAAAAGAAAGAGTCCAATGGCATAGATGATTGATCAATATAATCAGTAGAGGATCATTAAGGTTAAGAGGCTAATCATCAGACATGATTAAACCAATGGCGATGGTAGAATCTGATTTAAGAGCAATATTTTTTGAGACCACATCATATGTTATCAGCGATATTTCTACTGCCAAACAACTGAAACAAGTAGTAATACCACAAAACACACATAAATCAGTGTCGACGTCTAATTTTGTTCGTCTTTTTTTAATATTCACAAAAAAAAAATAAAAAAAGGTATTTTGAACTTTTTATCCTAACTTAATTTCTATTTTTTATTTCAATATATAATTTTTATTTAATTTTTAGTATGATATTCGTTTGTTAATAAAAAGAGATATATGTTTGACTTTTTATTTTTATTTACTACATTTTTTGTCTAATAATAACACGGGGATAAAAAAATTAATTCAAAATTTTTTATTTTTATTTAAAAAAAAATAAAACGAAATTAAATATAAAATTAATAAATATGAGATTTTTTTGAGTAAATTAAATATGAATAATTGCTATTTAATATGATTTTTTAGACTTCGAAGAAAATTTTTAAAATAAAATAAAACTTAAGGATTCAGCTTAATTAGTCATAATGGTGGACGTTTATTTCTAAAAATTACTTAACCCTAATTTATTAATATAAATAAGAGTGTTACGAGACTCTTAATTAGGGAGAGAAGTAGGAGAGAAGAGATTAAGAAAATATCTACTAGTTTTAGGTTCTTGAATCCGTCCACCATCTCTACTGCGCCATTCTTACACAACCTTCTCTATAATCATCTATTTTAAAAATGGAAAAGAAAAATAGAAAAGTGTTTGAATCTGTTCTTCGGTGAACACCGTTAATTCTCCGTTGCGCAATTTTTACACAATATTCTCTATAACTACCCACTTCAACTCACACTAAAAAATAAGAGAAAGAAGAAACACATTGTCTAAAGGAGACAACTATAGTTCATGAATTCGGTATGATATTTTTTCCTATTAAATTTTGATATTTTCTATGTATTACGATTTGCCATGATATAAATCTAATTGTCGAATTTAATTTTTATACAAAACATGCACCTCTTAAATTGATGCATAGAGATGACAATTAGATCCAGACCCAGTGAGTACCCGCAAAAAAAAACCCACAATGGGTAAAGTAAAAACCCGCATAATGGGTATGGGCACGGGGACGGGTAATTACCCGCAAAATTAAGCGGGTATGGGTGCGGGTGCGGGTACGGGTACTATAGTACCCACCCCGCCCTGCACCCGCACTTATATAAATATATTATTTATTTATTTATTTATTTATTTATTATATTAATGTTTAGTTTAATTAATTGTTTTTCTTTATGTTTTAACATCTATTAATATCATTGGACCATTACAATATTTATAATCAAAAGATAAACGTTTGCAAATTTTTTAAGAATTTGATTATGATGAATAGCTAAATAATTGTGACTTTATAACTAAGAGTTATATTATTAATCGTGTCTTTATAATTATACTTGTAACTTCCTATCAATTGTTTTTACAAATCTCGAATAATATTGTCGTAGGACTTGCAACTTCATAAAGTATTATTATGGATATTTGAATGTGTATTGTAATGAGTGTTCATTTGAAATGTTTTGAGTTAGAAAATATTTTGGTTTATAATACTTTATGATTGGATTTAAGATATTTTGATAATTTTTAAATTTAATCACAACAATAACATTTATATATCGATCTATTTTAGTTAAAGCGTGGGTAATGGGTATAGGTACGGGCACTTAGGTACCCAGAAGGTAAGGGTACATGTATTAAAGTTGATATCCAAGAGGGTACGGGCACGGATATGGGTATTTTTTTAAACCGCGGGTATGGGGACGGGTATTATAGTACCCTACCCATTGCCATCCCTATTGATGCAGCCCATAAAAAAAAATTTATTTTAGAAACATAGATTTATTTTTATTTGTTTTTTTTATCCTATTATATGATAATCCTTTTTCTTTCTCATTCATCTTTATTAACCCATTTTTTTTAATAATAAATAAAATTGAGTAATAATAAAATTAATTAATCCACAAATATTTTCTATCAAAAACTACGTGTGTTTTGATTTTCCTATTGCACTTGGGGTACGTAGGAGCAAAGTCTTCCCCTTGTCAAACCAAATTAATAAAAAATATTTTTCCTTCTTTTATTAATATAAATAATTTATTTCCTTTTTTATTGTTCTTTTTGGGGTAAAATAAATGATTACATAAATAAATGTTTTTTATATAATTAATTATGGGTAACCGTTTTAACGGACGGTATAGAGTGGTAATACTTTCCCTACTTGTAATCGTCTCCCGAATCTGAATTTTTTTATTCAAGATTATCATTTTAGGTTTTACCCAATTTTGCCTTTAATAAAATAAAATTGGTGGCGACTCCTTTTTCGCAAACAAACCGGATGCGACAACCAGTAACCAATCTCCATTACTATTTCTCAACAAGCCATCAAAACCAAATCTACCTGGGTTAGAGAGGAAACAACATTCAACATTAACTTTCACCACAATTTCACAAGGAGGGTACCAAATGACTTTTCGAATATTCTTCTATACACTTTCTCTCGGCAGAAGTTGAGTCACCTCTAAATGCAAGGTGTGGATATGAGTATGACACTTCCAGCTCACCAAATCACTAGTGTTAACTAGTAGGAATAAAAAATGTACCATTTTTTAGAGCAAATGTGATTCTTGAGCCACAAGGGAAATTCAACTATGTTGTAAAGCTCATCTCTACTAAAAGGCAAGGCATCCCAAATAGTACTATCTTTCAAACAGTTATTAAAGATATGAATGAAAGATTCTTAAATTGTCCCAAACCCCTTACACGAAATGTCCATGGAAAGATATTTGTTTGTAAACGCAAGTTTCCCTATGATAGACTTAAGTGTGTTTTGATGTATATCAAAACTTGGTTTATTTAGATACACATAAATGATTTTGTGTGTCTTTGTTAATTCTCTAATTTCCACTATCCCCAAATGTTTAGGAATCAATTTTTTTTTTACGAAAACCTCATTTTATCACGCATCACATTACTTGCATCATAGGAACATGATAGAACATCATGCAATGCATTAAAAATATTTTCGAAGTGATTTTTAACTTCATGAAGCACTCAAATGTTTGTAGTCCAATTTATAAAATTCCTAAAATAATTCCATAATATTTATGAAAGGTGAATTTAACTAACCTAATATGTAAATCTACTCACAAAAGTTCCAGGAGGTTTTGTTGAATTGGTTCACATATATGTGAATCAACTAACATTTATTTAGGTTTAAATCATGGACTTTCAAGAAACTTATAAATTAATTCACAAGAATGTAAATCAATTCAAACGCACTGCAAAATCAATTTCTGATAGTTACAAATTAGTTATTTCAGTTATGATGCATTGTACTTTTACTAACTAACTCATGTTTTAAAATGTAAATTTATTCCAACATTCTTAGTTGAACACTTTCACAATTCTTCATTCATTCACAATTCTTCATCATTCTAAGGTACCCTATGTTGGGTGTTAATTCCAAACCCGAACGATTGAAAGATATCAATTGGCTGCACGTTTAAGGTTGTAAAGTGGTGGGATTTTATACAAGAGTGGGATTTAATCTAAGGGTTTCTACCTTGCAAGATTGGAAAAGTTGTTTTCATCTTGAAAGGTAATACTACTTCCCAGTTCAATTCATTTAGAGACTTTCTCCAAAGAGATCCTATTTGCCCACATTAATTTGTTATTTGTATGGAAATACTTAGGCATCCTAATCGTGATGCAATGAAGAAGGCGAATTGTAAACCTTTGAATAATTTGGTAGAGGTATTGGCTCAACTATCTCTCGTATAATTTTTTACTGATTACCTTCTCCTTATTAATTGTCGAAGTTTGTATTGAACAAGCTAGTTTCATTCGGTAGGTGATGGATAAAAGTTGCTTAGTCTCTCTTCAGAAACTTAACTTGTTTAAATCTAAAGTGTTTTCTCTCATAATGTTGGAAACGTAGTTTCTACTTCCATGTGTTCGCGTTTGGGATTTGACAAAACTGAGGATCTGAAAAATTATCTTGGAGTTCCTCTTCTTCACCAAAGAGATTCTAAACATACTCATTCCTACATCCTTGATAAAAAGGAGGAAAAAGTTAATGGGTTGGAAATCCATTTATCTTTCTTTTACAAGTAAGGCACATTAGCTCAGTTTTGTCTCTCTAGTATCCCCAATAATTTTATGCAAACAACTTGTCTTCTTGCTTTGGTTTGTGATAAGGCAGAGTAATTATGTCGTAATATTATATGGGGAAGCACAGAGCATCACCAGAGGATGCATCTTATTTCTAGGGATATCATTTTCAAATATAAAGCTGCAGATGGTTTGGGTTTTCATGATGTTCACACTCTCAATAAGGCCCACATGCTTAAACTGCCATGCCAATTTGATGAGAATAATAATAAATTTTGGGTGAAAATCCTCAAAGCCAAATATAGATGCCTCACTTAATGTATTTCTAAATGCAAGCTTTCAAATAATTCCTCTCATCTTTGGATATCTATTGTGCATGTTTGGTCCATTATTAAAGACAACATCCTTTGGATTGTGCGTGATAGCATGACAATTTTCTTTTGTAAGGATAAGTGGATTCCTAATATGACCTTTTGGTTGATAATTTGATTAGTGTTATCCCTTAGGGTTATGCCAACTTCATAGATAATGAATATTCTGTTAGCTTTCAAGCTATTGCTTCAAGTGCAAGAAAACAGAAAAATAGAATAACATATGAGTTGTACGACTTGTTTATTGAATGAAATGGAATGTGTTATTTATACATGGTTTGTTCCTATTCATTCTAACTTTCCTCTAACTAACTAACTAACTAATTAAGTGATTAGTTAGTTAGTTATCACATATAACAACTACTATACTTGAATTACAAACAAACTTTCTAATACCAAGAACATTCTTGATTTATACTGATCAATCTAGTTTTCTAGAACATTCTGATCAATCTGGTTTTTCCAGAACATTCTGAGTTTCTAACACTTTCCCTTAATTCAAGTATCTAAGTGAAACTACTCCTAGAATTTGTCTCAACTCCTCAAATTTGATTGTCCTCAATACCTTGGTCATAAGGTCAGCCACTTGCATTTCAGTTGGGCAATATATGAGTTTAAGCTTGCATCTTCCAACTTGATCTCTTAGGAAATGAAACCTTATTTCAATGTGCTTGCTTCTTCCATGACACACAGGATTCTTTGTTAGATTTATGGCTAAGATGTTGTCAATCATCAACGGTATTGGCCTGCACACTTCAATCTTCAATTCTGCTGTCAAAGATTCCAGCCATAATGATTGGCATGTTGCATAGCTGCTAGCAATGTATTCAGCTTCACATGATGACAATGTTATGACTGGCTGCTTCTTTGAGCTCAATGCTATTGGAGATTTCATGAACTTGAATACATAACCTGATGTGCTTCTTCTATCACTCTTATCTCCACACCAATCTGAATACCCCACCAAGTATCCATTTTCTTTCTTTAATTCTGTTGCAAATAAGATTCCATGCTCCAATGTGCCTTGAATATATCTCATGATTCTCTTAGTTTCCAGCCAGTGCGATTGCCTGGGATTCTCCATGAATCTACTAATTACTCCCACATTATAGAAAATGCCAGGTCTTGTGTTGCACGAGTATCTTAGGGAGCCAACAGCTTGCTTGAATAGGGTCAAATCAACCATCTCTTCTTCAATTTATGTTCCCATCTTTGCATTGCATTCAGTTGGTGTGATAGCAGGGTTGCAGCCAGCCATATTATACCTTCTTAGAATTTCTCCAGCATATTTCTTCTGATGCATCAACATCCCTCCTTTTGTCTCAGTAAATTCCATGCCCAGAAAATAGCTCAGTTTGCCCAAATCTATCATTTCAAACTCATTTTTCGTGATTTCTTTGAATTCTTCAATTGCCTTGTTGCAGTTACCAACAAGTCATCAACATATAGGCACAATAGGATCATTGAAGGCCCTCCATTCAGTGAGAAATGCTTCACAAAAACTCCATACTCCACTGTGCACTTGATGAATCCAATGTCAATTAAGAATGAATCATTTTTTTGTTCCATGCTCTTGGGGTTTGCTTCAAACCATAGAAAGCTTTCCTTAATCACAAATCCTGGTGGCTGAGAGACATACACTTCTTCTTCCAACAATCAATTCAGAAATGCAGACTTAACATCAAGCTGGCACATCAACCAGCCTCTAGCACAGGCCAGTGCAATCACAAGTTTGATTGTCTCAATTCTAGCCACTGGAGAAAACAATTCAGAATAGTCTATGCCTGCCCTTTGTAAGAATCCTTTGGCAACCAATCTAGCTTTGTATTTAGTAATTGTTCCTTCTGGATTTAGCTTGAGTTTGTAGACCCATTTCACTCCAATATGCTTCTGTTTTGGAGGCAATTCAGTTAGGTACCAGGTTTGATTCTTCTCAATTGCATTGATTACTTCTATCGTCGCTTTCTTCCAGGGTCCTTTCTTCAAGGCTTCTTCAACATCCAAGGGTTCTGTATTTGCAAACAAGGAAAAGTGAACTAGGTCTCCACTCTTGTCAATGTCACTATCATTGTATACTTGTGAAAGACCCATTGTCAGTTGTCTAGAATATGATAATTGGACCCATACACCTTAATAAAACAGAGGTAACTAATAATGAATAATAAATTAGAATCACCAACATAACTGAAAACTACTTTCATAAATATAGTTCACAACTTGTTCAGTAGATTCATAAAATATTACATATTAAAAATAAACTACGATTGTCTGATTACATCGTAAAATAAAATAAAACATCAAATTTTAATTCCATAAGTCTGGAATTGATCTTCTGATGCTAAATTCATGTCTCACGTTCCTCCAACTGCTAAATAAAAATAAATAAATAGGGGTAAGATAACAATATCTTAGTGAGCTCTGAAAAATAAAGTGGGAAACAGTCTCTAATAGTTTCTTTCATAAATATGTATAAAACATGAAAACAATTATACATCTCAAGTTAAAACTTTCACTTTTAATTTTTATAAAAGTTTTACTTATAATATTTTTTTTTTAATTCCGAAAAACATAAGCATGACCTCAAATCTTTTTCTTTGGAATAAGGAAAAGTCGCCCAATATCTTTATGTGAGTCACCAAGATAATTGAGTCCTGATTGGTAAAGGTGGTCTGGCCAAACCCCGATCAGCGTCATGATTATTCACCTTTACCTGTTATTCCATGCCTGGAATAACCTGAATGTCCCACCGTGAATAACCTGAATTCCTAGAATAACCTGAATGTCCCACCATGCATGATCTGATTAATGATAATGTACTGAACTTGAGATGTTTTGTATGAAATGTCTTTATTATGTCATATATACAATGCATCATTCATCCACAACAATTGTAAATAACTTAGTGATATACTGAACACATAATAATTGAATCCGAAGTCCTTAATTCAAAACGGAAACCATAGGCAAAAAAATAGAAACAACATTGGAGTCATGAAAATAGTAACAACATCAAAGTCATGAAAATGGTAACAATATCAAAGTCATGAAAATGGTAACAATATCAGAGTCATGAAATTAATAACAACATAAGAGTCATGAAAAATCGTTTGGATGCAGTTTTAAAACATCTATATGCGAAAATTCTATTTCCTCACACTCTAATTCTCCTAATCCGTAATAACCCAAAACAATTTATTTAAAGAACTTCAGTGCCCAAAACCCTTATACTAGAAGAAGTTAATGTAATAGAACTCACAGTTTCACATACACATCAGGGGCAACAGCAGTAACGAGCAGAATCGTGCTCGACAAGCATACTAACCTTAAATCTAGTTATGTGCATTTAATTAATTGGAGATTATGATGAACAGTGCAATGAGATTTGCTCACGGGAACGGTAAGAAGAAAAGAAGGTGGTTTGTATAAAACAAATGGGGAATTCTTTTTTTTACGGGAAATGATATTTAGGGAAGTATAATGGAAATTCTCTATTTGCCCTTCATTTATCCAAATATTACACTAGTGTCATTCCTTAATTAATCAAGTTTTAAACTACTTATTTTATTTTTAAATTAACAGTTTCACTAATTAAATTCTAGACTTAACAAAATAGATAGGTTGTTACAACTTCAAAGTCTTTTAAGTATGTTGGTGGCTGCCTTGCTCTCTAGGATCTGCTTGACTCTATTCTATCTTCACTGGTCTGGTGATCATCTTGTACCTGTAAAGGCAGTTGTGTAGGCTAGCTTGTGTTGTTGGTCTCCTATTGCCAGTCCCAGTGCTGGCTGCTGGCAATCTGTTTCCAGTGCTCACTGGTGCTGGCCTTTTGTTACTAGTCCCAATTCTCTGCTAACTACCACCTTGCCTCTGATAGGATCATAGAGCTTGTATGCACAGTTGGATGGTATCCTACTAGTATCATGGCTTCACTTTTGTCCTATAGTTTCTTTCTCTTCTGGTCTAGCACATGCTTGAAACATAAATCCCTAAATGTTCTCAAGTGCCCTACTACTGGTTTTCTTCCACTCCAGACCTCCTTTGGCACCTTCTCTTGCAGCTTCTTTGTTGGACACTTATTTAAGATGTAGGCAACAGTTGATGCAGCCTCACCCCAGAATTTGTGTGGCAATCCCTTTTCCTTTAGCATACTTGTAGTAATGTTTAAGATGGTTCTATTCCTCCTTTCAGCTAGGCCATTGTGTTGAGGTGTGTAAGGGGAAGTCACCACATGTTCAATTCCATTTTTAACACAAAATTCCTTAAATTCATGTGATGTATACTCACCTCCTCCATCTTTCCTTAGCACTTTGATAGCTTCTCCACATTTATCTTGAAGTTCTTGAATATCTCCAATGCTTCATCTTTGGTTTATATCAAATAAATCCACAACATTCTACTGAACTTATCAACAAAAGTTATGAAATACTTATTACCTCCTAATGATGGCACCTCAAATGGTCCACAAATGTCACTACGAACCACTTCAAGACATTTCTTTGCCCTTGATTGCACTTGTGATTTGAAGGAGTTTCTTGATTGTTTCCCTGCCATACATACTTCACACACCTTTTCAGGGACATCAATCATTGGAATTCCACTAACCATTCCTTTTGTCCCCAGTTGCTGCAAGCTTCTGAAGTTGAGATGACCAAATCTTGAATGCCACAACCAGTTTTCATCAACTGAGCTCACTGTTGTCAGGCATTAGATATCCGCGGCTTGTATATTTATGACAAAGGTTATTTCTTTGATAGATGAGCCTTCAGTATTAACTTATTTTGCCTGTTATACATCTCTAAAGCATCATCCTTTATAATCACCTGAAACCCTTTCTGAATTAGTTGTCCTATGCTCAGCAAATTACTTTTCATTCCTGGAACATACAACACATTTTCAATCACAATTGTTTTTCCATTTTTCCTTTTGATCACCATGTTGCCAGCTCCCTCAGCTTCAAAGGTTCTATCATCAGCAAACCTGATCTTGCTCCTTCTTGATGTATCAATATCCACCAGCCATTCCTTGTGACTTGTCATGTGATTTGAACATCCAATGTCAAGAAACCATAATTGAGACGAAGAATGTTCTTCATTCGTGGTAGCCATCAACAACACTGTGTCTGAGTCTGAATCTTCTTGAGCAGCACAAGCCTCATCTTCATCTTTCTTCTTCTGCTTTCCTTTTCCAGCCCAGCATTCATCAGCAAAATGTCCATACTTCTCACAATTGTAACATTGCACCTTCTTCTTGTCAAAGTTCTTTGATTTTCCTCTTGATTTACCACTTGTACTGCCTGCCTTTGATGATAATTCAAACATGTCATCGGGTTTCTTGAATTTATTCTTTCTCCACTTCTTTTTCTGGTCTCCCTTCTTGTACATTTGTGCTGCCAGCGCCTGATCACCAGGTTTCATTCTACTCCTTTCCTCCATTCTCAATTCTCTTACTTGTGGAGTTCCCTGCAACTCTTCAAGACTCAATGTGGAAATGTCTTTGGATTCTTCAATGGCACACACAATGTAATCGAACATGGGATGCAAAGATCTCAATATCTTTTCACACAATTTCTCTTCAGTCAGCTTCTCACCACAGCCTGCCATTTGGTTTGTGATATTCTTTAGCCTTGAGATCAGATCATACACCTTCTCTTGTTCCTCCATCTACAGCAATTCGAATTGTCTTTGTAGGGTTTGCAACTTCACCTTCTTGACCTTGACGTCTCCTGCATAACACTTCTCAAGAATGTTTTATGCTTCTTTTGCACTTCTTGCATTAGATATCTTGTCAAAATTGGCAGTATCAAGACATTGATGAAGAATGAATGTAGCCTTGCAATCTTTTTTCTTGGTTTCTCTAAATCTGGATGTTTGTTCCTCTATTGAATTTGCACCTAGTTCATCAAAGCCATTTTCTATGATCTTCAGCACTTCTTGGAACCCAAACAATGCTCGAATCTGCACCCTCCATCTATCCCAATCCTTTCCATCAAAATGTGGCATGTGGGTGGGAAAGTTTCCATTGTTTGCACTTGAACTCATCCTCACTTCACTCGTGTTTGATCCACTCGTGTTTGCACTATTTAATTTGGATCAAATGAACCTTGCTCTGATACTAGTAAATTATATGGTCCCCTTCTTCATGCTTCTTCAAGCCATGTTTTTTTAATGATAAATATAGGTTACCTCCCCAAATAATTTACAAGTCAAAGAGAAGCAATTAATGCATATCAGTTGGAACTTGCCTCCTAAGGGTTGTATCAAGTGCAATGTGGACGACTCCTATCACAAATCGACTGGTATTTTATTCAACAGTGGGTTATTTAGGGATCATAATGGGAAATTTATTACAAGATTTAATTATATTATTGGTTCTTGTACAACTATTTGGGAAGAATTTTGGACCCTCTTTCAAGGCATAAAGCTTGATAAGTAAAAGTTTGAATCTTCCTAGGATTATTTTTCTAGTTGGACTCATATGTTGTGGTTCATATGGTTATTGTTGGCATTAATAGGTACAAGGTCCCTTCAACCTTTGTTTGAAGACATTTTTTTCTTGCTTCATCTGTTGAATTAGGATCCTTATGTGGAGCTTGTTTTTCTCGAAAGAAATTGATGCGTTGATATTTTGGCTAACATTGGCCATTTTGGATCTTTTAGTCGGATTGTTATTGATACTCTTCCTCCCCTTTAGTTTAATCTTGGTTGAAGACACCATTGAGAGTTGTCTTTCTCGTTTGGTGGTGTAGTTTTTTTCTTTGTTTTATTTCCATTTTATAAAAAAAAGTAAATAAATAATATTCATTATTATGCATAAGGTTATACTCCTCTTGTTATAAAATTGGTCGAAAAAAATTAATATATTAGGTCTAATTTTTTTTAACCTCTTGTCATAAAATTGATAAAGGAAAGTTAATATATTTGATTCTTTTTTTGTAACCCTCTAATTTTTCGAAGAATAGAGTTTCAATAATTCAGAATTCGAACTCGAGTTTTCTTGAATAACTTATCTTTAACTGAAACTCATTAACTACTTAAGTTCAATCACTTAGTAATATAATATATTGATCCAAATATATGTTAACTTATTTTTTGGGACGGAATGAGTTATTCCCCTTTGAAAAATTAAACAAAGCAAGCTATTATCATTACCAGAGTTTAATGCTTATGACCCTAAATTGTTAGGAAAGGTCAAAGCAAGTCCCATTTTTATTCAATTAATGGGCTGGTGAAAAGCATCAATTAAGGCAATTCCACTTTCTTTGCAGCAGAAAAATACTACTAGTACTTCACTAACAACAGAACATGTGTCCATTAAGAAAAACAACGGAACATGTGCTATACCTTTGTGTATTAAATTAATGTTTATTTATTTCAAAGGGAATCATGATAAGTGATTAGTGTAATCAAGATTCTAATAATGATAACTTGACCGAAAGTTTTTTTTCCTTCCGTAGTGTACTTCGACTGGTGGATCGTGCAATTTTTATCTTATTTCTTTTCTGATAAAATGTCACTTGTCAAAATAGTATATATAATTCCTTAAACGAGATGTTTTTAAAAAAATTGATATCTGACATATTTCGAGATTTTTTTATATATAAATATGTTTGTTTTGATTTTTATATAAAATATTTAGAGGAATGTGTTTTTTTTAATAATCTTAAACAGGAACGAGTTTTTAATGGTTTTAACGAGAAAAAAAATGTAAAAAGAATATTATTCAAATTATTAATGGATATTATTTTCTCAATTTGTACTTATTACTCAAAATCTCAAGTGAAGTATGGTTATTGGTAGACCTTGTGGAATATAGGGTAGCAATGTCTTCTAATAATTTTTTTTTTAATAAAAATAACCTATTAAAAATTATAAAAAAATACTAATTAGAAAAATACATTATATCTTTTAATTTAAATTTTAATTGTAATTATTTTGAGTTTCTTCAAAAAAATATAAAAATCAAATCAATTATCTGATAAATTCAAAAAATCAAAATCAATTAAATTGATTTTTTTTGTCCGAGTTCAATTTGAATTGAACCAAATAAACTTAATCTCTGTTGATTTAAGTATGATTTCACTTTATTTAATATTGGTCATCAATATCTAAATAAAACCATTAGACTATATCAGTAGTGTATCTTAAATATGCGTTGTATTTAAGGAATTTTTAATCAGTAACATATAATTTTTCTCATCATAGTTTAAAAAGTATTTACGTAATTGTTTTAATAGTATAAAAAATATAGTGTTTGAAAAAGAAAATTTATATTTTTAAAATAAGTATCTTAATTTTTATTAATATCAACTTGATTGAGTATAACTAAATCAACATATTATTCATCAGTTTGAGTTTAATTGTGAGAAAAATTATAAAAAGTTAACCAAATTAATTTTCTTTTAGATTTAAAGTATAATTCTTATTGACCTGTGAATACCACATAACGGAATTAAAATTACAATCTCACTAAACATTTAATGTTCAAATTACAAAATGAACTTCATAGTAACCTAATTTGAAGGAAATGAAAATGTTGTTTACAAGGGTATGTCGATATAATGTATTTAAACCCTCTACAACTATTATATAGTATACCTGTTATAAGTACCATTAGATTTAGAGACAAAAAAAAATTTATCTCTAAATTTAATGGTCCTAAAATATTAAATTATATTTCTTGATTAGTTCTACGGTTGAAGTAATGTGTCAGATACATGTACATCAACAATCAAATTTTATTACATTTATCAGACATTAAATTTCCGCAATCCGACAAAGCTAACCCCGAATCTTCAACTTGAATAACAATATGATTGTTCTCAATTTTGGGACTTGTTGGTTCAACACATTCACAAGTTGGAGATTGTAATGCTTCTTCTTTGAGTGATTTATTCTCTGTTTCATCAAAAGTATCAAAATTTATGAGTGAGGCAAGAACATGAACAGAATCAGCTATTTCTTCTGTGCAATCAACAATATCAATTAGTAATGAAGCCACTGTCACAGCTGGTATTATTGATAAAAAATCTGTTTCTTTCCATAAACTTGATTGAAGTAATGAGTTAAGGCTTTTCACTGCAGCTTTTGAATTTGCAATGTGAGTTTCTATTGAAGATGTTCTTGTCATTGTTCTCATTGATGAACCTAACTTTTTTAGAGCCATGCTTGATTCCAAACTCATTTCTGAACATAGTTCTTGGATTGTACAACAAATTTCTGGTGATACCTACATAGGATTCAACAAACAATGAAAAAAAAATTAAATTAGCAAAATTTTCTATATGCAAAGATGTTACTATCCGAAAATCTTAAATTTTATGTCTAATTCTTCAACCTTATAAAACGACTAGTTTGAATTGTCTATGGTGACAATTTTCTTGAATTCATGTGGTCAACAACACAGAACCGTAGGATTAAGGTTAAACGATCAACTTTAAAATATATTCAACATTAGAGTCGTATACCATTAATTTAATAACTTAGCTA
Source organism: Cicer yamashitae (assembly GCA_037974755.1). Lineage (NCBI taxonomy): Eukaryota > Viridiplantae > Streptophyta > Magnoliopsida > Fabales > Fabaceae > Cicer > Cicer yamashitae. Next base: position 22,017,768 of record JBBPBQ010020323.1, read on the forward strand.
TTGACATGATGAAGATTGTGACCGTTATTAAAAAAAAATTGAAATAATAAACGAAATTTGGAGACAGAAAAGAAAAAAACAAAATCCGTCTTTAATTTGATCAAGTGTTAAATAGACCAAATTTAATGATGGATTTTATCTTTTCGTCTCTAATTTCTAACGTTATATTAAAATGTAAGATATATTTTATATGTATGATTTATATATGATATATACTTTGGTGTCAGAATTGAGTTGTTCCTTTAGAGCTTCCATTCGATATGCACATTGGCGAGAAAGTGTACCAATTTTAAGATATTGGTTCCATGGGTGACGAAATTTGAACTTGCCATGACCTGGTTCCCATCTTGCAAAATTGGCCTATACAATGTAAACATAAATTGTATTAGACACATTTCATTTGCAATATGATTTTTACTTTGGACAAGAAATGTTTGACAACTTTAATTTACTCACCAGAGACTCTTCACTACTTTTAGAATTGAGAATGCTTTTATAACCTTCAAGAAAAGACTTGTTATTATCTTTAGATTCTTCTTCCTTTGATGTTTTGAAGTACTCACCTACAAATGCTGTAAAATACAATGTCACATAAAATTGTATTAGACTTGTCCACATATATAAATTCTTATTTTTATCACTTTATTAAATATATTAATATTTAATATAAAAATAAATATTAACTTATTATCTATTAGTAAGTATTAACATTCACGATTTATTATTTTTATTAGGAAAATAAAATACTCCATTTGATGTTGAATATAAAAGAAAATTATGTAAATAAAATTAAATGTATGTGATCGAAAATTTAGATCAAACATATCAAATTTTATTGATATTTTTTTTATAATTAAGATGGGAGAGATATATAACTTTATGGACATAATTTTGATGAAAAAAACTCTAACCTTCTAAGAAGTCACCAAGTGTTTCCAACTTAAGAGCAATTGAATAGTGCAACTCTTCACCAGCCCAAACAGGACAAACAAAAATAGAAATCATCACACAAGCAGAACCTCCAATAAAAATGGTGGATAATCTCTTATGAGCCATTTGTAATACTTCATCATCACGAAATCCAGATACAGATATTAAAGAGAATGTCAAAATAAATATAAGCATCCCATAATCATATCTTGTTTTCACTGTTGGGAAGAACCTTATAAATGATGCTATTGCAGCTGCACAAATAAAAAATAATTATATTAATTTTTTTCATTATTCATTTTTTTTTTCAAGTTTTTATTATTTACTTTAATTGGTAAATATTTTGTTTACCTTGCACAAATACAAAGAAGCCAATTAGAATTGGTTCCCCTGTTTCACCAGATAGGCTAGCTAAGTAATGAGCCCCAACACCTAGAGCACCAGCTAAAAATGTTGCCATTGTTCTATTCAAACCTTTTCCTAAAGTGGCTCCTAAAAATTTGTCACATTGTATATAGTTAGTTCAACAAATTAAGCAATTTATATATAAAAGTAAAATAAAATCATATATGAGTTACTATGATCAATCTAAATCAAATGAAGTATTTAATGTCAAATAAATAAATTAAAAGACGCTCTAATGAACGAAACTTCTACCAGATGGGGTCCAAAGATGATAGATCTATAGAACTTTTTCTAATGACTTCTAAATCACAAGGTAGCAATCTTACAATTGCACTGAGACTCGCCTCAATTTGATATAAATATGTGATTAAAAAATATTTAATTAATTAACTAATATGATAAAATATTTAATACCAATGTTAAAAAATATTTGAAATTAATTAATTTAAAGTTTTTTATATTGTATAGAATATGGTACAAAATTAAAGTATGATTACTATGCAAACTCACCCACAGTGTACTCAAAAACTACCACAACAGTCATCACAGCCCACATTGCTGAAAGACCAAAATTCTCATAAAGTGGTTGATAATAGTAAAATAGAGACACCAAAGAGATTGCAAGTCCAACTTTTAGTGAATGAATCACTTTTCTTGGATCATCTTGTGCTATCTCTTTTGACATCCTACAAATGCATAACACCTTCTTCATAAAAATCTTAGGCGATTCCTTTATCTTTTCCCATACTCTAAATAACACACATGATTTCTCTTGGTCTAAGTTTGAAGACACCATCTCTAAGAACTAATTATATTGTATGGTATGAAGAAAATGATGAAAGGAACAAAAGAATTTTTTAAGATGTTGTGGTAATGCTACTTAGATCTTCTTGGAGTCACCTTAAATGTGTGTATGTATTTATAGAGAGAAGGGTAGGAGAAAGCACATGATTGAAGTTTTGAAGAATAATAATTTAATGATATAAATATGGATTAGTGGTTAAAATTGTACGGTTAGAGTACAAATACAATGACATTTGTGATTATTACTAAAGTGGGTTGAACTATATAAGGTGGAAAAGCTAGGAATATTAACATAGATACTCAAATAAAAAAAATAATAATATTAAAATAATTAACTCGGTGCTATACGACAAAAAATGACAATGATGTGCATTTTATAAGACGTGTGTGGATGATATTACACATTGCAAGTAGCTAGCCCACAAGTCTTTAAATGCATAAATCAAAAGGTGGAGACACTTGGATATAACATTTTAGGAAGGAAAAAATAAGTGACTGCATCCACTTGAATTTAATGGAGGTGTAAAAATGAAAATGTAATAGGAGTACAGCTAGTGATGACAAGAACATCAAGTAATGTTTTAGATGATAACTGTGTTGCTCTATATTATGTAATATATCAGGGTGAGATAGAGAAATAAATATTTTATAGTCAAAGAATTACTATATCATTGTAATACTCATGGTTTAAACTAATGTGATAAATTTATGGTACAAATTGTTTGAACTTGCATGATTAATGTTGATATACTTTACTGTGTAATTATAGGATGACAAACAATGCAAATCCTAAAATAGGACATAAGATTTTATTTTAAAATTCCAAACTACTTAATTTAAATAATACTAAAATATATGGGATAGAGACTCAAAACAAGCTTAATACAATTTCATTGTCTTCAATATTTTAGAAAATTTGGTTACATCACAAGGTCAAGATATTGGTCCCTTGTGTACGGATAATGGACCGAAGTATACTCAAAATAAATGGAGCAGTCGTTACTCCACGACATGTAATATTAGGTGAGATAGAGAAATAGATTCTCTACGATTGAAAAGGAACCATTGATGATAATTTGATAGTTCAAATTGATGTAATAAGTTTATGATACAAGATGTTTGATCTTGCATGAATGGTGTTGATTTACTTTACTGTGTGACTATAGGAGATTTCAACGACAAACAATTCAAAACCTAAAATAAGATCTATGATTTTATTTAAAATATTTAAACTAATTTATTCGGATAATGCTAAAATATGGATAATAGTATAAAGACTCAAAATTAATTCAATAAAATTCATCATCTTTAATCTTTTCGAGATTCTAATCACATAAAAAATCAAGTTACATAGTACCCTAAGTACGGACGGACCGAAGTGTACTTAAAATAGGGCGAGTGAGCCGCTCCAACAATATATTTATGGACCCCAATATAGAAATAGAGGTGTTCGCCCCCCTATGCAAACTGTAATAGTAATAAATGGATTAAATGGATCACACTTTTTAAGTACTCCTATATTATTATATAATTTATCAAAAATAAATAAATTATGTTAATAATATTTCATTTCTTTATACACTTTCACCGAATCAAACTTGCACTTTTCAATTATTATCCTGCCAAAAATACACATTGTGATACTGATAAGTCAACTTTCAAATATTCACTTTATTTAAAATGCAAAATATGAAAAATACATATTGTGATACTGATAAGTCAACTCTCAAATATTCACTTTATTTAAAATGTAAAATATAAAAGACAAATTAAAAGACAACATTTAATTAAGTTAAATTGCATAAAGAAAAAATTGTGTAATTTAAATAAAAAAGATAGCTATAGCTCAAGGAATTTAGTAACCTAATTCCCAAATCCATTTTATCGATAGAATAATTCTTCTTGTGTTGAATCTTCCTATTTTACATACTTCTATATATAATTGCATGCTTTTTCATTCAAGAAGTTTGTAATAATTTACATGATTTCACCATTAAATGGAAGATGATTGACCCCAAAGTCTGGGGTGTTGGATCTGTGTTGGTGACAATTGCTGCAAGACTTTAATAGTAAAGTTGTTGATGAAGATTAACTGTAACAAATTTCAAAGCGTGTTGTTACACTAGCCTTTAGGTTCGATTCGCCCTCACCAATCGGATACAAATGAGATAACCAGCGAATCCCCTTCAGGGTACTTTGGAAAACCTTAATATGATTTGCACTATCACACCAAGAGTATCTTTCAATAGTATGTTACAAAAGAATATTTCCTATTCTTCACTCATGCATTAGAGAAGAATAAGATGACATAGAATATAAGAATGGGTGAGAAAAGTGAATGGCAATATCTAAATTTTTGTATTTTCATTCTGTCCAAAATGACACTATTTATAGAAAAATAATGTCACTTGAGAAAGACGTACAAGTCTTGGTTCTGCCATTCTGTTTTGCAGAATGATATATGTATATATATAACGTTCAGTTATTGATTAAAGCGTTGCACTGATTTGGTGGTTGATCAATGCCCCGTTTTGCGCATGACCTGAGTTCGAAACCATCAATTGCGCCTTTTTTTGACACTAACATTTCCCGCTCCCCTTAACATATATATACCAATACCTAAAAGAAATAGAAGATGATTTTCATATATATATTTTTTAATTATTTTCATGTTAAAAAAGATATTCAAAATTATGAATGAGTTTTATGAATGGAATTAGAAATTGAAGAATATAATGACGTTTTTCTTTAATATCATGATCTTGATGACTACGTTATTGTATCTAATTTGTGTTTTCGAATATATGATAATTATTTTCTTTAAATTAACTTAATACAATTATTAACGATGTTAACAAAAAAATATAATTATTAACAGTAAAAGTTGATAACTTTTTGTTTTGTTTATCTTGTGTTATATTTCTTCCACCATCAATAATATTTCTTGGTTTTGTCTCTTCCCCAAGGTTCACATCTTGTAATTAAAGATTTTGCCAACCATGCATAATAATTCGTGACTTACTATCATTTTCAACTATTCAACTTAATCTAGTATAACATCAGTGATACGTACCAAAGCTTTTCCTGAAAAGGACTAATCTCCATTTGATTCATATAGAATTTATGATACAGAGATATCATGTTTTTCTTTTTCCTTGAAGTTGATATCTTGGTCCCTACTATAGTTAAACTCTAAATAATGGCAATAGTTGCCATTTGGCAAGGAAAGAAAACCATCCACATATGATGTTGCCAATAGAAACAAATAATGTGTAAATATTAATTAAAAAAATAATGTATGATTGATGGATGCCTTCAATGTTCAATTTTTTCTTTCCTCACATCTTAAAAAAGATATCCATTTATCCAAAATTTAAAGTCACCCTTAATTATAGAAATCAATGAGTTCAATTAATATGTGTTGTACAAACAAGAGCCAAAATAAATGTCACCTCTTAACAATAGAGATAGAGTCACAAATCCATAAATATCATCTTAAATTCACAACTTTCATATTATATATATTAAAATCATTTATGATAAAAAGTTTATGTCACGCTATTTTTTGTGAAAATATTTGTTATGATTTTGATTTAGAAGTGTTTGTGACATGTGATTTCATGTTGTATGGTTAAAATGGCTTTTGGTTTTCAAACAAGACTTTTGTTGTCAAAGTTTTGTAAGATTTTTTAATTTAACCTAGATGTTTTTACTCATTTGAAAAAGAACTTTCGATAAAGTTTTTATAGAAAAAAATTTTAAACTACAATTCAATCATCTTGTTGTGTTTATTTTTCTTACTTTCAATAATAAAATTAATTAGTATAAAAAAATTATACATGTAGTTTAATTTTAAAAAGTTCTTAAATATTATCTGCTTCGAGTGGTTTTCACAAAAGGAGATTAAAAAAGTCCAATAAAATTTAGTTTTGAGTTATTTCGTACATTCTTTTAGTTCTATTTGCGGTTTGAATTGGATCAATTTTTATTTGAACACCTAATTTTCATATATTTTTAGTAAATATACCTCCTTGTTTAGGTGCTTAAGTCCTCTATAACTGTTGTATGATGCAGCAGTTATAAAGACCGTTACATTTTCATTCTTTAAATCTGATGGTTCTTACAACTGTTGAACCATACAATAGAGGTATATAGAGCTGTCAATTGGGCTACTCCACCCCAACCCGATCCGGTTCAAGTGGGTCAGAGTACGTACATGGGACAATACAGGTTGATCCATTTTGTAATAGAATGCAAATATTTAAGTCTAGTCCAATACAGTGGACTATGAGGACTAATGAGTCTGCTCAACCCTCTTTCTTTTAAAAAAATATTTTAATACTTAAAATTTATAAAATAAAAAACTACTCAATCTATTAAGATATAAAACACAAAACACCACAACAATGGACGAAGTGGTGACATTCGCAATAGCTTTAATGAAGCATTATGTTTTTAGGTGTTTTTTTTTTATGATTAAGTAATTTTAGACCTTTTAGATTTATTTTTGTTTTTTGTTTTGAAGTGAATTGTGTTGCGTTGAGAAATTAAGGTGGATAATTAACAAAATGAAGAAATTTAATTTGTTTTTGAAAGATAAAATTGGTATAATTTTTTTTCTTCTAAAAATGGGCCAACCTGACCCCATTTTGGGCAAAATGGACTGGTCCAAAAATACTCTTTTTAACAGCCCGACCCACTGAAATGTGGGATGACCGACCCAACCTAATTTGACAAATCTAGGTCCCTTGTATAGCTGAGTTAAACATGTCTTACCATGGAAAGTCTATGCCTTGCCATAATTGGAAAACAAATTATATTTTTTTATCATTAATAATTGAAATATAAACTATCATGTGTTGTGACATATTACACATACATAAATCAATGTTGGACCACATGCTTACAAAGGAAACAATATCCCAGCAACAGAACTCAAATCACATGACAAAGGCAAACAAAAATCAAAAAGAAAATTAATACATAGTTATATGGATAATGATGTAAAGCCTCACTTTCAATATTTTATATTTTTATTTCCTTTTTCTTACATGTCATCTGATGCTTTCCATTAAAATGTTTGATTCTTTCCATCGTACGTTAAAACAAAGCATGCGGTCTCTGAGTTTGGTCAAATCTAAACCGTTCATATAGGCAGCTGGATTTATGAACATTACCACTAATAATTATCACCATATTTTAGACATTTAGAATATACTTTCATCAATTGAATATATTCTTGTATGTTATTTTTTTTAGTTTAATTTTTATATATTATCAATCTAAAAAGCTTTATATTGTTGTTCATGAGTACGACTTTAAATACAGTTATAATAAAATCTAAACAATTTTTATAATCTAAATATTGCGATATATTGACCCTATAAAAACTTTCACACTTATATTAATGGTGTATAAGAATTAAATCTTAATTTATTTATTTTTCAATATTCTTGTATATTATGCCAGTAGCAATTTATTCTTTGAGTTCCCTAAATTAAAGGTTGACAATCTAAAGCAGAACCTTATCCATCGCAATCTGTTAGATCTTTACTCAAATTAAACTGTGGCCATTATTTGAATATATATAAGATTCGAATTCGAATACATTAGATTATGGTTCTTCTTCTCACGTTGCATTTGCCCTATATAAAATTAGCCAATATATATATGCCTAGAGAAAATTCGATATATTCGATACATGTTAGACATGATATATGGGGTGGTTATTAGAGGATGAATATGAGAACCAAACAACTATATCACTTACTAAGATTTTGCTTTGTACATGTAAGACTTGTTTTTACCAATTATTATGCACAAGTGGGAACGTAAATTTCATTGGTAACGTACATGTCCCTCAGAAGACCATTGGTCGCAAACAAGTGATATGAGTTCATGAATTTTGGATAAAAATTATAGATACAAATTATTACACATATTTTCGTAATAAAAATCACACTGAAAATCACATATACAAATTATTCCACATATTTTTATAATTAAAAGCATCGGATTTGAGAGGTCGTCGTTGAGATAATGAGATAAGAGATAAACATTCTCTTTGTCATCTAGAATTTAGAGCATTATCAACATATTAAATGTCTAATAGAGAAATAATAAAATAGTTTAATGGTTGAGGGTCAGGACCTCTCTCGTTGGACTTAACAATACCATCTAATTTATCATGTTCCATTCAAAAAAACAAAAAAACAAAAAACAAATCCAACATATATTTATCAATAAATTAGTGCTTAATAAAAGTTGATCATATTATATATAATAATTGATTATTGTCAATACATAATTGATTAATTAAATAATTAATCTAACAATACAATCATCATTTACATGCATTCACAATCAATATGTCGATGACAGTTGAATTGAGATCAAACGTTCCCAAATTGTGTAATACATGTTTTAATTTTTTTATAACATAAAAGATTAAATTTAAAATCTAGATTGTTTGATCTCAATCTAACCACTATTGATATATTGAATGCATGAATTGTTGATTGAATCAAAGCCAAACCCATATAAATCTTAAGTGGTGGAGCAAATTAGAAATATATATATATATTTGTAGCATAAAATATATAATTTTTTATTGAAAGCATAAACATAAATCATTATTGTTCTCTTCACTATTATTTATGGACCCTATTTTTAGTAAAAAAATTAATTTTATAATAATAAAGAATAAATGTTTAGTCATAAATATATAATAAAAAATAGAGAGCAAATATAATATTTTAGTAAAATTTATTAAAAATAGTGAGATTCAAATTTAGATCAAGTCCATATTAAACAGCTTCATGAATAAATTTATAAAAATCAACACCAATTTCTAATATTTTTATTATTTTTGTCTTTTCAACTAGCAAAATTTAAAACAAAATTAT
>JBBPBQ010020323.1:22027482-22043461 GCA_037974755.1 Cicer yamashitae
AGAAACCTAAAACGAATTTTATTATGAGTCATTTTTTAGTCTATATTAGTATTTTAGTAAAATTACTAAAAAAATATGAAAAAAATATTTTTAGACACTTTAAAATAAAATATTCATTTATTAAATTAATATAATTAATTTATATAATATATCTTTTTTAATTATTAATTACGTCAATTAATTAATTTAATATTTATTGAAACAATATTAATTTTAGATAATATTTTATTAATTTTAAATTTAAAAATATAAAAATATGATAATTTTTATTAAATACAAAACTTTTTTAAATGCATTTTTATCAAATAGATATTTAATTTTAAAAAAGAATTTAAAATAATTATTTTAATAGTCTTATCTTTAAGTCGACGCGGCTATGAAATTAAATTATTCTACCAAAAAAGAGTACAGTTCAATTATTTAATTAATTAAATTTATATGTAACCCATTTCAATAATAATAAAATCATCTAAAAGAAGGTAAATTGTTAAAAGGCTTTTTTGGTTGGTACTAGTGCGCTTAATTAGTGGCTTTGGCATTAGGGACAGGGTTAGGCACTGTCTATTTCTAAAAAGCAAGCTTAGTTGTGGCTTGTGCTTCAACGTACGGTGCAACGGCTATGTGGTCTAAGCTTGATAATGACACTCACCCATATCACTCTTACTTTTGGCATTTGCCAAGAAACTTGAGGAAAAAATAATAGTATTATACTCTCTAAACACGTTTATCAAAACACTTCTTATTATTAATAAATGAACTCAATTATTTTTCAAATACACTCCAAAATTATTTATACAAAAGATATGGGTACATTAAAAAAATTCACTACCAGTTCACACTCCAATTCTCTCTTTTCTTTTCCTCTCTTCCGTCGACCACTAAAACTCCATCATTTTGATTAAAAATATTCATAAAATTTTATATAAAAATATACGGTTAATTGATAAATTGTACTATATTAAAAAAGTTTAAATCAATTAAATAGTTTATGAACTGAATCATAACTAATATAATTTGTCATTGATATATTTGCACTAATACATAAAAAATAGGGCAAACATATATATTTGTCATTGATAAATTTTAAGAAAAAAACTGAACAAATCTTTGTAATTAATAAATATTAAAAAACACAAGACAAATATTTTTCACATATACATAAAAATATATAACAAATATTTATCATTGATAAATATGAGATATATATACAAAATATTAATTGAAATATTTATTAATCAGTTGATCTAATATATTTTACTTGAAAACACAAAAATATAAGTAGTACAACTCATTATCAATTTTAATTTTATTTGGTCATTATTAATTTTAATAAATTAAATCTTTAATTTATATAGCATAAATAAGATTTTCTTTATTAATCTTCTTTAATTATTATCTAAGAGAAAAATATAGTAACGACACACTACCCGTGTGAAGGTATGAATATTTTACTTGTTAAATTAATAAAAATTAGATTAAGACTTAACGCGCACGTAAATATATAATTTTCTTAAATATTGTGTAATATTATGCATACAATTTAACAATAATCTATATAAGGTCTCACGATTTTGTCCTTAAAAAAAGTGTCTCAATAGATTGAAGAGTGTAAATATTGTTTATAAATTATAACTTTGGTGCATCAAAACAAGTTTCATATAATGCAAAAAAATGATTAAAAATGTGTTTGAGATTTTTTTTTTTTCTAGTACTGAAACAATTTACTATTTCGTATAAAAAAAAATAATTTACTATTTCAAAAAATTTAAAAGTATATTTTAGTATACAGTCATACAAAACAAATTCAATATTTAACATACCATTTTTTTCTCTAAGTTCATATCTAGGATGGTATAATAAGAAGAAATAAAAATAAAAAAAACATGATAAAAAATATAAATTGAATCTAAAGAAGTTTATACTCCAATAAAGAATTGTTGGCCTAATTCTAAATTATATCCTTCTATATGATTTAAATATTAATTTTAGCTATCTAATAAGTGACGTAGAATAGAATTGTATATTTTTATAGATATCACTAAAAATAGCTATTTTCATTAAAACGTGATTTTTTTTCCTGTGATGATACTATGTAATATTCAATTTGAAAAAATTAAACAATTGTAAAAACTAAAAAAAGTGGGATAGGTTTATCTTATAGACATGAAGTATTTATTATTCTTCACATGAGGAAATCTTAGTGAGTTAAGTTACACAATTTTTGATTCCATATGTCTAAAGATTGAGTGAGAAAGATAGCGTAATTGTCATCATATAATACTGTATAACTTATTCATATTATTACTGAAATTTAAGATGTGCGTATTGGTGTCAGAAACTTGTTTTGAGTTTCAACATATATCCAATGTTTTAAAAACCAAACTAGAGGTCGAACCGGCGAGACCTCTGAGTCATGGTTCTATTGGTTCAACAAGTTGAACCACAGTCGAATTGTTCAATAAACCGTTCAATAAATAAATAATAAAATAATATAAAAAAAATATATGAAATATATTAAAATATCCAAAACTTCCTAACTTATAAAGTAAAACTCTATAAAATTTATAACAAATACTCAATATCTATAGCAAATACATTAAAATCCACAACAATGACAAGTCTTCATAATATAAATTCAAGCATCAAATCTCATATGGATCAACTAGTCAACTACAAGTGTCATGCGGATTAAGTGGAATGAGAGTTTGAGTGAAATAAGAATTTTTTTTGTTAAAGTTAAACTTTAAAAGATTATTTTTTTTATTTTTTTATTTAGAAAACTTTTTTTTACAAAAATAAAAAATCTAGGTGTTTTTCAAAACCGGTCAAGTTCAATGACTCGACCGGTTTAACCCGATTTTTTTTCGATTTTTATTGACCAGTGGTTTTTGTGTGTTGGCCAAACCGAGCATGGGTCTGATTCCCAGTCAAACAGCCAATCCCGTTCGTTTTTAAAACATTGCATATATTCGACAAATACAGTGGAGGACACACAATATACTTTGTAATGAAATATAAGCACAATTTAGACAAAAAAATTGATGAATGTGGACCAAATGTCAACAATAGAAATTGACCACAAATATATCAAAATATATTAATAGAATTAAAACTCAAAGATGAAAACTAAAAAAATGTAAAAATTCTCAAACTTTTTGCTTACCTAAAAGGAAAAAAGTTTGAAAGTATGTAAAAATGAGCATACAAAGAGTTGCATAAAGACCTAAGCATATATGTCATTGTCTTTGTATTTCCAAATAAATATAAGCAATATAGGATATAGAATAATTTTCACTCATTGTAGTTATATATGTATTTCTTGAAAAACTTTTAAAATGATCCAATATATTAATTGAAGAGTTAAAATTATAAAAAGAACCGTTACGAATGTCGAATAACTAATATTCATTGAATTGTAATTTGAAACTAATGACACGTGAATAGTTTCACAAAATATTATATGCTAAAATAGTAATAGTAAAATGTTTGTTAAAGCAAAAAAAAAGTGTTAAAGCAAATTGTAAATATAAAATAATAAGAAGGGTAGAAGAGTGTTTCTTAAATGTGCCGCATCAAATTATGCACAACAAAATCCTAGGCTTGAGATGGGTGGAATACTCCTAGGCTGTATTAGAGAATCCAATATCTAGTAGTGGATTTTGCACAAGTAGTGGATGTTTAGGCTCACAAACCTACAATGTTGGATTGATCAGTAGGTTTATGGAAAAATCAAGGACAACATATTTCTTAAGGGTGAAAAATGGCACCAGTTGGATTCAAACATGCTCCAACAAAATGAATCAACGCTAATCACTTGACCAAATATTACAATATATCAAAGGTGGGTCGTTAATATTATATAATGGTTTTAATTTAATGTTGTTTCCCTTCATCAAGTGATATAAATTACTCTATAAATAGAGTCACTTTGTTGGCAAAAAAACATCTTATTTTCATATTAATATGAGACAAACTTTATCATATTTATTTCTAAATCATTTGCACTTTTATCTAGTACATGAGAGTAACTAAGAAAATTTTATTCTATAAAATATTGTTGATCCATATACTTGATGTGAGTGTGCAATTCATATCAAGGATTCCAATGAAAGATGCTCGTTTGCATCCAAAATACATAGATTAGTAGGGGCGACAAACCTAAAGTTTAGTGTGATACACGTACTTTAAAATTTATTTATGCAACCTTCATCATCATCAATTTTATTTTTTTCTTGTTCAAGATTTGCAATATACCCCCAACATAAGATTTAACATACTATATCCGCAGAATTTCATTAATATAGAGATTGAATTAATGGGATACAGTGACACTGATTGGTGTGGAGACCAAGATGATGAAAATAGAACAAGCATTATTGACTGTGTTTATGCTTGAAAAAGCACCAATATCATGGCTTTCAAAAATGCATAATATCGCAACACTGTGCTCATGTGAAGCAGAGCATGTAGCAGCGTCAATGTGAATCGGTCAGGCCCTATGGTTAACTGCATTGATGGAAGAAATTAATCTAAGATAGCCTAAGTCATTGAAGTTGCTGATTGACAACAAAAAACGAACCGATGTTGGAGTACTGCAGATCAGAAGGACCAAACTGCACATATACTTACTAAGTTATTGAAGAGAGTGAAGTTTCATGAGATAGGAACAAGCTTGGAGTGGTTTCTTTAACCAATGTGGAGTGTGACAAAATGTGATTCAATTAGTTAGTTACAAGTTAACATAGTTAGTTGTGTTGTTAGTTACAACATTTAGATGAGTGTTATCCTATAAAATAATTTTTGAGGAAGCTAAATCAGATTGAGACTCTTTTGAATTGTGCAACCTGCTGCTTTTCCTTTTGAATCTAAACTTGCAGGTAATTGGCTAAGGCCTGAATTGGTTTGAGGAGATTGAATGAAGCTGTGTTAAATATGTATTTTCTAAGCTCTGGTGGTACTGGTTATTTATTACTTTGCAAAGCTGGAGATAGCCATTTGGTTGCCACATGGATATAGGTTAATCAAGCATTTGTGTTACATTGTAGGGTGTGCTGTTAGAGTAGAGTATCTTGCTGTTATTCTGTATTTTGGACATCAATTAAATGCTGGAAAGCACCTGAGGCTGTGGTCTATGTGCTTATTTTGTTAAATACTGGTTTCCCTTTGATATAGCATGTTATTATGTTTCAGCTTGTGCTGCTGATCATTTATCTAACACTCTGCAGCCTATTGTGGAAGGTGTATAGAGTATGCCAGCATTAATGTTGTCCGTTAGACTATCATTAATAGATACTCTCACTCCCCTACAAGTTGAACAATGACTCTAAAACTTTCAACATCAAGCTAAAAACAGAACCACTGAGATTTTGACACCACATTTCCACTCTAAAATCTTAAAGTATTAGATATGAGTCACCTCTTATGTATTATTCATTTAACTCATATCTAATCAATGTATAACTAATCCCTCACTAAAATTCCAACAACCAATCATTTGTAAGAACAAATCACCAATGACCACCAACTACTAATAAATGTTGGTATCTTCTTGTAACATGGGCATCATTGTTTAATGTTGATGAATCATTGACTTCAGTACCTATGTGTGCTATATATAGGCAGGTATAACTAAGGCATATTATTCTAATTTAAAACATAAATAACACATACACAAACCACACAAATATGATATTAATAACATTAGTAGTATTATAACACAGCCAAAATCACTACTCCAAAATAAGAAGGAAAAAAAAAAAAAGAATAAAAAGGTCAAAATCCTACAATACCTATACATCTGAATCATAATAATACAAACACACCAATGAAATTACAAGAAAGAAAGAAAGAAAAATGCAAGTTAACTAAGTTGCCTAAACCATCAAGCTATCTTGGCAAGTACATGAGACAACATTCTTATACATGTTTTATACCAATGCATATTAATCTTGAGATGCACTTCACTAACTAAACACATCCCTCAAATATGAAAGGGTGTTACGGCGGCGAGGTTAGAGAAAGTTAATATCACCTAAGTCAAGTAAGACTAGATTTGATGTCAATCATGGCAAGCATGTGCCAAGACTTGCTCTCAACAACATTCCAGACCAAGAAACTAGGTGAGTTATTATTGCAAGATGCTAGGCCTACCAGTTGCTGCTATCTGAGTCGATTGCGGGATAGAATGATAAACCATCATGTTGTTATCAACTGCATTTGACGAAGATGCTCCGCCACCCTTCGATGTTTGCTCCAAAAGTTGAACTAACGACATGAATATTTCCATCCTTGTTACATCCCTATTTGCCTGCAAAAATTAAATGTTGAACGCTTGTGATAATTAACAATCTCTATCGGTACAAGCATGATATTTTACTTGGCAAACCAATGAAGTATAATTTTCAAAAACATAAGTCTGTTTGGTCTGAGAAAACGTTGTCATAAGTATTGAAGCACTTGGAGAGCTACTAGTTTAATACCTCAACAGAAAAGCGTGCCCAGATCTTGTCATTGCGAGCTTCCATGACCCCTTTCAAGATATTTAACCCTAATCCTTTGACTAAATCGGCTATTTCAAGAAAGAGACCCCGTTCCTCACAAAGCATCTGTAATAATTAATGTAAGCAGGTTAAAGAGGTAAGTTATAAGTATACAAGGGGCAAAAGAAATTATAAAGTTATAGAGAATCGGTCGGTCACTACCTCGACTAGCATTTGACGGGGATGATTAAGATCCTCGACTATGATAGGGCAAACCATTGATTGTGAACCAACCTCATATGCCCATGTAGCCCCTCCCTCAAAGTTGTCTTTTAATAACAATCCACCTTCTTTACTAACAATCTGCACATTTAGAAAAGAAAGAATGGTCAGCATTTTATTCTTTATGAATGTTCTCAACGTCTATTTCCAGATCAAACGGTATTTAAGGGAGATTGTAGAACTTCTGGTTTTCAATGGAGGACGATATGCCATGGAAATTTCAAGTGAGCGGCTACTTAAATTATATTAAAAATGCAATGCACCACATGATTGACTTTCTTTAAAGTCTCTCTTCTGTATCACTAGTCAACGCAAAGATGTCTAATGGCCTTTGCGCTGTTGTCCATATGATGCTTCATAATTCGTATGTGTAAATGTTTAAAAAAGAATCACCCGATGGGGGCTGTGTATCTCCCTGGATTACCATTTAAACAGTATCTTCAAATCATTCATTTTTGAAGATTTTCACATGGAAATTATTTAGCATCATAAATGATGTAGATCAATTTTTTCAGTATAATGAGTTCAGCTGATATGTGATCTGAGCGGCCAAATACATGGACAAGAGTACTAATCAAATACCGTCAATTGTATTTTCTTATTCTTATTATTACACCTCTATCTCATATTAAATGTCACATTTAAAATATTTGCTCGACCCATCATGTATCCTTTTAGAATACCAATGAAACATTAATTACCTTTTTCCATTTCCACTAATGTCCTTATTTATTGTATTTGTGTCTCTGCTTACTGCACTAACTACTATATTTGCTATTTTAATATGGGTACTTCAGTAAATCAAACTCATTTTATCGTAGAAATTAATAAATAGAACAATTTTCTTTTCTTAAGTGTACATAACTTTAAACCACACTTGATATGAAATGGAGGGAGTATTCAACTTATCAACAAATACCCATGAAAATGAAAACTTTCCACATCATAACAAGATCAACAGTCTAACAGACAAGACAAATGCAACAAATGATGTCTTTACCTTGGATTCCCCTGTCTGTTTCAGCTTGTCAGCATGCTTCGTTACACTTTGCAAGAAAAGCATATGTTTGATGGTCCGTTCAAGAAGTGCGTCTATGCTACACTGTTGAATCATTATCATTTTAAAAGACAAACAAATACAAATTCAGCACCATCATGTGATATATTTAATTATAGAAAATTTGGAATGAGATAAAGGACAGAACAAGAAGTGGTATATATACCTTTGCTCCATTAGGCACAATTTCCCGTAACTCTTTCACGCGATCTTGAATCATTTGACGATCTTTGGGTCGAGGCCTTGGATTCTCTCCAGGTTTAAGCCTTTTACGATTTGATTTGCAAACTTCATCAGGCCGTTTAGAGTATCCAGTCGAAACATTATTTTCACGCTTCACATTACTACTACCATTCTCCACCCATGAACTAATTTGAGACCCATATAAGGAAGTGGATTGAGAACAGTTTCCAGCATTATCTTTGCTGCAACCAGACCTAAGAGAACTTGTTTCCGCAGCACCTGTTTTAACCTCCGTCTTTGGAAAATCAAAAAATCCCCCCTCAACAACATGATCACCCGTAATCTGCATGCAAGCAGGAGAGGGAACAGATTTGGTACTAATCCTTGTTACTGTTGTCCTGCAAGACATTTCATCAGAATTTTGCCTCGCGGCAGATTGAGTCTTCGAGATCACAGCATCTAAGAGATGGTCAGTGTTTGTTCCAGAGAAGATATCATTGTTTGATATTGCTTCGTTAACCGCATAAATATTATTATGACTTACAACTGGAAAATTTGTACACATCGCCTTTTTATCTAGTTTTTCTGCATTGGCATCGGATTCATTGGCAAGAAGCAACTCATTCCAGTTTCGATTCAGCAGATTCCTTTTGAAATCCACACCCAAGACGTCAAACAAGTCATCATCACCTGATGAAAGTTGAGTGCAAGCTTCTTCATGTTCAAAACCAGGGATGCGGTTATTCATAGGCACATGCTCCTTAAGATGAAGCGCTGATGGGATCGTCAGGGCCTGAAGCATATCATCTATCCGTTGATCCGTGGAAACCAAATCATTATGAGCATGCTTCAAATCAACAGGGAGATTCTTCCGATCAGAGCCTTCTATATGCATGTGATCAGTAGCAGATTGATTAGTCAAATTAGCATTTTGAATTCCAAACCCTACTTTATGTGATCCAGAAAAATCGGCAATGGATAATTCAGGATCGTTTGAAACCGAGCAGTTAATCATATTTGTCCTTAGAAGATTGTTACTCATTCCACTACATATTGGGATTCCTCCATGCAGTGAAGTGTTGTCAGAATTTTGATAATAAATTTGGCCTCCATCTGTTTTCAGTTGAGACATATTTACGGCACTCGATGGATTCATATTGTGATTACCGTGACTTTGTCTCCCGATACCTGATAAGATTTGTTGCTCCATATGTTTTTGGCTGAAACCATTCAGATTGGAAACATTGGAATCAGCTAATTCATTGACTGCAGATCTTGCATTATAAGAAACCGAACGCCGATGAAAACGTGAATCAAGATTTGCGGGTATGACTTCAGCTTCAGCCTTCACAAGTGTGTTCTCTTGTTGGGCATTGAAACTTGTTTTAGTTGCT
Organism: Cicer yamashitae; assembly: GCA_037974755.1. NCBI lineage: Eukaryota > Viridiplantae > Streptophyta > Magnoliopsida > Fabales > Fabaceae > Cicer > Cicer yamashitae. Next base: position 22,036,878 of record JBBPBQ010020323.1, read on the forward strand.
GATTGAGCCTTTGGTTGGCAAAGGCTATTAAATATCTGGTTTAGATTTTGGGATTGGGATTGTGATTGAGGTGCCAATATAGAACCATGGTAACTATTTATTTCTCCCCTTTGAAAAAAATGTGGTTGAGAAATAGGAATTGGACCGTGAGATGAATTGCTCGGTTGGTTAGAACCATTAGCTACCGAGGGAGTGCAGTTTGAAGTAATGACTTGTGGATCGAAAGACACAGGCACACAATCATTCACATGTCTTTCATTAGAAATTCTCGCTGAATAGTCTTCAGATAGAAGAGAACCGGGAACACGTCCCAATTGAAAGATCAAATTCTTCACATCATTAACAAATCCAATATTCTCCATTATCTGCAGCAATGGCCAACAAGTATGGCGGCATTAATTTAAAAAAAAAAAAACAAATCATGCAACAGATACAAATGAGAGATTGTTTTTTGCATCTACGTAAATGAAGGATCACTGGAATGCTCAATGCTTTCCAGTGACCCTTCATTCACATAGATGATTAGGAGAAATTTGGTTATTCTCAAACATGAAATGATTGGAGACAAGGTCATTAAGCTTCTTCAAAAATAAAGAATAATTAAAAAAAAAAAAACTTACTGGCAAGAAAGAACCAAGTTGAACAACCCCGTGGGGAAGTACAGGAATAACCGCCACCGTCTGCAAACAAAATTACAATGTTGGATCAGGAAAAGTAATAAAAAGATTATAGCAAAATGTGAAGGATAATTAAAATCACAAACCTGCATTCCAGCTGAAAATTGGCAATGCAACTCGGTTATTACCTAAAAAAAAACACAATAGAGATAACTGAGAATAAGTTCATGAACTCCAATAATTTAACCATTCTAAGAATATTTATATGCAATAACTCTTCATAAATTCCATACCTCTGGTGGATATGCATCTTTAATAAAATTGTTCAAAAGAATCCACTGATGACTTCCAGTAAATGCCGCCCGTCCAAGTATCCTGCATAATAGCAAAGAGCAGCACTCAAGTGAGACAGGAATGACACAAAAATTATTTAAAAAACTAGGGTCGTGAATCTCAATATACGAGGACAAGGGGGAAAAAACACTTACCCTTGACCAGCAACATTGACAGAATTATTCACCATCATTTTGTTAATCAAGGAACAGACTCTGTCGTCTTCTTGAATCCTTAGCTGAGAATCGGTAGAAAACCAGCATCCTTCCCCATCTCGGTATGGAAAATTAGACATCGCACCAATTTGTTGAAGGAAAGGAGATGGCAGGGGTTCATAGTAGCAATCTTCCCAGATTAACAGCCTGCCAAGTCAAACATACTCAAATACAACTATTCTATAGACCTATGAAGCACTGAGATAGGCACTGACACCAAACACAACATTGACGCTTAGATTCCGACGGTAATTTGTGAAAATAGTAGTGATTATATAAAATTGCAAGTGTTGCATAAAGTCAAAGGTAAATGATTTATGAGCAACCAGATGGCTGCTTGGGGTTTGTAGTGTGCAAGCAAATATAAGACTAAGAAGATAAGCAATAATAGACTCATTCAATTAAAAACAAAAAAACAAAAATTATGAATTAGAAAAAAGAAAAAAAAAAAGTTGGACTTTTTACTATTATTTTAAAATTTCTGGATGAAAACAAAAAATGCCATGAAGATCAATTATTTGTTCAATTAAACCAAATATTAAATTTAAGATTCTGATCTGATCCAACCAAAACCTTGATTCCTTCTCTTGATTGATTCAGAGACATAACTAATTACATGCAGAGAAATTATAAAGTTTTAAAATATATTCTGTTTCAAAAAAAAAAAAGTAGTAACATATATTGATTGTTTAAGGGTCTAATTCAATTCAGTTCAAATTTGAACTAACTTTTGAACTTTATAATTAAAGCATCATATGTGATTAGCATGGCAAAGATAGATCAGCAAATTATTAACCTCCAATCAGCTAAAAAAAAGGTCTGCATTTCTAATAGTGGAACAAGAATATAACTTATAAGACCAAAAAGATTCAAACAAGCTAAACAAGTACTGAATCAATAGATTCGTTCAAAGATAATCAACCTAAACAGAAAGTGCATCTCACAAACCAATGCAAGCAAAACTTTTTTTTTTTAATTAAAACAAAACAAATATTTATAAAAAGAAAAAGGAAACAAGATTCCTGAAAACAAACCAGAAGCAACAAAGGCACATATACATAAAGTTCCAAAACAGGAACTAACATGTGAACTTTATCTTGAAAATGAACCAACCCCAGAAATAGAATCTAAATCTAAATAATCTAAACATGAATTTAACATGAGATACCCCTTTTGTTTCCCAATAAAGTACAAAGCTATTTTATCCAACCCCCATAAATCATTAAGAAAAAAAACGGATTTTTATTTTATTTTAAATTCTCATAAACCAAAAAATAAATCACTTCCTTCATCAAAACAACTTACTTCGAATTATTACAACCGATCTTCCAAAAAACAGCATAACGCCACTGATTCTGAGAACAAAGAGTCTTCAAAGCTTCTTTCAACAAAAACCCCATTTTTTTCCACAACAAAATTTTCCTTTTTTCCGAATCAATGGAATCAAAGTAGCATTCAGAAATGAGAATGAACAAAAGGGTAACTCTCAAAACCAAAGAAGAATCATTATTTTAACTAACTACCACGGCACGATCCTCTCCCTGCTTGTTTTGTCCTCAAACCACCACTTCGTTTTCTCTCTGGATCCAAGTTCACTACGGTCAGTTTCCGGCACCGGAAGTCCATCCTCCGGTAGAGAGAGAAAGTAAAAAAGGAGAGAGAAAATGAGAAGAACTAAAGAACAACAATAAGCTAGTAACAAAGATTAAAACTTTATCAAAATCTACACTATCCCACGAGATTCAAGCTTGTATAGTGGTATCATCTTCTCCATTATTGATGAAAAAAGCTTTAACAAACAGAAAGTGGGTATAGCAAAAAAAGTTGGTTTTTTCTGATGTTTTTGTTTCTGTGTTGTGTTTTATTTTTTGTTCTTGTGTTGTTTGAGAAGAGTTTTCTGAAGACCCTGATATGTCAAAATAAATGGGAGTGTGTAGAAAGAGAGAGAGAAAATGAGTTATGAAAAAGGGATGGTTTTTGTGGAAAATTACGAGCGGAGCCACTGAGGGAGGAAAAAAGCATTGGGAGAAGAGAATGGTTTTTTGTCGGGTTGTGGAAGAGAGAAGTTGATGCTTTGGTGTGTGTCTGGTTTTTTGAACAAAAGGGTCAGTGGTGGTGGTGGTGACCATGAGAGATAGTGCGGGTTGTTATCTACATGACGTCATTGTAATCATTTGACCCTTCATTTTCTCTTTAATTACAGTAATGCCACATCACCTACTTTTTTGTTGCAGGCTGGTCCATTTCAAGGAGGAGGTAAAATAGAAAGGACTAAATCGGTATTTTGGTGAAAAGATTATATACATATTTGATTTTGCTAATTCAGTGTAATTTTATGAATCTCATCATCAAATATACATCTTAGTTCTTGCAAATTTTACTGTAAAATTAAATATATATTTGTTAAGCGGTAATAAAATTTAATTTTAAACAAATTAATTTTAGTAAATATAAAATAATTTATGTTTAATTTCGTTAGTATAAAAAAAGTTAATAATAAATTAGAAGTTTAAAATTATTTTTAGAGACATAATCGTTTATACTCAAAAGTAAAAAAATATATTAAATTTTATATATCTTAAATCGATTTTTTTTGTAAATCAATTTTAACTCCTACAACATGAAACTAAATATACATTAAATTGATGATTAGCGTTATTTAATTTTTATGTGTAAATTAAATTATTTTGTTACTCAAGTTGTAGTGAGGAATTGATTTCAAGTTGAATGCTGCATGAATCATGATCATGAGACATCATGGATGATTGAGGTGGGGAAATGATGGGGACCATCTACTTGGGATGGTTTGGGGTGTAGGATTATGAAGGATGGTATGTTGTTCAATAACTTAAATCGAAATTATTATGCCATGTAAACTGAATTTTGGACATTATGATAGTCGGATCTTTTTTTACATCAATGATTATTGTAATGTAATTATAAGGATTGTCCTATTGTGAATGCATATTTATAGGATTTGTTTGATGAGATTTGAAATGATTTATTGATAAAATAAATACATTTAAATATAAATTATATATGTACACTAAGATAGAGATTTAAAATTTATCAAAAAATTTATATGATAATATAATAAAATGTATTACAATATATTAATTTTATTAATTATTATTAGATATATAAATATAGATATAATTATATTCGCATATGTATCTATCAATTAATATGTAATTAAAATATTCATTTGTTTCATCCCTAAGTACTTATCTATTTATCCCATATTTGTCGTGAATTTTAGCAGCAAATATCTCTCCGTTAGTCCAATTGGATGAGCACAATATTCACTTGTACATTTATTAATGTACAATGAAACTTATATGAATACTTACTCGAAAAATGGAACCTATATGAATGATTTTTTTAATCATTAACCATTGTGTCAGTATATATTATGTGGGGGAAGCTTAATATTGAACCAAATGGTACAGTTAAAGAACTGGAGGAATTGAACTCAATGACTCGTTATTTAATTCAGCCTTCTTGAATTATTTGATACCACATGTCTATGATATATTACATGATTGAACATTTCATAATTATTATTGTGGCATGCAGAATTTCAAAAGAATGTATGAATATGATAGTGTGATTTTCATTCAAACTAGAAAACTCAAACGACTAACAAACTCGTAACTAAATATTGACTAAAATAAAAGATTGAATATGAGCAATATAACTTCTATAACTTCTCCTTACCAATTAATGTTAACATTTCCACAATTAGATATGGTGAGATAAGAGACTACTATTAAATATTAAATGTTAGTTACTCTTTAAAGAGGTTCAAACATAATGATAAATTGAACAAAGTTTAAATATATGATTGGTCTTTATAATTATGTATTTTTTTGGTTTTAATCTTTATATTCTTTTGTTTTAGTGTTTATAAAAACGCATATTTACAACGGCCTATCATATATTTAAATCAATTTAACAATAATGAAGAAAACATAAAGTTTAAATTGAAAAATGAGAAATGAGAAATATAAATTATAAAGCGATAGGATCACCATAGTCTTGACCATAAATTTAGTCTACATAGTCATAGTAAATATGAGATAAACACAATTCATAAATAATTATCTAAATCAAAATAATAAATAAACTAAATTCGAAGACGAAATCAGTTTAATACCGTTGGTCAATAAAATTAGTTATTAATTATAATCGTTTTAGTTGTTGGATAATAACAGTTATTTTATTCTTCCTCTATATAAACTTGTACATAGCATTGTATGACTTTTTTGCATCTATATCCCTTTTTATTTAAAACTCTTTATTAAAATTTATATACTAAAATGTTCTATTTTTTCTGCAATAAGGTCGCATCTCAGAGATGAGACCGTCCATAACCTTTTAATTTTTTTATTTTTTATTTCAACAAATGAATAATTGTTAATTTAATAAATAAATAAAATAAAATTATTTAAAAAAACAAAATTATATTAATAAAATCAAATAAAATACATTTAATAGAAAAAAATACATTAAAGTTAATGCGGTTGAGTAAATGTGGCAAAACAAATAATGTGTTATGCTATATTATTTTAACAGCTCCCTTCTATTTTGGCAAATTAATTCTATTTTGTTAACAACTCTCTTCTATTTTTCTTCTGGATCTAATAAATAAAAAATAATAAAAATAAAAATAATAATTAAATTACACTAATTAAAAAGTAAGAATTAAATTATTACCCATAACAACAATTTTTTTCTTTAATGCATTATCTTTAAATTCCTTCGCGAAATTTTGTGAAATATGTCGGATGCAGAACACATGTTTTGACGGAAGATTTTGCCACTCATTATTTGGTTGGATTATTATAAGCATTTTTAATGGATTCGTGTTCAATTTAATGTATTTTGTTTGATTTTATTAATATAATTTATTTTCTTTATTATTATTAATTTTATTATTATTATTATTATTATTATTAATATTATTATTATTATTATTTATTAGATCCGGAAGAAAAATAGGACGAAGTTGTTAACAAAATAGAATTAAGTTGCTAATTTATCTGATTTTATTAATGTAATTTTATTTTTTTATATTTTTATTATTACTTATTTATTAAATTAACAATTATTCATTTGTTAAAATAAAAAATTAAAAGGTTATAGTTGGTAACATCTCCAAAATGCGACCGCCTACTAAGTAAAAGAAATTATCTTCCAAATTGTCGCATAGCAAAAATTAAATTTTAATATAAAGTATAATAGATAATTTTAAATAAAAAATAAATATAAATAAACAAATAAATAAAAATTAAAAAAAAAAAAAAAAAAAAAAAAAAAAAAAAAAAACCTATTTGTACTCTTTCTTCTTTTTAAAATACAAAATTCCACTTACATGTTTTGTTTAGTTGAGTGTATAGATCAAGGCTGCAATCGATTA
>JBBPBQ010020323.1:22043471-22073467 GCA_037974755.1 Cicer yamashitae
AAAAAAAAAAAAAAAAAAAAAAAAAAAAAAAAAAAAAAAAAAAAAAAAAAAAAAAAACCTATTTGTACTCTTTCTTCTTTTTAAAATACAAAATTCCACTTACATGTTTTGTTTAGTTGAGTGTATAGATCAAGGCTGCAATCGATTATATGCATGATGCACCTATGTACCTAACTTGTTGATGAAGTATTCATAGCTTAGAATAGCATTTGGAAATTGAAACTAAAATAAACACTTCTGATATATTTTAATGCTTTGATTGGACTCTCTTAATTTATGTTCTGTTCTTGGTTTTTGATGTCATTATAGAACATAACAAAAACACTCATTTTTTAATGAGAAAATCTCAGGTATATAAAACAAAAAATTACTTCATTCATCTCACAATAATTATCGTTTAAAGTTTTTATACACATATTAATAAATATAATAATTAAAATAATAAGATAAGTCATTTTATTAAAATACTTATCGTAATTATTGATGAATTTTTCACTATTATCAATGTAAAATATAATAATTCTTTGAAAGTTGTATATATAGTAATTATTGGAAAGTAATATCAATGTAAATTATAATACTTGAAAGTTATATATAGTAATCATTGAAATGTAGTATAGGAATAAAACAATTAAAGTTACATTGAAAATTGTAAATGATATTTATTTTGAGACACATTTTTATTTGTTAAAGTAACACTCATTAAGAGAGAGAGAGTAAATGTCTCATAAATTTTTACTGTTATTTAATTCGACTTAGTGTATATTCTTTTCCTACACACGGCTCTGATTCACTAACATTTTGGTCATTGTCTCCGTTTTTTTGGTAAATTAATATTTATTTCCGTTACTTCTATAAACAAAAAAAAAATACTTTAAATGAGTGAAGCGCAGTTAATTTTCTAGATTTTATGTAAAATAGGTTAAATTTACTAAATTGTCCCTTTTTAATGTTAAACGCTTAACTATCAACATTAAATATTTTGAATTAAATGAACGATATATCGGAATAATAGTATTAAATGAGTCAAAAGTAGTTAATTTAAGACATTATTTTTTATAATAGTGACCAGAGAGAGCACTCCACGTAAAGTATATTGAGTTAATTAAATTAACTAATTAACTTCATCTAAGCCTAATAACAATTCGAATCTTACTATTAGTATGTTGTATATAGATAATTTGAACTGGGGAAACCCTCCACACGCCAACTATTAACCCACACGTCCATGGATATTTTATTTACACACAAGAAGCAAATCACAAAGAAAGTAATAGAGAACAAACAAATATTTACGTGGTTCAACACCTCTTGCTACTTCCATAGAAACATTTTAGTTTAATTCACTCATCATCTCAAATAAAATTACAACAGTTTATAACTCGACCTAATATGTATATCACCCTACAATATGATGGGGAGTCCGCTCATTCTTAGTAAATCTGATACTTAATTACTCATCCTTGAACTCGACAATCTCACCCTCAAGTATGAGTCTCTCATATCCTTACCAACAGGACTCCCTTCCTCCTAACTACATTGCTACGATGACTTTCGATACGAGGATCCAACACTAGAATCCACTCTCGCTCCTCCACCAAGCCGAACTAAGGCTCTAATAGCACTTGTTGGGGAGTTCGAGACACAGGAGCAACAACAAGTCAAATGCTACAAGACTACAATAGACTTTGACACTGCATCTCAACCCAAAACCTTAAGGCATTAGATATATAGGTCACTACTCTTATGTATCCAACATGTAGCCCATTTTAGTTAATGTGGGACGTAGCCGCTCACACTTGAATCCAACACAATACTCTATCACTTTAAGAGTTACAATAAATGATAAAGTTCACATCTCACACAACAAATGATCCACACCTTCCTCTCACTAAGACATAGTTGAAGATACCTAAATTTTCCGCATGATCATCCAAAATTGTAATTCTTCAACTCTTTTCATGATCACCCAAAATGTAACTTTTACCAAAAACCAAGATAGCCTTTGTGATTCTACCAAATTCCTAACTAATGCAAACATGCATTTAATTTTCTTTATTTTCTTCACCAATTTTTATTTTCTCATCATCTTCCATCTCTTTTCATTCAAACTATTTTCGGTTGTAAATGGTACTCCATTTGATAAGCAAAAAATAACAATTTTTACGGGTATTAAAAAAGTTAATTAGATGCAATTAATTTTTTAGAGTTTATGTAAAATACTTCCTCCATCTCACAATGAATGTCATTTTAGCAAAAAAAAAAAAATTGTCTCAAAATAAATGTTATTCTCAATTTTTATTGCAACTTTAATTATTTTTCCTATACTACATTTTAATAATTATTATGCGCACAACTTCCAAAGTATTATTGTATTTTACATTGATAATAGTGAAAAACTCATCAATAGTTAAAATAGATAATTTGATAAAATGAATCATATCTTTCTTCTAATTATTAAATTTTTTAATACGTGTACAAAAATCTTAAACGGTATTCGCAGTGAGACGAAAAAAATAAATTTCTAATTTATCTTTTGAATGTTAAACACTAGAATAACATTAAATATTTTTTCAATTAAAGTAAAAGTGTATTAAAAATATTAATATTAAATGAATTAAAAATAATTAACTTTTCTTTAGAATAATTACTAAAATTTGATATCACTTTTTTTATTTATAACAATGACTCGAACAATACACAACTACATGTTTCCAATTCCATTCAAACCCTCTCTAGTGTTGTCTCTACATCTAACCTATATATGGTTATGTGCTCAATGGGATATGAGAGATTCTGACGATGTTTCCAAAATGTTCATCAAAACTCTGCCTAAGCAACCAAATACCAATGATAATGGAATTGTAGTTGATTGGTTGGCCACATTCTCTGTCTTTTATTTTGTGTTTGTCAAATAAACAAGCATAGAAAAAATAGGCACAAAAATGAAGTTCTTCTTAGATGGTGACACCTAGACACATGATTGTGTGTTTTTTTACTTTTTATTATTTCACCTAAACGTAGGGGATAGTAATTTTTGTGGGGAAATGGGTAAAAAAGATTCCTATTCTTATGTTATGTCCACTTTCTGAACTTCTATAATCATATTCTATCTTATCTTTTCCCCTTTTAATAATTTTGACTGTGCTTCAATTGTGATGCTATTTCTCTTGCCTATTTTAAAATTCCAGGAGTAAGTTTTACTCAAAAATAACATAAATTAATAATTCCATCTGAACAAAATAATGATAGTTTAACACTATGTTTGGTATAACAGAAAGATGAAGGAAAGAAAGTATATAGGATGGAAACTTTTTAGAAAAGTAGACTTTAATTGTTTGGTTGATTCGTCATATAGGAAACAAATCATGAATTGGGTGGACTCCATATCCAAATTATTTCTCCTGATTTGGAAAGAAAACCGAAAAAAACAATAAACATTGATAAAATTACAAAATGACAAATTGCTTTCAATTTGTAACTTAGTATATCACATTATATATTTTGTTTTGTTTTTCTTGAATTAATTTGTCTTTCACCAGTCACCAATCACTTTGATCTCCATAATGCTTCTTCCATTTTTATTTTTATATACTGTAATTATAATTTTTTAATGAATATTAAAAAACCCTTGTTATATATTTATATGTAAATAAATTATATAAATAAATGTTATATATAAATTTCATTTTAATACAAAGATAAATATGTTAATTAATAAATATATATTTATCTTTTCTTTCACTCTCTTTTTGTTTTCTTTTTTATTAAACAATTGAAAAATCATTTCACTTTTTACTTATTTTTTTTTCACTTTCATTTCTTCACCGTTGTTTTGTTTTACTTTCACTTTTTTTCACATCGAAACAAAATATAAGAATTATAATTTTAAATTATAGTTATTATATTATATTATATTATATTATATTATATTATATTATATTATATTATATTATATTATATTATATTATATTATATTATATTATATTATATTATATTATATTATATTATATTATATTATATTATATTATATTATATTATATTATATTATATTATATTATATTATATTATATTATATTATATTATATTATATTATATTATATTATATTATATTATATTATATTATATTATATTATACACACAAAAGATAAGGATGAGTAGGAAAGTAATAATCACACAACTTCTATGGCTAGGAGTCACTAAACACTAATTAACGGGTTATACTTCGAATGCGAATTAAAAATCAAGCAGCCACATGCAAAAATAAAGGAAAATGCTATGTCTTGAAACATATGTTAATAATTTAATTGTAGAAATTTTGTCTTAGAATTATAGAAATTGGTCTTAGACTTATGTTTTAAGTTTTTTTTTTTGTTACTCGCATCATTTTATAATAAATGTTACTTTAATAAAAAAAATTATTTTAAAATAAATGTTATTTATAATTTTTAATATAATTTTAATTATTTTTTAATTATTATTATATATAACTTTTAAAAGATTATTATATTTTACATTAATATTAGTGAAAAATTCACTAATAATTAAGATATATAATTTGATAAAATAAATTATTTTTTTTTTTTCTATTTATTAGATTTTTTAATATATGTGTAAAAATAATATTTATTGTTCGGGACAAAAAATAGTATTTTTAATATAGGTGGGGCACATATTAGTGCACACTCTAAGGGTGTCAGTATTATTCCAAAGATAAAAAGAATTTAAAATGAAAAAAATTGGGGTGTGAAGAACAAGACTTTCCCAAAGTTGTATCCTCTGCCATTGCATATTATTTCATCTGTCTCACAGTGAATATTAAAAAATATAATAATTAAATAAAAAAGAGAAATCATTTTATCAACCTACTTTTCTTAATTAATAATTAGTGAATTTTTTACTATTATTTATACAATTATTTATACAATGTATAATAATGATTTAAAAATTGTGTATATAGTAATCATTGAATAATAGTATATGAAAAAAAAATTAATTAATATGTGCATTAAAAATTATGAATAACATTTATTTTAAAACAATTTTTTTGTTGCTAAAATAACGATCATTGTGAGATGGAGGAAATATGATTTTTTAGTATCAATTTGTCCATTTCTCTTTGTAGTTTGCAAGGTAATAATCATTGTAATGAATTCTCCATCTAGTATCAATTATAAGAAAGAAAAAAAACAAAAAAGAAATATCTATATCAATAAATTTATTTATTACTATCATTTTTTAAATATTTTTACAAATATATTCTCTTTAGTCACAATTATAAACAAAAAAGTGGCATCAAGTTTTAGTCATTATTATAAGCAAAAATTAATTACTTTTGACTCATTTAATGTTAATATTCATAATATACTCATACTTTAATAGAAAAATATTTAATGTGGTTAGTTTAGTGTTTGACATTCAAAGGAATAATTTAGTAAATTTGAATTATATTTTATATGAAATATATAAAATTAATTACACTTAACTAATAGTGATAAGAGGAAGTATCACTCATAGAAAAGTGTGAGACTATCAACCCAAGATCTTGCAGGTGTGTGTGAGTTTCTAGTAGTATTTATCATCTCAGACTAAAAAAAAGTAAGATATTAAATACATCAATTAATATTTAAAAGACGAACATTAAATGAGGATAATTCAAAGTTTAACTAAAAAGTAAGGAAAGTCTAACCTTATTTAAAAAAGGAAAGTCTAAACGAAAATTAGTTTAGCTAAGATTTGAACTGTAGTTCTACCGAACAATTTTGAAATAATTTAACCATTTTTTTTACAAATAAACTTACTACTATTAACCACTTGATTCCAACTATTTGATTAGAAAAATAATGACCGCTACTACATGGCTATTACTCCTTCCGTCCTTAATTCTAAAACTCTTTTGGCACTTTTGTTTGTTTCTCTAAATATAAGACATTTTACAAATTTCTAGATACATTCATTATTCTTTATTCAAATTTAATATCTTATATTAATACTAAAATGACTTGGAATATGAAAAACTAATGTTGAATGTATTTATACACAAATGATAATTTAATAAGAGTAATATCTAAATTATACGTTATACTATTAATTTTTCTTAATATGCCTTGTAATAAATAATGTTTCTGAATACGTGAAAAATTTGTCATAGTATATTATAAATAGGAAAAGAAAAAGTAGTTCATTTTATTTTTGCTGAATAGGAGAATATATTAAGAATTCAAATAAGGAGAATTGACTCCCTCAATGTCTATACAAATAAGATTATCTAAAAGAGAAATTCAACCGAATTATATCAAAATCTGCATAATGAGCTTGATGTGTAGGGAGATCTGCATATTTATTAACTTCGTGATTAAATGACACTACTTCAACTTGCCAACTATGGGAATGGATAAAAGCACTAATTTATGCAATAACCGATTGAAGATGCTAAATGGAGGTATATCCACGATAAATGATGTCAACAGCCACTTTGGACTCAAGATCTATAATAATCCGATGCAAGTTCAGCTGAATAGCAATGTTAAGAATAGTAAAAATTGTACGATCTTCAGCCAATAAAGCGTTCGAGATGCAAACTTTCTTAAGAACGCATAAAAAAATCTTCCCATATGATCACATATTACACCTTTGCAGACCAAACTACCATTGTTAAGGTAGCGAGATCTATCCATATTAATTTTGATATACCTTAAAGTAGTTCATTTTTATAGTAGAACTAAATAAGGGATGAATATTTTTTAAGGAGACAAGATCTCGAATTTATGTTTTGCAAAAAGAAACTCAAATTTATGCATATATTTTTAGAATTTGAACTCTAGAATTTACAAAATAAAATAAGTCACTTTCAAACAATATGACATTTAATATGCTCTTAACACATCTCGTTTAGACATCTAAAGCGTATTCTATGTGGGTTAATCTGTCTTTCGTTACGTGTTTAGAGTAGCTAGAGAGTAAAATTTATTTTGACATGTTTGTTTATTCTTGAGTACAATTGATTCAACCTCCAAAATTGATTCTAATTTGAAGTTATGATTTGTAGCTTTTGAATCTTAACGTGATTTTTACACTTTACATTCTACTCACTTTTAAGTAAAATCAATTTTACAAAATCAAATCATTTAAAATCAAATGTTAACACCGCAAAACCAAACAAACATTAGGTAATCTATAAAATAAACTATATTCATTGAGTACATCAGTTGCGTGCAGACTCTTCCAGGGTGTGAAGATTGGGGAAGGGAATGAATGTTGCTTGTCGCATTTGCAGTTTGTCGATGATACATTGATTATGTGGGAGAAATGTTGGGCAAATATTCGTGCTATAAAGGCCAAAAAATTATTGTTCGGATTGGTGGCAGGTTTGAAGGTTAATTTTAACAAAAGTATGTTAGTGGGTATAAATGTGAATATGTCTTGGTTAGATGAAGCGGGGAATGTGCTGAATTGCAGACGAAGTCTTTTGCCTTTTAAATATTTGTTTGTTTGGAGGTTATTGTTTGATAGGATTCCAACGAGAAACAACTTGGTCCGTAGGACAGTGATACCGGCGAAATGGCAATTTTGTGCATCAGAGTATGGTAGCATCGAGGCTATGACACATATTTTCTTCCATTACCCAACGTTTTGGAGTGTATGGATGGCGATCTTTCAGTGGCTAGGTGTTCAAGTTGCTTTACCAAATTTTGTTGTGATCTAACGCGTATTTTTGTTGGTTTTGTCGTGGGACGTAATATGTGTCGAGATGCTTTATGTGTGATTTTGTTGGTGGATGTATGATCCATTTGCCGAGCTCAGAATCCCTTAGTGTTTAGTCAAAGGAATGCGAAATTCTCTTTTGGAGCGCATCAAAATTCTATCTTGATAGTAAGTGAAAATGCGGTATCACCACTTTTTTATGAGCTTCCTCAATGGTGGAATCATCCATTACTTTGCTTAGGATGTAGATAAAAATGTTTTGTATCGTTTGTAGATTGACAATTTTGTTGTGCCGTCATACCTTATTTTACTTTGATTGTTGTGTATGTCATTTATTTGTGTTTGAATTTTGTATTATTTATTTGTCATTGTTCGGCAATATTTGTGTCAATCTTGGACCTTTTTACTTTTTTTAAATATATACATATTTCTTTGCCTTTAAAAAAAAGTAGAGTTTATAGTCTAAATATTTATATATAAATTATTTTATAATAAAAAATAAAATATAATCAAGGTGATTTTATAATATAAATTATAACTTTTTTTTTTATAAATTATAACTTTTTTTTACTCAAATGAATTATCATATATATATATTTATAGAAATAAGTTATAGATATCCCATAAATATGTTATAATTTACTTTTATAAACTCCCAAACAAACAATCTCATATCTATTTATGTGTGAAAATAATATACTCAAATAAATCAAGTTTAGTACAATTAAAATAAATACTAATATTATCTAAAAATTTAGAATTAGGATGCACAAATTAATCATGGAATAGGATGAATGTAATTATAGCACGGCTTTATTTGTAAAAGGGTTAAGAAAAAAAAAGAAATATTTATTTGACCTCAGCATCTCACAATCTCATAATGCATAATTTATTAATGTAGGGTCTTATTCTATCAAGATAAAAAATTTATTGTAAGGTCTTATGGAATTAGGGGAACAAGCAAACCTATGAAGTCGTAGACCCGTAGGTTTTTACAAGTGGTATGTACACATCACATGTAAAATATAGGATATACACTTGGGCATTTTTAATTTGGCAAATATGTTGCAATCAAATTAGCAAAATTCAATCAACAAATAGAGGAATTTGACTTGTTTTGAAGCCAAAAATATAGGAGAGTATGACAAATAAATACAATGCCCTTTCATATTGTGATAGAGCTCAGCTCCTTATTTATTTAACTATTTTTTTTGTTTATTTAAACAAACTAATAATGTTATGCACCCTTTGAAATGCATATAAATGTGACTATAGACATAATTAAAACGTTTGGTCATTTTCTTAGTGACATATCTTAAAGTAGAAAAGGATAGCACAAGGCTCTTTCTCCCGTATTTCAGGCAAAGCTAAATTGAAGGAACATAGTTTTCTGTCCCCCGTCCCCCCTCTTTGGACACAGAGCTAAGAATTATAAAAAGGAATCAGATCCATCATGTTAGAGACGTTTTGGTTTTATATTACAACTCTATATCAAAATAATAATAACAACATTTTCATGGGGTAGTTAATCACATTATATATATAGAGATACCAACAACAATGAACAATTGTGAGCCAGCTTGAATTTTGTAACACAATCTTGAAAATATCAAAAAATCGGTTTGTTTAAGATTTTTAAAATATAATTTTGATTTTATATTTTTTAAAATGATTTTTATGATAATTAATTTCAAAATAGTAGATATTATTAGATAACTTAGATATTTATTATTAGAGATTTTAATATGATAAAAATCACATTTTTTTTAAAAAATGATATTTTTTAAAAATAATTTTTATTAATAGTTTCTCAAAATAGCTTTTCATTTTAATTAGTTTTTTGAAATTTTATTATCCAAAGAAAGTTGTGGCAAATAGAAATACTTAAAATGATATTTTAAGATAAACTATTTAAATTAATTTTTCATTTGAAACTTTATTTTTAAAATTCACTTTTTAAAATGTTATAACAAAAAGATAAAATACTATAAAAATCATTTTTTTAAAAAAACTTAAACAAATGAGTCTAAAATTATGACCTCTTTTGGGAGAAGCTTAAGTTATACTTAATACTCTCTCTGTCTCAAAATAATTATCGCATTTGATTATTTCACACAGATCAAAAAAATATGATAAATGAAAGAGAGAAAAGAATAATTTTATCAAACTATCATTATAAACTATTGGTTGATTCTAATTATCATAAATACAAAATAGAGAAATAATAAATTGGAAGTGATGCATATAATATTAATTAGATGATAGAATTAATAAAAATAAATTAAATTTGTATTGGAAATTAAAAGTGGCCTTTATTTTGAATAATATTTTTTACAAATGCGAAAATTATTATGAGACGGAGAAAATATATCTTATTTTTATTTTTAATATATAAAATCTTATAAAAAAAAGCATTTCACCTAACATCACAAGTACACATTCTTTTTCACCTTTTACAAATGATTGAATAGCATAATAATCATGTGTTAGCACATGCCGAGAGAAAAAAGTACACCTATTTATTTCAAACTACACACATAAAGTGCTTCAAAGCCAAATGTAAATCATGTGTTACCTAAAAATATTTTAAATTATTAGCCAAATCAAGAGTGAACTGATAACGGGCAGTCGAATACAAGATAAGTCGAAGTTAGCACAATCAAATTTTGTCAACCGCAAATGAGTTTGTCTTAATTCGACTTCTCTTGTCAAGATGTTTTAAAATGGAAGTATGAAAATAATTCAACCTCAATTTTTTTTCTTTTAAGAAAGAACTATCAAGAGAGAGAAGGAGCACACAAACATAATTGAAACACAAGTAAAACATAGAAATGTTAGGCACACTATCTCATAGCCTCTATTAATGCTATTTGGAGTAGTTAAGGAACTCACAATTGAAGGAAAAAATTTCTTTCTCGACGTAATCGCATGAAAAAAAAAGTAATCATTGTTGAGTGCTATTATTTGAAACTTTAACTAACTTTCCTAGTTCAACAACAAATTTAAGATGTGTAGTAAGACCAAAATTTTAACAAAATTGAAACATTAAATTCACCCAATTACAATTATGTATAGTGTATGCACTTCTACTCTGGTAGAAGTCCTGACAGCATGAATACTATCACAATCAAAGAAGTCTGGTTAGAGACCAAATTGACCATCTCATACTTTGGGAAAACCTACTCTTAGTGCTCCTCCCATTGAAGTGACTTTAGCCACAATTGATCCACCTTAGCAATTAGTGGTAGTTGTAAATGCTAGTTTCCCTAGGAGAAACTTAGTATTTTAATGTATTTCAAAATTAGGTTTATTTAATTAGATACTTTTGTGTGTCTTTGTTAATTCTCCAATTCTTAATATCCACAAATACTCATGAATCATAAAAAGTACTTTGAAAACCTCATTTTATCATGCATAACATTAGATCCATCTTATGATCTTGTTGATACGCTTTTGAATGCATCAAAAAACCTTTTCTAAGTTATTTTTAACTTTATAAATCAACGAAGTAGTTTGTAAATAGATTTACAGAGGTCGCAAACTCATTTCAAGTGTTTCATAACTTGGGAATTGACCTACTTATCATGTGAATTAACTCATACACTTCCAAGCAGTTTTGTGAAATTGACTTATACACTCGTGAATCCATTCACACTACTTCTAGATGAAATCTTAGACTTTCAAGAAACTTATGAATGTATTTACATCCCTACAAGCCGATTCACACAACTTATATAATTAATTTTTTATAGTTACAAATAAGTTATTTCAGTTATGATGCGTTCTACTTTCACCTACCAACTTATGTTATTTACATATTATTATGAACCATCATTTTCAAGAAAACACTTTATTCTATTTATTATCACTCATACATGCAAGATCATAATCAAGATTAAACTCTTTTTCTAGTTCAATTATTGTGTGTTGTTCAACCTTTAAGTGAGAAACAACAAGGGTGAGGTATCTCTTGTTGGAGTGATTGTTCCAGAAGCGAGCAATTGAGGGGATATCGGTAAGTTGCATGTCGAAGGTCAAAAATAAGGTGTCATTTCTGGTTCTAGAATTGGGATTAGTCTCGAGGTAACCATCTTGCAAGTTTGGAATGATATTTTCATTCTTGAAGATATGGGTTCAGACGTTTTCTTGAAGAGGTTCAAGAAGTCTGGTTTTTGGAGCGTTTAGGAAGAATGTGTTGTTATACAAGCTTTCTAACAATAAATTGAAGAATATTATAAACATTTCTTGTATTATAGAGGAAGAAAATTTCATTCAATTGAATGAGAACTGAATGTACTTTACAAGCAAGGACGAGATAGATGAACCAATATAAAAATTTCATTGTGATTTTTCTTTTGTGGTTATTGGTGGTAAAATTCAGTTTTCTGTATTTGAATGATTGAAAAACTATAGTGATATTGAAAATTTGGTTTTAAGACTTCTTCATGATTTGAATTGTTGATTGGTAAAACTATTTTTGTAAACACATCAACAATTGTACCTCTAAGTGAATTTGATAAGTGAATTTGATAATTACTTTGTTTCTAGATCATTTGTGTATTCCATTAAGCAAAATTTTAGTTTACTTTAATTGGTTGAATTATTATAACCTTACTTGATTCAATCAAAGTATATTCTTATGTTAAATTGTTGTAATATGAACCTTAGCATTTAAATACAACTTATACGATGTAAACCCTAATTTATTAAATCTAATACAAAGGAACTATAACTGATCTGTAATAAGAGACATATGAATAATTGATCGAACTTCATTAACAAACGTCTTGTGTTCCAATTTTTTGATTTTATTTTCCTTAATCTTTTAAGATCAAATTACTATTCTAACAATTTGTTTTTCAAATTGGTGTGCGTAGTTGTAATAAATTTTCTTACGAATTTCTAAGAAACTATACAATATGAATTAACATTCTACCATCATGTTTTAAATAAATTTCCGCTGTATGATTAAAAGTTGGGACTCTATTCAATCCCCCTTCTTGAGTTATATGGTCATCTCGTATAACAATGATGACTATGTCTTTCATCAGACAACAAATTTGTATGGGTTTACAAGACATCGTGTACCAAGCGTCTCAATAATTGGTTAACATTGTTAAGTCTATGGTCCATAATAAGGTCCAATAGACTAGAGAATTGGAAGCCAAGAAAGCCAACTATGAGAACACTTTTCCACATCACTTGTGTATAGTCAAACAGAGTACGAGGATCAACAAGTGTTGTTTGCAAAGCCATCCAACCAACACAATCACATGGTCTATGCAAGTTCTACCAAACGTGCCTCCGATACCATATAATTTTGTTGATTCCCAACCTAGTACTTTTGGTACTGTTATCCCCAAGGGACAACAAGTGGTGAAAGATACATGAAATCTGACTAACCTTCAATTTAGGCCATTACCAATGGATTTTACTACATCTAATAGATTAATAAAACATATGACTAAATTAGATAGTTAACAAAAATTCATCTGAAACTTACCAATCATCAATGATCTTAATAATTCATCACCAAAACATAAATAATACATATTTCAATTTTTTACAATTAGAACGGCAGTTATAATAATGATAAGATAATTAACAATAAAGGGGGCGATACGTCATCAAAGATGGTTTGATTCATTGAGTCTATTTTGGTTTTTCCTTTAGCAATTACGTCTCATTCAATTTTAATTGTGCAAACTGTAGGGATCATATGAGATCCCTATTTAAAATAGTTACTCTACTTAGTCATTATTTTCATGAGTCAAACTCACTTTGTACCTTAATCAACAAAAATGTGAATTCGAATGAACGATTGAACTACAATGGTTTTATTGCTGTTTGGAAATCTCCCGAATCAATAAAAAACAACAAGTCTTAGAAAAGAACAATTTTAAATGAAAATTTATAAATAAGAATGGTTAGATTAATTTAATGAACGATGAGTGATTCTAGTCGGTAAAAGTAGAGGGTAAAAATGATCTCCAAGCTCTAATGTTGTAAAAACAACAAGTTGTTTCAAAAACGAAAGAGTTATGGTGTTTCAAATGTTAGGGTTGATATTCTGAAAAGTGACACAAGATTAAGAGTTCGAATTATGATCAGGCTTTGGCTTAATTAAATCCTAGAGTTACCTTTAGATAATATATTTAGGGTTTAAATTGTAAATTTGGCCCAAAAGACCATATTTTAACCACATTCATACATTATTTAATATATTAAATAAATTACCTAATTAATTAACATGATTTTCACTTACGACAATTAATTAACTTAATAGGTTTAAAAGATTAACTATTGCAGAACAAAAAAAAAAACTCACTCTAACTATCTTATATTGATGTTTAAGTATCCAATTATTTAACAAATAGTACATATTCTCTAAAATCTAATAAAAGAAAACCCGAAATTTTATAGATTTAAGGAGGATCACTCTAACTAAAACTTTTTAGATAGAAGGTGTTGCACCTATAACACACTAAAAGATAAATGCACTACATTTGCAATAGTAATAAAGTTAAGAATAGAAGCCCCAAATATCATACAAAAACGATTAAAACAATAATTACTATAATTAGTCTAGTTCCTATATTATTTAGACAATCAAAGTTATCATCTAAACATTCACAAATCAAAACAAAAAGATAAAGGAAATATATTTGAAGTTAAGATTTAACATGTAGTAAGTTATGATCCAACAGTTTTCAATTGATAATAATTCCAAACTCTCTTTGCTAGTCGATCTATTAATAAAAAAAATCATCATCAATGAGGTAATGGCCCAAGAGACCTAAAAAAGGCATTGGAAAGTGTCTAAAACCAAAGCAAATGGGACAGGGTCCCTGCAAGAATACCCATAAGTCAAAATTTCTTCCAATTGTATATACAAATTGAGAACGAAGTGAAGATAAAGAAAGACAAAAGAAGGCATGAATATCTTTGGATAGGATTTTGTAAGGACTAATTTTCCACACCAAGGGGGTGGAAGCTTGTGGAAAAATGGGTAGCTTTTTATTGAGTGTGGGTTTGTGTGATCCACTAGACCATACAAAATCCAAAAGCCCTCTCAAATGATTTTAAAGAGAATTATGATGATATAATGGAAAAGGTACAAGAAAGGTCGTTGTGCATAAGTAAGGATAAGATACAAAATGTGACAAATAAGCATGAGAATCTTGACTATGGCTTAATACCAACCGCCAATTACAACGTGCAAAATGAACCAATTTCTATTTTTGACAAAATAATAATTATATCTATTGATTCAAATTTATAGAGTAGGTGAAAATAACACAAATTAAAAGTGTTAAAATTGAAAAAGAGATATGCAAACAAACTCACAACATTTAGATTAATTAAAATGTATACAAATATGATAAAATTGAAGTGTTTATAATATTCATATATCCCAATATTTAACGTTTATGATGTCAATTTTATTAATTGAATTTGTTATGGGTCGAGGTTGATATAACAAATCTGAATAAAATGAATATTTTATCAAGACGAAAAATCAAATAATGCATTTTAAACGACGAATTTATCGAAAAATATGAAAAGAAAACAAATATATGTGAAATTTACTTATTTAGATAAAAAAAAGGTATTATAAGGAGTAATTCCAAATAAAAAAATGACCCAAAATTATTTATCCGGTGAATAAAGAAAAACAAAAGAGATTTAGAAAGACGAGGCAAACTCGAACCAATTTCTTAATATGTTTGTTTTTGGGTTCTCTCCATTCTCTTCCCCTTTCACATTGTTTACCTAAAATATATATTTTTTTCATGTAGTCTTTTGATTATACAATTTTTTTAAATAAAAACAGTTACGTATTTTTTTTTTACTCAAAACAATTACTATAAACACTATAATTTACGGACATATTATATTTTATGTTACATATTTATGCAACTAGAAATTACAATATTTAAATTAGAAACAGTTCAAGCCAAGATTATAAAAGAGGTCGACGCTCATCCAATCTATTAATTTTTTTATTTTTTATTAAATTCTAATTTTTGGTATTATAAAAAACACTACAGAAATTTAACTTTTAATAATATATTTAAGAGTGAAGAGACAAAATCAGAGGAACAGATGAACATTCACCAGCAAAATAAAATTCCAATCTCATCATGACAACTCCTGGCCCTAAGTTATCTACCCTCCATGTTTGAGTTATCCTCAGCCAAATAATTTTCAATTTCATTAGCTTCTATTCTTGAGAGAATGCACGAAAGTAATATGTTTGTCATTATTCTTACCATAATGTTTGACATTGTAAATTAAAGGACAAAGCTCAAATTTTCTTCAAGATGGTTGTAAAATATTATTAATGTCACTTTAAATAATAATAATAATAATAATAATAATAATAATAATAATAATAATAATAATAATAATAATTTTTTTGGTTCGGAGATTTTTCTATAAAAAAGTTGGTTTGTATAAATTTCTTGTAAAAATTACAAGTTGAAAGTTTAAGTCAACCCATATAAAATTGATGTGTTTGAGAATAGAATTTGGTTAAAATTGACTCAAACTGGCCTGTTTACACTCTAGCAAGACACATGCATATTATAATTTGATAAGAAAGATCAATGAATTATGCTCTGACATTAAGACTGAATTTGCCTTTCACTTGTTGGAAAATTTTAATATTAACCACGATCCACCATGGATCAGTATTTAAAAAATGTTTTAAACTCGAACGACCACAAACGTCGTTGCTTAGAAGTAGATATTAATGATCATCTTTATTTCCATGACTGATATAGTGACTTAAATGATACCAGTTCGATTAAAATAAGAGGAGACAAATATATATCTCGTATTAAATCGACATCATTCAAAATTATCCATAAAGATGAGAAGATCATAAACTATTACTTTTCAAAAATATTATTGATCGTCGTTAAAATTTTCAATAATTTTAAATATAGATTTACGGTAAACCACTTATAACGGTAGTCCAACTAACATTCACTTGCTTGAGATTTTGTCTTCTTCAAGGTTGCAAGTATTTTTTTTTTTGGGAAAAAGGTTTCAAGTATTTTACTAAGTAAAATATTGAGTTTAAAAATAATAAAATGACTTTTAGTAAATATAATTTTGTTGTTGTCAAAAGACACATATTTTATTAGATATACATATATTCTATTACAATTTCAATCACTAATTTTTATATATATCTTGTATTACCCTAATTTTGTTCGGTCAATTAAAAAATATTAAAAAAATAAGTCATATGTTTAATTTTAATATTTACCATAAAAGGGTTCCTAGTTTTCTCTAGGTCTGGTTCTGCCTTTGGTTCCTAGTTCCTTCTAGCTCTGATTCTGGTTCTCTCTAGTTCTGGTTATAGTTCTGCCTCTGTTCCCTCTAGTTGCCTCTGGTTTTGATTCTTGGGGTGTATAAAATCATAAGGATCGAGGAATTAAAGAAATGAACAAGAATTTATTTATAATGCATAACATGCATGAATCATGCATCTTACATTCATGCTTTACTTATGCTCAACAACTTTGTGTTGTACATTGATTATCATCTATGTTTTAACGTTTGTGTTGCAAGTATCACATACATATTTTCCTTCCTTATTAAAATTATAAGCCAGACCTATATTTTTCCTATGGTCTACAAATTGCATTTTCATTCTTGTCGGTCTACGCACCAATAATCAATCTAGAGACGATCAATTTTCATTCCTGACAATCTACGAACCAGTAACCAAACTAGAGACGGTCATTTTCATTCTTGTTGATCTACGCATCGATAACCAATTCAAAGACGATCAATTTTCATTCATGTCGATCTACGCATCGGTGACAAATTCGAAGACGATCATTTTTTTGTCGATTTACGCATCGGTAGCCAATCTGAATACAGTCTATTTTCATTCCTGTCGATCTACACACTGGTAACCAATCCGAAGACAATCATTTTGTCGATCTACGTTTCGTTAGCCAATTCGAATACGATCGTCTATATTCATGTCGATCTATGCATCGGTAACCAATCTAAAGACAATCATTTTATTGTCGATCTACGCATCGATAGCCAATACGAAGACGATCATCTACATTCTTGTCGATCTACGCATCAGTAACCAATCTCAACACAATCATTTTTCTTTTTGTCGATCTACACATCGGTAGCCAATCTGAAGACAGTTATCTACCTTCTAGGAATCTACGCACCAATAACAAATCTGGAGACAATCATTTACGTTCTTGTTGATCTATGCATCAATAACAAATCCGAAGACAATCATTTTTTATTCTTGTTGATTAATGCATCGGTAGCCGATCTGAAGACGATCATTTATATTCTTATTGATCTACAACCCAGTATTCAATATGGAGACGATCATTTTTAACTCTTGATCATTTGCTTAGCTTATTCATTCATTGGATATAAAAAACATAAAAAAATAAATGAATAAATAAAAAAACATTGCATCATCTTCTCTTTAAAATTTTAAATGCATCTGCATTTCACACACTTTTGCATTAACAATTATTTTACTTTCACAATTTATCTGCTATGGCATTACCACTTTACCTACTTTCTCCTTGATCTCGATAGACAAAATTTAGGTCCTTATAGTTACTTATCTTTTACAACGATAATATGAAAACCATTATCATTCATATTTTCTTGTAAAAAATAATTAAAACAAGGACATTTGTAGTACCCTTGTTTTGTTTGGCCAATTAACAAATTTTTTAAAAAATAAGTCATACGTTTAATTTTAATATTTGCCATAAAAAGAGGTCATAGTTCCATCTGGTTCTGCCTCTGGTTTTGGTTCAAGTTTCCTCTGGTTCTAGTTACCTATGCCTCTAGTTCTAATTCTTTTTCTGGTTGCCTTTGGTTCCCTCTGGTTTTAGTTCTGGTTCCCTCTAGTTCTGGTTCTGCCTTTGGTTCTTGTTCCCTCTGCCTCTAGTTGCCTCTGGTTCTGGTTCTCTCTTATTTTGGTTGCCTCTAGTTTTTTTTTGGGTAGCATAAACACTCCCTTCCATCTTTTCAACCTCCTTGCTTTTCACCTACAACTGTAATTTTTTTTTCTTGTATACACGCCATCTTTCCAGACTTTTTAGCTCTTTTTGCTTTTATATTTTGTTTCTTCCTAAAATAGCTGCAATTTTTTCCTTATACGCCATCTTTCCAGCCTTTTTAGCATTATTTTCTTTTCTCCTTTTCCCCGTAAACCGGCTACAATTTTTACCATGTATACAAGCAATTAAAAATTGCATCATTTCTTTTCTAAATTTACCTTAGCAAATCCATTTTTTTGCAAAAACAAGGAATAATCCATAACTTAATTTTATCTCATGGATATAAATATTCATCATTTTAGTCTATAAATTGAGAGCAAAAAATCAAACAGAGGGGGGGACTAGTTCCCATTTTTAAGCTAGTAAGAGTTTTTTTTAGTAATGGATATGAAACATGAAATGAGTTATAGAAAAATACACTAATTCAAAGCAAGAGCAAATACAATCAGAGCAAATCAAAGGAGTATAAAAAAATCAAACAGAAGGGGGTCTTGTTTTCATTTTTAAGCTAGTAAGAGTTTTTGTTAGTAAGAGATATGGAACATGAAATGAGTTATAGAATAATACACTAATTCAAAGCAACAACAAATACAATCAGAGAAAATCAAAGGAGTATAACAAATATTCAACTTGTGAGATAACTATTTCTATACTCATCTCTTTAATAATTTTATAGTTTTGTTTTTAGTGTTATACCTTTAATTTAAATTTATTTTCCCTTTAATTTGAATTCTTGGTGTGTTCCCTTATGTTTCAACATCACAACCATAAATAAACCAAAAAAAATAATAAGAACAAAACCTTTTTTTTTTAATCAAAAAGTACCCAAAGCAAATTTATATTGAAGTCTCTGGCGACAGTTTTTTTTTTATTTTTTATTTTTATTTATTTTATTTTTATCAATTTAAAATTATTATACACCCGAAATCCCCATTAAAGTTTCCTAAGTCATCAATCTAAGGTTGTGTTTCATTTAACACATTTATTTATTTATTTATTTATTTATTTTGTTGTTCTATTAAAAAAAAACATGTTTGCTCTCATTCATACTTTGAGCTTTTGATTTAGTTTTAGTTTTTCTATAAATTTTATTCAATTCTTTTAGTTTTATTCTTTTTGCTATAATAATTGTTATTTTATTCTCTTATTAAGTTTTGGGCTAAGTACAACCAACATCAACCACTAATGAGTTATATATGCATCTAAATTCATTCTTAGGTTTATTTATATTATTATTATCTTTAATAAAACAAAAATCCATGTTATTCAAAATCGATGTGAGTAAAATGATTGGCTGAGATATTACATTTTATCAATCTTAGTTTTAAGAAGTCAAAAATGCGACAACTTAATGATCTTAAACTTTAAACTATAATTATCTTTTAATAAAATAAGATCGACTGAGATGCGACATCATGTTAGTGATAGTTTAAGGCACCTGAGTTATAACAACTTTGTGATATTACACATTCTTAACCAAATTGAAATTAACAACTCACTCATTCACTCATCGTAAACACTTTTGTACTCAATATCTTTTTTTCCTTCATTAGACCAACATCGTTTTTCAAACCATTTTATCGCAACAAAACTCATTTATTTAAAAGCCACCAACATATCCGCATTTTTTAACCAAAAACAACGTATCTTTGATTTCTTTATTGTACAGGAGATACGTAGAACCAAGATCGCATTCTTGTCAAGCATAATAATAATAAATTTCTTTTTTCCTATATATTTTAAATATACTTTTATCCCTAGATTCTTTTCATAAAAATGATTCTATTACATTTTAAAAAGGAGAAATAAATTTATATAAGTTAAAATTAGTTTTGTACAATTAATTAATCGCATTTTAACAGATGTCGTAGAGTGCTAATACCTTCCTAACACAATCGACTCCCGAACTCAAAATTTGGTTTCCAAGATCATTTTTCTGTTTTTTTTAAAGGTTTCCCAATATTTTCTCTATCTTAAAATAAACTTTGGTGGCGACTCTATTAAATCCGAGAAAGACTCGAAATTTTAGGTCGCAACATATATATCTATATTTTTTATTTTTTATCATCTAAATAAAACGCATCTATATTAATTATAGCTAAATTCCTTGTTTAATATGTGGTTAGTAGTTAAAATTGTACTCACATATTAAAGAGATTGAATTGACCCCTTCGCAAATGATAACAAATTATAATATATTAGTCAGAGTTTGTTTCGAATTAGTCTACTATCAAATGGGTTGATCTGTAGATTATAAAAAAACATTAATTTTTTTGTAAAACTAAAATAATGATATTATATAAATCTCGTATTTAAATTAAAAATAAACAATCATTATTGATAATTTTATGTAATAAAGTACTCTGTAAAAAAAAATCAAAAATAATACTTAAAAAGAAGTCTAATAGTCAAAACTAATATTAAGAGTATCACAAAAAAAAAATATAATAGAACATAATTTATATAACCACGAAAACATTAATTAGTCCAAAAGTCGTTATTGTTTATAGACTTTTCTTTTTGTGATATGGGCTAAATGCAATGTTGAATTAAATTATAGTGGAAAAAAAAATACTTGTTATTTAAAAAACAAAAATAAATTGTAGTTACACGTTGTTGGCCAACCCGCAAATCCATATTTTATATCGCATAAATCATTCAACCCTCTGAGAGCCCCGATCCATATACTAGATATCAGTGAATTTACATTTTTCTTTATAATAGTGAATAAATATTTTTAACTTAATTACAGTTTTAATCTCTCTATTTTTATCAATTCACGAAATTGGTTCTTCTAATTTAAAATCTAATAGTTTTGACCTTTCATTCTGATTTTTTAACTAAAAAATAGCAACGTGATATATTTTAAATAATGTGATACATGACATAAAGATATAAAATGACTAACACTCATTAAATCTTAATAAAACCCTCTAAAAACTTAATTTTTAACTTCAGAAAATTTTCATTTATGTAATTTAATTAATGACATATGAATAATTAATATATGTAGATGGTTCTATATCATGAAATCGTATATCATATCATTTAAAATATGACAAATTGTTAGTTTTTAGTTCAAAAATTTAAGAAATAGACTAAAACCGTTGACTTTTAAAATAGAGGAACCAATTCTGTGAATTGATGAAAATAGAGAAATTAAAGCTGCAATTAAGCCAACATTTTTTTTACACTCAATTGATTGGCCTAAAATTATTACGAAAGGGACTATGGTGAGAGAGATTGACCTGGCTTTCCTGCAGTCATTGACTGCACGCATTCACACATCAGTGACTATGAGAATGTCCGATCGAGATCAAACTATTCATATTTGGTTTAATAATTTTTGTTTTTAAAAAAAATAAAAAAACTATTTAAAATCAAGACCGTTTATTGACACAGTCACTAATTACGGGAATGTATACCGCCAACTGTCGGATTTTTTATTAATATATCCGTTTTTTTTAAATTTGACACCAAATTGCCCCACATTCAAAAAAAAAAAATCCAAAATGCCCTACTTTTTAAATCCTATAGATGATCGCTGGACGGATTTGCGATGAGCTGAAGAATTTTTTTTGAAAACGCAATAGAAGGTCGTATCCTGTGGATGCGACCATGTACTGGCCTGTATATTTTTTTTTTCTTTTCATTTTAGCAATTGGAAAATTGTTTATTTAATAAATTAAAAATAATTATAATATTTTAAAAAACAAAATATTATTAATAAAATAAAATAAAATACATTAAATTGAAGAAAAAAATGCAGTTGACTAGATGTGCCTAAACAAATAACGTGTTATATTATTTTAGCAACTTAATTATATTTTGTTAACACGTTATTTGTTTAGGCACATATAGTCAACCGCATTTTTTTTCTTCAATTTAATGTATTTTATTTTATTAATAATATTTTGTTTTTTAAAATATTATAATTATTTTTAATTTATTAAATAAACAATATTTCAATTGCTAAAATGAAAAAAAAAATTTCAGCCCTAGTACATGGTCGCATCAACGGGATGCGACCTTCTATTGCATTTTCAAAAAAATTTCTTCAGTTCGTCGCAAGCCCGACCAGTTATCATCCATAGAGTTTAAAAAGTAGAGTATGTGGTTTTTTTTTTTTTTTTTAACGTGGGGCAATTTGGTGTCAAATTTAAAAAAAAAGATATATTAATAAAAAAAATCCATGTTTGTAAGGAGCAATTAAGGGGAAAGAGGTAAAAGGTAAGAAAAAGTGTTAGAGAAAGATGTGAGAAATAAATAAAAATATATGAGATTATTTGACCTTGTTTAGTTTAAAGATGACAATAACAACTCTTATGGTAGGGTATTATAGTGCATATTTTCATATATGCATTAAAAAAATACTCGAATTTAAGATTGTCCTAACTTAGACAACAACTTTAATGTAAATTTTTATACTCTTTTTGAGTATTAAAGTGTCTGTACCCACGTTTATTATTTGTAATTTGATTTTGAAATGCAATAAATAAATTTATTTCTCAATTCATCTAAAAAACTATTTCAAAATTGTTGAAATTAAGTCATAAAATATTACAAAGGATAATATTTAACCAAATAAAAAACATCTAAAATATAAAAATATTCGTATACATTAAATTAAACATAAAAAAAAAGTAAAATCATAAAGTTATATATATAGAGAGAGATATGGGGTGAAGTGGGTATTAAAGTGCTTGTATTCGGACTCATATTTGTTCAATTTTGTGAATAATCGTCTAAATTTATACCCTTACTCATAGTACAAGTTTTTATCATACTTATTACGGATAATTTTTTCTGGTGCCTATAGAGTTGGGTCCAATTGTCATCCTTATTTGGTATAAAAGAAAAATAGAAAAAATATTGGAGAGAAGTGTTAATATTTTTAAAAGTACTAAAATATTTTATCAAACTTTGTTTACATTTTCATTTCAACTAATTTAAATTTAAATAATTTAGTAAGTCACTTAATTAAACTTTGATTACTAATCTAATTTAGTTTAAGATCATCTACCGCATATTAGTGCTTAAAACTCACGAAGATCGACGGCATGTTTTGGAACAGTTCTCTTATATTTTATTCATAAGACAATGACTTGATTAATTTAATTATAAGAAAAAATAAATTTGTACCTCAAAATCCAACTTGCCAAATCAACATTGATAAGTTACTGTCTCAAGCGTAACGCAGAGAAAACCATTAACTTAAACTTTTAAAGAATATTTTTTATTATTGTTAGTGTTTTTAATAACTTTTAAGTATTGGTCTATGATGGACTTGTCCATCTTAAAATTCACCAATATACTTTAATGTAGTTTGTTGAATTTATTATTTAACACTAACAATAAATTATTTTTTTATTATATTTTTTCATATTACTTCTAATAAATTATGAATAATTTATCTAACATCAATTAAAATTAATCAATTAAGAAATTTGCAAGTGGAATAAACATTTATTTGTAGCTACCCCATGCAAATTTACTCACGTGGATAATAGTTGCACACAAAAAAAGTGAAGGATCTGGTGCCACATATAATAGAATTTGATTAGATATAGTACTACCTAACATTCAACCATTTAATGCCAAGTCACGTGTAAAATTTAATTATTTTAAATTTTAAATTAATTTTGCTTTTCTATTGATAGTCTACAAAACTCAGAGGTACATAAAAATTTATCAAAAGAAAAAATATGAACACTATTCTTTAGTCTTTCTTTGCTCATTTGCAGAGAAAAACAAAAGCTGTGGTGGTGGAGTCTACGGTTTTTAATATCTCTGTTGTACTTCTTATCTAAAACAAATAGGAAAACGATACCTATCAACAACAAAAACAAGAAAACTTTTTAATATTTTTGCAATCTCTCTCAAAAAATCACCCGATGCATGGATTTTTTTACTTGCACAAAGGTAATTATTGCAAATATAATATATATATATATATATATTAATACTAACTATTTACCAAATTACTAATTTTAATATTTTTATTTTGATATATTCGACATATTTAATTCTAGTGGTCTAAATTTCAATAGAGTTCTTCGTAACGATATAGAAGGATACCGAAATACAATCGATCACATGATGGTTCAGGAAGTAATATATTCATTCACATTTAGTTGCACTTTTTTAATTATATTTTTTTTATACCTGTTAATATTTAATTTATCCTGTTTTTAACATATTAGTTTCGTTGGAGACCGTACCTCGAGTTCCAACACGAGGTTTCCGAACAAGAGATGAACACATGGACTGTATGTACCTATTTGCACTGTTATCATATTGTCGAGAAACATCATACAGATAGAGTTGCACTTCAGTTCGGCTTCCATCAAAAAATTCAACAACCACCAGAGGATATGACAATCTACCATGAGGTCGACATGAGGCGTGACATTAATGATAATTGAAACTGGGTATGGAAAGATGAGATTAAACATTGGAATGAACGTGAGAATTACGTGTTGCAAGGTCAATTCGTAGAAGGTGTTTTACACCACAGTAAGGAATATATGAATTGGTTTAGACATCACACAAAATTATATATATTTGTGGAAAGATATCTGTGTGATTCACGTTTGCAACCTTCATCATATTCTGATGTGCACTCAACCCCTCAATCAACCCCACAACAACAAACCATGCACCAAACACCGTCTTTATCATCACCACACCCGCAGGCCCCTACAGAAGTTCCATATTATGGTATGTCACCACCACCACATCTACATGAATCTGCAGATATACCGACTCAGTATTACGTTCCTTCAGTGCCAACAATACCAACTCCCGTTCATCCGACAGAGAGCGAGATTTTCTATAATTTGTTATGAACTCATTGCACAACTCCTAAGTCGACTTATGTTGTTTTTTAGTTCATGTATAATCCCGAAAGTCAAAATTTTACGGAGGTGGTAGTTCTAATCCATATACAAATTATAATGAGGATAATAATCAAAATGAGGATTAGCCAGAACAACCGCAACTCGTTCAAAAGGCTAGACAAGTTCGACGACCGCCTAGATGTGGAACTGGAGGACATTTAGATGGAAATCATTAATTTAAATTTGATAATTTTTTTTTCAATTTGTGGTATTTTTTTCTTTAATTTAATATAATTTGTTTGTTCAATTTAATTAATTTTATTTTATTAATATAATTTACTTTATTATTATTATCATTATTATTACTACTATTATTATTAATATAATTTTATTTTACTATTATTATTTTAATTTATTAATAATATTTTGTTTTTTAAAATATTATAATTATTTTTATTTTATTAAATAAACAATTTTGTTATTGCAAAAATGAGAATTTTTTTTACACTCAGTACATGGTCGCATCTTGGGGATGCGACCTTCTATTAAATATTTTTTAAGAAAAGCTTTAAGCATGTCGCAGGTAGGGAGTGCGATGATCAATTAGTTTTTAAAAGTAGAGCAGTCTGTTATTATTTTTTCAAAGTGTAACAATTTGGTTTAGTTTTTAAGAAAAAAAAGAAATATACAAATAAAAAATCCACCTAAATCATAAATTATATGTTCTTGCACAAATTTTATACATAAATAATTTATAATTCATTTGAATGGACTATGTCATGGAAATAATATATAGAATTGAAGTTTTTCAAAAATAAAAATATATAGTTAGGAGACAAACTATATAATAGCTTGTGTTACCTAAAACGGTTGCATACAAGGTTAGTTTTCAAATTTTTTATATTAGATCATACTATTTTAAATGATATGATATAAATTTGTTTTCTTAAAAAAAAAAAATTATATTATATATGCATATAACCGTAAAGGAAGTATGCCAGCTTTATTATATTGTTCTTCTATCTTCTTTCGGCCTCATCTTACCAACCTAATATTTGATGATTCATAGTCCAAAAACCCTTTAAATCTTACTTTAAAACACAATCTACTTTTCTGTTTGAAAATCAAGTATACCTCAGCTAGCGTCGTTGACAATTTAAGGACTAGTTGTGAAGAGTAAGAAAAAAGTTGTCACATTTGAGTCAATTTGGCATTTCTAACAACAAGGTAAAATATCTATGATTATTTTTAGGTCATGGCAAGCAATAGTAACCCTTTACAATAAAATTGAACAGAAGCATAATAATTCATCATTGTGTTTGCAAAAAGAAATTTGATCTGATTAAAAGATCGAATTGCAAAACCATATCTTTTCCTTTTCTCCTTTAATATTTACCTTTTTGCTTTAGTGTCGTTTATAGTCATTTTATTACGTATATAAAAAATAATTATAAATAAAAGAGAGAAAATAATAATTTTATCAAATTATTTTTATTCATAATTTGTATATTTTTTTATCATCATAAATTTAAAATAGAATGTAATTTTTTGAAAATAATGTATATAATACTAATTAGATGATACTATTTTCTTGCAAAAAAAAAAAGAGTATTAGAAAAAATAATTAATTTTATATTGAAAATTAAAAATTAACATTCATTTTAATAAAATTGTTTTTGTTGAAGTATGATTAAACTCCTCTAAATCGACTAATAGACCGTAAATCGACCAATTCACCATAGAGAATAAAATAAATATATCAACTATTAATAATTAAATCAATAGTTAATGTGTATATGCATGATCAATTACAAATAATTATAATATTAATAGTTGATTTACTAACTTTATCAACTTCTTACTCCATTGAGAAATATTCATTGAAATTAAGATGATTATGAGAGTACAAATTTTTTTTACTTCTTGTTTGACTCTTAACTTGGAATAATATCATATATTGGCAAGTTACATAAACTTTTTGTAGATCATCATTTTTAACTTCCCCACATGACAAAGTCAAGGAGACACCATTAATTACTTCCCACAAAAGGAGCACTATTGAGAAATGTGGTGATGAGTAAACGCATATCCATTCATCTATGGCCATGAACATTGCACTTGCACAAATTATTTTGTGAAATTCCTCGTTTGAAACTTTTGATTGGTTGAGGAACTGCTTGTTCTCATAGACGTGTTAGACTAGGATACGTCTTCATTCCAATATATATATTAAAACATATCATATGGAAAATAAATTAGATGTGTTCACACCAAGTTTATTTTATAGAACTTGGGTTGAATTTAATTCAACCTCACAAAATGTATTATGAGTATGATTTCTTTTAAAATGTTAAGTATCTTAATTGAATATTTTACAAGCATTGGTATTATCCTATTTGTGTATTTGAACTTATTTATTGTTGTAATTGATTATAAAATTTGATTTTTTAGAATATTATTATAATTTTGTATTGTAAATTAAATAATATAACTTTTTAAATTAAATTATTTCAAAAAAAATTATATTTTCATTGCTGTATTTATAACTTAATTTTTCTTAAAATATCATATTTTATATTTGTATCGGTACTTTATACATATCCGTATCTATGCATCATAGCTAAACCTATAAATTTATTGTTAAATTGTATTTTATCATGCGATACTTTTAACAAATATTCTATCATGTTTAATTAGGAGTGGTCTTTGCAACTAAACTTGCGTTTTTTAAACTGCTGATATAATTTCACAATAAAAAAGAAAATAAAAATAGTTGTTTCTAATCAATTTCTCTTTTAAACAACATTTGACTAAAAGGGACAATAAGTAAGTAGACGTAGCATATTGGTTTAACAATTTTATCTTAACTTAATTTTTTTCGTATAAAAGCTTTAAATATTTATGAAGAGATAATATAAATATTTTACATGAGAGCTAGTCCTATTAAATGTTAGAGTTTGCATAGATCCTCCTGGACATGTTAGAATAGCTTGGAAAAGGGATAAACAAAAAGATAGAAAACTAGTGGGAAAGAGCAATTGCGAAGCATAATTCTTATAAGAGGTCAAATAAAAAAAAAAAAAAAATTTAAAATTAACGTATGAAACATAACCAATAAACAAAAAATTTACAATAATCTATATTTATATAAAATTTAAATTAAAGCAACAATAAAGAAAATAAAAATTAACAATAATTAATTATTTAGAAAAATTGAGCTTGATAATATTTTCAGGAGTCAAATTTATTTATAATCAAATCTATAATTGACTAGTAATAATTTTTTTGAATGTAAACAATTTGAAATAAATTCACCATTCATTTTTTTTTCAATGTTGAAAAAGTTTTCTCAATAGTTATAGAGATCGAAAGTATATATCAAAATAAATTTGTTAATTAAATAATAATTTTTTGTTTTCGACTAATTTTGGTTATAGAGATCGATAGTATATATTCGAAAATAACAATTTCTTCATCTTCAACCATAATTTTAGGGTTTGGATTCAGAAATGAGAATTTGTGATTTGAACATGAAGAAATTATGGTTGAAGATGAAGGTTGTTGTGTTTTTATTAAAAATTTGGGGTTGAAGATGAAGATTATTGAGTTTTTATTATTTAATTGGTTAATTAATTAATTAATTTTGAGTTTTTAATTAAATAATTAATTGAGTTAATAAAATAAAATTTAATTTTAAATATTAAATATTGTCTAGTCAACAACAATTACACAGTCACCATGTGTCACTTCATCCAAAATTAGCCATGTCACCATTTTTTTTACTAAAAAATATTGATAAAGGACTTTTTTAAAACTTGTTAGAATTTGTAAGAGTATATATCAAACAAAAAGAATTACAAAGACTAAAATCAAAATGAATTATATTTACAAGGACCAAAAATATATTTAAACCTTTAATTACATTATAAACTCTAATCTTGACTCAAGACTTTATCTGATTAAAAACATTGATAGATTGGTGAACAATCTGAATACTCCTCATACTTCCAACTTTTACCTAAAAAATATCACACAAATATAGTGAGCATAAAACTCAGTAACATAGATTTAATAAAAACAATTGCAAATGCTTCACAACCATGCAGATGTACTAAGCATGAAAAATTCTCTCGACAAATTATATCTCAATTTAATTAAATACTTTTGTTTGTAAGCTACACTCAATACCTTTTCTACCTCTAGCATCAATTCTTTCAAACAATTTAAACCACAAAATGTGAGTAATCTAATGACTCAAACTCGACCTATCAAGTAAGTCATAAGACTATATTGGTTGTACCTAATGCCATCCACTTGAGTAACCTCTTGTGGTAAGATTGAACATAATTGAAGGTGCAAACACGAGAAGGGGGGGGGGGGGGGG
>JBBPBQ010020323.1:22073684-22087408 GCA_037974755.1 Cicer yamashitae
GGGGGGTTGAATTGTGTTTGACAAAGTTGATAATTTTTTGCTAATTTGATGATGGTTGGTTGGTTTTTATGAATTACTTGGAGTAGAAGAAATCAGATTCATAAGCAGCAAACAATGAAAGCATAAATAATTTGACACATAAACTTATCCTAGTTCACTACTAACTTGACTACATTCAGTCCCCTCTTTCAGAAGGCTTTAATCCACTAATTCAAATACCTTGAATTACAAAATACCTGACCTTCCGAGCCAGTCTTCCCAAACAGCCTGACAACCTCAGAATTTTAAGGAACTAACCACCATGACCCTACAAGTCAAGTCTTCTCATAACAACCTAACAACCCTAGATTGAAGAAGGAACTAAATCACTATCGAATTGGATACAAAAGATTGGAATTTTAAGTGTTTGCTTCTAAGAAAACTGATAATAATAATAACTCTCACACTCTAAGAAAAAACACTTAAAAAATATTTTTAACTTGAACAAGTGTTTCTCTCTATGAACTCTGAAAAATAACTTTGGAATTTTGAGTTGAGTTCTTCTACTCTTTTCTGCTTTTCGATGATTTTCTTTTTCTGCCTTGAGTATCTATTGATAGTTAAAATTTGGGTTTCAATTTATTCCTTGTTTAATTCTGAATTGTATCTTGTTCAGATTGAGTTTGTAAATTCTTCATATTGATTATGTTCGTATTTTGTTCAGATTGCGTTTGTAAATTCTTCAAATCTTGACCATATCTTCTTTTCAACTTGGTCAAAGATTTTATACAATTATAAATATGAATCAAATCTTATTTTAGATTTTCATCAATTATAAATTTGAATCAAATTTTATTTTAAATTTTCTTCAATTATAAATCTGAATAAAATCTTATTTTAGATGTTTTTCAATGTACCAAAACTCAGAATTTAACCTAACATGCAAGAAGAAAAATAGAATTGATTCACTTTAATCAAACACTAAATATAATAAAAACCACTAGCACACGCTAGAGAGGTTTTAGGGAGATTCTATGTTACCTCTAATAAGGAGTAGTAATCCAAATTTGATCCTAATTTCAACTCCCATGAGATAAACCCTAGCTTCCTTCAACTTCTTCTTCTACATCTAATTCTCTCTCTTCTTCTTGAAACACATTGCTCACAACAAAGAAGAAAGGAAGATTTGTGTTCCCTTAGATGTTTGTGAGAAAGGTTGAAGTTCCATCTTTTCCTCTCTTCCTCTCCTTTATTCTTCCTTTTCATTTTCTTCTTTTCTCCCTATTTTTATTAGGCATTCTAAGTTAATTCCAAGTGGAGATAGAATAGGTGGTGGCTGTTATGAGAAGGGGGGAGGA
Organism: Cicer yamashitae; assembly: GCA_037974755.1. Classification (NCBI taxonomy): domain Eukaryota; kingdom Viridiplantae; phylum Streptophyta; class Magnoliopsida; order Fabales; family Fabaceae; genus Cicer; species Cicer yamashitae. The sequence goes on from JBBPBQ010020323.1 coordinate 22,075,022, forward strand.
AAAACATTGAGTGGTGATTGTGTGTATGTGAGTAGTGTGAGAATGTTAAAGGATACGAGGGTTGTTTCTCTCTTCTTATGACCGTGAGAGAGTGTAAAATTTGAGTATTGAATGTTTTGTTTGTTTTTGTTTTTAGTTGAGGTTAATATACGAGTAATATAGAGAGTGAGAATAATTAATAGAAAACAAAAAGCCTAGTTCTACTAATTTAAATCTCTACTTTCACACTTTAATTCAATCTTCTATAAATTCTAAATTTTTTTCCTTAAACTAAATACTCAACCTAATCAATTAAATTCTAATTAGATCTAAATTCACTTATTTTAATTATAATATATAATCAATCCAATATGATATAATACCCAGAAATATCAAGGATGTTACCTGAATAATATAAGTACTTATTAATAATAGAATTAATAATAATAATTTGGTCATAGAAAATTGGGGTGTTACAATAATCAATGTTATTTTCAATTTTAAATTGTTCTTCTCCAGAAAAAATAGATTGAAAATATGAAACCAATATATCCGAGTTTGAACTTCATTGATAAATTATTTTTATTTTGTCAATGTTAACCCTCTTTAAATTAAACATTTCGGATGAGATTTGTTTAAACTGATCAATTGAGAGATTATATACTCAAAATTTTTTACCATCTGAATTGGTCCAGAAATGTAAAAAAAAAATTAAATGAATATTTTATATCTTTAGATTGATCAATTCGGACAAGTCTAAATTGGTTAATATGAAGATGATTAAAATAAAAAATAAATTTTGAGAGCTTTTGAGATTGTAAGGAGTGGGAGGAAAACCTCCCATTCAACAATGATCATTTTCATTCATGGTAGGATGGAGTTTTGGGCTTTCTCTGAATTCAGTGCAAATAAGTAATGGACCTCAAAATTATTGAAGCAGCACAAAACACAAGGTAAAGGCCATAGCCCAATTATGACAGATAGAGGGTATTTACACATCACTCATTTTTTAAAATTGAATTTTGTACTCTACAATCGAACTTATACTTCCTCATTTAAAGAAATTATCTCTTAACTTACTAAAATACCCGTAAGTATACAGAAAAAATTAAAAAAAAAAATCAGGTATTTGATCCTACCCCACATTATGAAATTTCCTGAAAAAGTAATTTTTTTTTCTCTGAAATTCTCTTATCGAAAATTTCAAGAACGAAATTTCCGGTTGAAACTCTTGAAAATTTCATTCGTTCATAAAATTTTTATTTTTAATTTTGAAATTTGAAATTTCCAGCAGAATAAAATAACTATCAGAAATTTCAAGTTACAAAAATTCTGGTAGTATAAATAGTGTACCGAAAATTTTGTTGGAAAAATTTTTAATAGACAATTCATACTACCGAAAATTTCACGCATTGAAATTTTCAATATACCATTTATACCATATATCACTGAAAATTGTATTGTGTACTAGATTTTTGGGAGAAGTAATTTAATTACTTGATTTTTGGTAAGGGGGAGTGTTTTTTTTTTTTTTACCTTTGATTGAATGAAATTAAAAGAGACAGTTAAACTTTTTACATTTTGAGGGGTATAGGTCAAATTGTGGGGTACAAAATTCAATTTTCCTCATTTTTTTTTACAATTATGGGAGAGTGGAACCAAATGGTGGTAATGGCGTGGGCCTTCAAAAAGCGAAGAGGGCCTTCCATGAACATTGGCCTGTTACAAAGTCAGAGATCCACGGGCTTAAAAAAAAATGTAAGTAAAAAGTTTTTTTTGAAGAATTATTAGTAATTACTCTGTAGGTTATTTTTTACTCGTGGTTTTAAGTTTATTAATACATACTAAGAAAATCACTAAACTTTGTTGCTTTTAATAGAATTATATATGTAAATTTCTCTATAATATTTTTTTTTATTACAACTAATTTTTCTGCAATTAACAATATAATTGATAAAACAATAGTTTATATTGCAATGAATTTTATAATGACAAATAAATGAGAATAAACTTTTTCCACAAAAGTGACATGACAAATGCAATTAAACATATGAATAATTCATTCAATAAAATTTATTTGAAGTTCCTGTAAAAAAAATTATTTGAAGTAGAAGGTGTACCCCAAGTAGACAAAATTAAAAATACAACAAGTCTAATTACAAGAAATAATAAAACATAATAACAAACCAAATAAAACAACACAGTTAAGAAGCTGAGACGCCGAAGCACCTAAGTTGTCAAACATAACATTGATTTAACTCATAAAGAAATTTCTTATACTTTGATTTAAACTAACACCAAAAAAAAAAAAAATAGTGTTCTCAAGTAGTTGTGTAGTTGTTAACTATGATACTCTTGATGACGAAAAATGACATTGTTTTGAGTTTTTCAGATGGACCAAACATATGCTAACCATATAATAATTAATTTCTTAAAAACCAATCTTCCATTTGAATTCAATATATAAAATTGTTGAAAAAGATCAAAAATCTCATTTTGAAAACGCTATGTATACCTAACCAATCCAAAGTAATCCCTCAAACACACTAAAAAATGGTGCATTCAAAGATCATATAATTAGTAGTCTCCTCTTATACACATTTTCCTACACATCCATTAAGTTCCAATAATAGCATTCCTCTTCTAACAAGATTCTCCTTGTTAGTAATCTTTTATGTCGAAACTTCCACATAAAAAATGATACTTTCAATGAAATCTTTTTTTCCTGCAAGAATTAGAGCTCAAAGATATCACATGGTAGAGTTGACATTTCGACTACTACCTATCATTTGCAGCACTCTAATAAATTTATTTAATAAAAAATGCAAAAAACTGGTGAGGACTTGGTCAAAATTCAAGGAAACAAGGATACTTTCATTAGAATTTTTGTTGTTGTTCCAAATGTCATTAGAAAATGGAGGCGAGTTGTCTTCCCTATTAAGCATCAAAACTTTGAATGACTCCTTATTCGAATATCCACATTGTTACTATTGTTCTACATCCAAATTTTAACCACATTTCCACATTATTCGATAAAGATGCATTATCCAACAAAAAGTATCGTACAACTGACTTCTTCAATGTTTATTCAAGGCTACTTAAAATAAACGTAAAAATCAATCCACTTCGAACCACCTAGAACCCACAAAGCTTGTTAAAAGGGTGTATCTTTACTATACCCTATAATCATAATAAGTCTACTCTATCTTGAACCACTCATCTTGATACCCATCTCCGTCTCTTTGATACATTGAGTATGCTTCCACCAAACAGGTCAATGTCTACTAACCCCTACCCTCTTCCCCCTGCACACCCTCATTCAAAACACCATGTTATGAGAAAAGACCTTAAGCTACAATCCCCTTATCAACTTTCATCCTACAATCCCCTTATGAGAAAGGACCTTAAACTACAGTCCCCATTCAAAATGCGTCATTAAACACATGAAAGTTACAGACTCCAAACCCAATGAATCGTGCGAGTATCTTCACTTTTCCTATAGAAAAATGTTGAAAAAGAGATTTAATTTTAGAAATTTTATCTTGATGAGCCTTGAAGAAGAACAAAATAGTCTAGAAACGTAGACAACACAACTTTTAAGGGCACAAGACAACCTCTCATGGATAAGTTACAATTTTTCCAACCTTAAGTCTTCCTCAAATTCTATAATTCGCTATCTTCCAAAAAACAATTTATGAGGATTATCACCAATGGACAAACCAAAACATTTAATGGCGATTTTCCTTTTTTTGAAACGAAGCATTTTAGCAACCTCTTTATCCTAATAGGTGTTCACATTAATGCTAACAAGCAAAGTCTAATGAAAGTTCACTTTGAGAACTTATACCAGTTCGAATAGAAGTCAAGTAGCCTTAATTGCATGAATATTGCCCTAAATTTAGTTCCCTAAAATTATAGTATCATCAAAAAAGTGTAAATGAGATAATCTACAATTTGGTTAATTTCCAATTTGAAAACTAGTATAAAAAATTTTTCCTTATCAAATCAAATAGCATAAAATTCAACCATTTCACGGCTAACAAGAATAAAAATGGTGAAAATTGATTTCTTTGCCTAAGTCCTTGACCTAGGGATTCCTATTAACTAACATAGATGTAGTGGCCGAATACAGATGCTCCATATTTATTCTAGGTATCACTATATATATATATATATATATATATATAATTTATGAAGAAAGGGAATGAATGGACGGTGATATTTATCAAGAAAGGGGAGTGATAAGATCGTGATTAACAATGTAAATCCAGACCTAGGAGATAAGTAGTCCATTTATTCCCACTACCAAATTAACTATATATATATATATATATATATATATATCATTCCACTAAATTATAATCCTTTTCAATATCAACTCTAAACATAATTAACTCTTTCTTATGATAAAATGTTATTACTAAGTGAACTTTAACTTACATACAAATCAACCCAAGTTATTAGATAGTATAGTAAACCAAATTTCTTATGTTTTAAATCATTCTTGGAAAATTCTATAGTGACCCACTTTAATATGTGGTTCACCATAGACCAATACTTAAAAGAATATAAATGTCTAATGCAATCGACAATACTCGTCAAAAGTATTAATTAACGATTTTCCTTGCCTTTACTGCTGAGATTGTTATTTGATTGAAGTTATTTTGACGACTTAAGTTTTGAGGGACACATTTGTTTTCTCTTATTTTTATCGAACTAACATTGATCAAACCATTGTCTCACAAAGACTCAACAAACTATTAACTTATATTTCCGAAAAGCGTCATCGTTCGTTGCTAATATTTTTGGTGACTTTTATTTATTAATCTACGGTGGACCACCTAAAACCCTAAACCCTAAACCATCTATAAAGGTGGTTCACCGTAACATCCACCTTCATTTTTAATGAACTTTTTTTCTTTCTCTTTTTTCAAGTTCTAAAATTATCCCCTCTATATATTCCCTGGACCAAATCCTTTAACATTATTTCCTCATGTTGATTTCAACATGAGAAGATCCTCGTACAAAATCAACCTTGTGATGCACAAAGAATAATTTCTTCATTTTATGATATTGTACATCAAAATAGAGGAGTGACATCAACAAACTCGTTTCAATATATTTTTTTTAACGGATTGAAATTCAATAGAATTCACTAAATCATGTAGGTCTCACATATATTTAGTGGGACCATATAAATTTCAATCAATACAAGAATATGTATTAAATAAGAGTGTTAATAGCATAATTCCTAAATTGCTAAAAAGACTACAAATTAATTTTAAAAAATTGAAAACAAACAAAATTGAATATTAATAGATGTTTTTAGATTTTGTGTGTGAACACTAATCGGATCATATCAAATTTCTAATTCTTTTAATCAAATTGAAACGAATAAAAATTAACTTAATTGCATATCTAAATTTTAATATTTATTATATCATTAATAGCATTTTTAGAATTACAGTATTACGTTGTTTATCCCCTCTACACAACAATTTTCTTCACACTATGTATGGTTGAATTTGACATGCCTATCCCACCGAATCATATTTTTGATTCTACGAATTAAGGTTAGAAAAATGTGGTCATCCAGTTGCTCTTGACAAAGCATATTTATCAAAACTTTGGAGTCACTCTCGACCACTAGGTTTATAATCTTCTCTTGCCAAGCTAACTCCAACCCATGCAACATTGCCCACATCTGAGTAGTGAGAGCATTACACATTTCAATTTTCCGAGCATACCCCCTAATCCAATTTCCAGAAGAATCCCGAAAGAAACCTCTACATCCAGGAATGGATGTAGAACTCTTGTTAGTACCATCACAATTGAGCTTGATCTAATTGATATTTGGTCGGCTCCAGCGGGCATGCAGGATCTCTGGTCTCAACAGATGTACATTTCTCTTCACACAGTTTCCATTCTCGATCTCTTTCACAAGATGCATGATTGTTTCGATTGGGTTATTAGGCCGTTGAAAGCCTTATTCAAAAATTGCTTCGCTCCTCCATTTCCAATGGTACTAACACGATATCATAAAACTAGACTGCCATTGAGCTCTCTGATACTCTACCATATTCTCTCTAAGATTGTAAGATATCCAATCCCTGTAAGAAAAAGAGTAAAAATTAGTAATTTTGTTAGTAGGAACAAATCTAATTCATACTTGTGTCGCATATGGGCAATCCCTCAATGCATAAATCATAAATTATTCAGTGTTCGTACACCAATTGCACTTAACAGAGATTGTTGGGTTCCATTTGTGTCAAAAGTCTCTCATGTGACATAAGCCACATGAAAGTCTGGATCCGATTGGGGCCTTTCCTTTTCCAGATGATTTTTTAGTTAGTGTTAGTAGCAATAATAGTTTGAGTTGGAGAAAGGTAATTATAAGCATTGCTTACAGAAAACTCATTAAATCTATTATCACTCCAACCCAACTTGTCTTCACCATCTTCAGGAAGTGAAGGAGGAATATAAATAATGTGGTTAACCTTATTAGTATTGAACCAATTTTGAAGCAAATCAAGATTCCACTTCCCTTCCTTGTTTACATTTTTTAAAGATCAAAGTAGTATCTAAAAGTAAATCAGTTTGCAACAAATTGAAGAAAAGAGGTTGTTCAGTTGGGATCTAACAATCAAGCGAAAAATGGATCTTTCTTCCATCCCTAAGCTTCGAAGTAATATTCTGCTGAAATTTGTCCCAAATCTTTGCTAGAGATCTCCATAATGGAGAAACATTTGACTTGCAAATCATATTTTCCACCAAGTCATTAGAATTAGTTAATAAATTCCAAAGTATTTTACAAAGAAAAATATCATTCATTAATTGAGTTCGTTTGATGCCTATACCACCATTCTCCTTAGGCATACAACAAACCTCCCAACTGATCAAGTGAGCCTTACGAGTTGTCTCAGTGGCTCCCCAAATAAAGTCTCATTGTAATTTTTCCAACTCATTACAAATAGTTGTAGGGATTTTGGCACACTACATATGAAAGTAAGGGATTGAACTCAATACAGACTAAGTAAAAGTAATTCTTCCTACCAAGCTTAAACATTGTTGCTTCCAAACACTCAGACGCCTTTAAACCTGCTCAGAGATATGTCGAAACTTATTTCTAGAGCTCCTACCATGTGTAATGTTTGCCCCAAGATACTTCCCCAAGTTTAGAACTTCTTTGAACTCATATGTTGCATAATCTCCTGTCGTAGCTGAGGATCTACATTAGCTGAGAAAAAAAATTTAGCCTTCTCAATGTTGATCTTTTGGCCCGAGGCTTTACATAATTAATCCAAGCAATATGTGATGCAGTAAGCTTGCTCTATAGTGGTCTCTGCAAACAGTAGAAGGTCATATGCAAAAAGAAGGTGAAACACTTTAAGTCTTGCACACCCTGCATGTAACACCCCAAATTTTATAATAAACTATTTTATTAATTAAATAGGATTTTAAATAATAAATTTGATGTTAAAATCATTTTAGAATATATGGTGATAAATTTTGTGATTAATTTTGTTATATGGATGATTCCTATGATCTGCTAGTTTTAAATTAACACATATTATAATTTTTTTTTTATATTTATCTAAAAATAATAGTATGTTATGGTAGATATTTTAAAGAATGAGATTTTATGAGATTTTACGTGTACATGTGCATTCGTAATTAATGTGATATTTTCTTAGATGTTCGACTGATGTTAAGTGAGCATGTAGTTATATTTCGATTATTTACAACTATTTTCTATTTTTAGTTATTTATTTTGTGAATAGTTATCTTGAGATAGTAATAATATTGTGTTTAATTTTCTTTATTTTTATATACTTGTTATGACATTGTAATTATATATATATATATATTATGTTTTAGTAATTAATATAAAGTGTTGATGTTATATTTATTTATTTTATAATTTCAAATATTCTGTAATGATGGTAGCATTTTAATGTGACTATTTGGAAAAAATAAGTATAACTATAGTAATTATTTTGAATATGAGAATCTTAATTATTAATTTATTTTAAAAGATTAATTACGTTATTTTATAAAATATTAGTTTTGAAATATTAATTGGTTTTTTTTTAAATAAAATAAAAGAAAGGAGTAAAATGTGTTTTCTTTGTTAAGCCCAAGAGTAAAAGCGAATAATAATAATAATAATAATAATAATAATAATAATAATAATAATAATAATAATAATAATAATAATAATAATAAAATAATAATAATAATAATAATAATAATAATAATAATAATAATAATAATAATAATAATAATAATAATAATAATAATAATAATAATAATAATAATAATAATAATAATAATAATAATAATGATGTACAAAAGAAAAAAGGAAGGATCCTATCCTGTTGTCGTTTTCTTTGTAAGCGACCTTCATACCTATTTATTCTCCATCTTCTCTCTTTGACCATGACCATTATAGTGGGTGTCTTGCAAAACCGAGATCACATTTGTGATCGTTGTGATCTCCTCTTTCATTCCCAACCTGAATCGCAAATTGAAACGCCCTATTCCTCTTTGTCAAAAATCACACCTCCACCTTTTGATCAAGATTCCGGGCACCACGACTATTAGCAACGAAAACCAAGACCATATTTGAACTCCACGAAACACCCTCTTCCATTACCTGAAAAACTGATAGCATTTTTGGATTCCTCTCGTCGAAACCTTCAAGAAGTACTACTCATTTGCGTGTTTCGGTGAAGTTGACGTCGAACCCTGTCGGCGCTCTAGCACGTCGGTGAGACATTTTCTAATAAACTGTTTCACGATATTTTGAATATGTTTCTTCCCCTAATATTTTTATTAATTATGTAACGCTGATTTCTATGTTCCGCGTAAATTATTAGCCATGTTGCTGACATGTCATGGTTGCTGAAAATTATTCTGGTCCTTATATCTTATGAAAGCATCAGATTAAGGTAAGGAGTGAGAGAACATTTGAATTCATGAGTATAATATATTGTGAGATGAACGGGAAAACCGTATTTTCCAACGATTCATCCGGGGCTCGCTATGTACGGCGAGAGATAAATTAATTAATGTGAAAATATGAGGATTGTGAGATTAAAATGTTAAATAGAAATGTTTATAAGGTGTTGATTGATTTAATTTTCGATAATCGTGTGGTATTTGATATTATTGTAATGTTGAATGTCGAATGAAATTCTATGCATATGTTTGATTAGACGAATTTATGTGATGTGATAATAAAAGATGGATGCATTGTATGATATATGTTTTGTGATGATTTTTGATTGATGATGGTGATGTTATAAAATTGTGATGAGAATATTGAAGTACCCCATAATTGATGAAATAGTGATGATTCCAACTTGTGCTAAAGATAATGCTCTTAATGGAGTAGTCTAGGCAAACGAGGGGAGAAAATAGATGTTGATAATTTTGGAAGTGGAAATTATTTTGTCATCATATAGGTAGGGTCTAACAAACCTAGTGATTTTGGGGAAGTACAACTGAATGAGCCTGATTGTGGCGGTCTGGTGTTGAGCCTTAGGACAAGATTTTTAGACCTTGGATGTATTCGGGTGGGGAATTCCTAAGTGACTTGGATATATGTGTCTCAGGGGCTACCATGCAACACACGTTTACCTCGATTGTCGCGTATATGTGTCTCGAGTTGAGTTGAGGGGATATATGAGGACATGACCAATTTGAATTGTCCGTCCACTGGGATAGTTGCATAGTATCAAGCCTCCTAACCAAGTACTTCAGAGTCAGAATGGTACCAAATTGTGAAGTAGAGTATAAGCTCATGCATAATATTGCATTTTTTTGTGATTGCTTTGTTGTGATTAATGTGTTTCAAAAGTGATAATAATTTCCCTTGGATGATGTGACTATATGACGATATATTAATTTTACTTGAGTGATTTTGACATATGACGATATAAAACCCTGCTTTGATAGGGTATACCGGGAATAAGAGTTGTAATTTGTATTTTATTTTTATTTATTTAATTAGAAATGACTTTCTGGATGAAAAGCTTATAAGTACTAGTAAGTTTTTGAAATTAAATTGAGAAATGTGATATCCTAAATAACTTGTAAAAGTTTATTTTCCCTTTGAAAGAGTTTTTATGTATTCGCTGCAAAAGTTTTATGTAAATATGTTACAAGTAATTATATATTATTTTGGGGTTTAGAGTGTCACACTACACGCATCGGCTTCCAATAACCTACATCAACGTGATCAACGATAATTTGCGACAGAAGATCCATACAAGTAACAAAAAGATAAGGAGAAAGGGATCACCTTGTCGAATACCTCTAGACAGGGCAAAGCTATCAAACTTGTACCCATTCTATAAAATTTTGAAAGACGAAGTAGAAATACAATGATGAATTAAATTAATTAACTCCTTAGGAAAATTACAATCCCGAAGACATTGAGTAACAAAATTCCAATTCAGTCTGTCATAGGCCTTCTGGCTCTTCATTCTTTTCATTGCATGAACTATCTCTTGCGCTATAATAATATTTTAATGAATATTCCTCTCGGGGATAAAGTTTTACTGATACGGAGAGATGATGTTATTCAACAATGGTTTCAAATGGTTCACACAATTTTAGTAACCAATTTATAAATCACATTGCAAAGAGAAATATGCAAAATTGTGTGAGAAACTCCGATTGGTCAACGTTTGGAATGAGCACCAGAAGAGTACTGTGAGTCGAGCTAATCCGAGAGGGATCATTCTAAACATTGCTAACAGACTAGTATAATGACGGAGCCACAATGGCCGAACAATACTGGTAGAAAAGAGCTGGAAAACCATCCTCCCCCGGGGCTTTGTGGGGGCCCATATCAAACAGAGCCTTCTGGATCTCAACCATAGAAGCCATAGAGCGCAAACTTACCTGATGATTCTTCAGATGTGTTGGATCAAAAGAAAATGATACAATGGGCTCCCTGATCTTTTGATCTTCATGAAAAAAATTAGAAAAATGTCGTATAGCCATATTCTTTAACTTTGCAGCATCAAACTCCAACTCTCTATTCCCATCTCTAAGCGCCATGATTTTATTCTTTCTTCTACGCACAATAGTTTTAGAGTGATAATATTTTGTGTTCCTATCACCATATGTGATCCACTTATCTTTGGACTTTTGAAACCAATGACACTTTTCGTGATAAAGAGTTTGAGCCAACTCATCTTGGAGATCATATTCAAGCGCATCAAGGTTTGTACTACACTCATAATGAAAGCTATTTTGAATACTACTCAACCTAGCTATGATTTCCTTCTTACGCTTAAATTTTTTTTCAAAAATGTCTTTGTTCCACTCTTTAATAAGTGAAGTCATACCTTCCAACAAAGGAACTAATTTTCCCCCATAGATCCACTTCTCTCTTATCCAAGGGTTAAAATTATCATGCATAATCCAAGCCATTTCAAATCTAAAGGGAAAATTGAGGGGACTAGACGACTCCCGTTGAAGCATAACAATAATAGGATGATGGTCAGACTAGATACGAGGCAAAACTATAGCAATCCCTTCTGAAAAATTGAGTCTCCAATCGACGTTACAAAGAACACGATCAAGCTTTTTGAAAATACAGCCTCTTCCCTCCCACCGGGGTCCTCTCCAAGTGAACTTAGAACCCACAGTGGTCACTACACGTTGACCCCGTGCGCCTCCCTTTTTGCTCACCGGGCCTTGAAATTTCATTGAAATCCCCCAACATCATCCAAAGCGACAAGATGTTAGCAACTAAATTTTTTAACAGGTGCTAGGTCTCACGTCTCTCTATCTCTCTAGGACTAGCATAGACCACAGTTAACAACCAGTTTTGAGAATCCTCATATCTAATTTTAACATGGAGCAAATGTTGATTTTCCTGAACCAAAGTAATATGTATGTCGTCTTTGTTTCACATCAACCAAATACCTCCAGCAAAATCACTAGCCTCAATCCTCAAATTCTTATGGAAACCGAGTCTTTTTATTGTATTAGTGGCTTTAACACCACTACATCTAGTTTCTTGGAGAGCAAACATATTCACTTTCAATCGGCTAGAATAATTTTTGAGTGCTCTACCGAAATTCTTTCCTTGAACACCCCTGCAATTCCAAGATTAATAATCATTAAAACAATAAAATAAATATTTTCCTTAATTTATTCTTAAATAATTAGTCTTTATAACTAATCAGTTAACCTCCAATATTACTAACACTAATTACTTTTAATTAATTAACTACTTGTCATTATTTATTAGTCCCCTTATTAATTACTTAGCTCTCATTATTTACTAATAATAGTCATTACTAACCACCATTATACTTTTTATTGTATTTTCTTTTACTAAAAAAACGAAATATTCATCCATTTAAATTGAAAGAATACAAAAAAAAA
>JBBPBQ010020323.1:22087539-22154231 GCA_037974755.1 Cicer yamashitae
AAAAAAAAAAAAAAAAAAAAAAAAACAATTTTAAAACTTTTGGATGTTATCTAGTTAATTAATTATATTTCTTAGTCGATTATAACTAACTTTAATTACTTATTTAATTTTAATTATGATAGAATTTGGATGTATGTAAATGTAACAATAATAGATATACAAATACGCTTGTATTATTATTTTATTGAAACTTTATATGGTAGTTTGTCAACCACAAGGAATTAGAGAGTTTAGTCTCTCACAAACCTCTCCTTTTAACAAAAACCGAATGACCCATATGTTTATCATTCTGAAACTATTTAATACAATTAGTTTGGACCGTCTCTATTAGGCTTACGCCTAACATAAACATGCTTAATAAGATGTCTCTTAACATATATTCCAAATCGATCAATTAAATACACTAATCGATTAAAAATTTAACTTAGTCAATTTATCAACTTCTGGATATCTTTAATAGATTAGTTATGCACTAATTGACTAATTATCTAACTAATTCATTAATTCTTGTATTAATCTATTAGTGATCATTACCCTATTCTGACTATAATCCTAATTTATTATAACTCTAACCCATTATTAATTGTTAATTATGACCTATCAATTATATATAGTTAACCAGTCATTAAATCTTATTACTCTTTAAATCTTTAATTAGACCCATTAAGTTGGTAATTTAACAAATATTAATCACCTAATCGATTAGTCTATTTATCCTAATCGATTAACACTGCAAAATCAAGGAATTAAATTCAGCAGAATCATCGTTATACCATGCCAATTACATACCATCATTTTTCATCTATCAAACAACATGGTTTATGAATTAGGTATCACACATAATCCTATAAAAATTATACAAAGAAAAGTTATCCCCCTACGTGATTAATTAACTCACATAGTGCAATAGAAATCAACCTTAAGGTTCAAAGACTCCTATTTGATTCCAAACTTCTAAGGAATGCAGTCACATGTGATCAATAGGAAAAGAGATGAATTATTCATCTGAAGATAGGAGACAATTTGAAATGATTTCAGAACACTTCATTAGTCTGGTTGAATACAAGGATGGTGCCTCTACTAAGTTTAGAGGTCGACATTTGTGTTACGAGAAGTGCTAAATAGACTCTCTTTTCAATATTTATTCTAACACTCATTCTCTTATTATATAAATTTATTGTGGGTTCCACCACTTTATGTAAGACTCAAATAGATTCTCTCATTGAAAAAATGAGTGTTATAGTGAGGGTTAGAAAGAAAGTATTCTTAGTACTTTTCTTGTGTTACTTATACATAGAGTTAGAGATCTTATTTAATAGTTTTAGACTAACTAAATAGTTTGATTATTACTTACATAAATCATGGAATATGATTACATACGAATTGAGATATATTTTTGATCATTTTTAGATTTATTTATTGACTCAGATAAATACACTAAACGATTAGATCTGTTGGACTAATCAATTCCTTTTGATAGAAAAATGACCTAATCAATTAAATATTACAATCTAGTTGATTAGCTTATAAAAAATGGCCTATTAGAATCCTTAAATTGCAAAGAGTAGCATGTGTTGGCTTAGTTCAATCCTTTGGCCTAGTGCCAGGATACAAAGATTTGGGGTGTTACAAATTAGCTAGACAATAATCCATAGGCCATAATTAGCATTATCCACCGTTTATTGTTTAACTATGGTCAACAATTTGTGTGGGTTGTTTCGTTTCTTAGCTAGGGGAGCCATTTTCTTCTCCCCTTACTCCTGGGAACATTCTTTTCCTGTTGTTGCACTTCTTCGTCCAAACATACTCTGTAGACATCCATCTTGTGACTAAATTTTTTAATGTAATATTAATTAATTTATTTTAATGTTGCCCCTAAATTAATATTGTGTACATTGCTTTAAAGTCATTATATACATTTATAACAATTGTTAATTGAAAATAACTAATGAGAACAATCTTAATTATAAACAACGTTTATTACGAAATATATGGAATATTAATAAGGATATAAATAAGGTCACATATTAATCCACATATATGCGACATATAATTGAAACATCTAAGAGTTGTGTGGTAGCATCTTAGCATGTCAACGGAAAGAATGAAACAAGTCGAGAAGTTTTAGTTGCAAACGGAAAATAGTTATGATCATTAAAGATGTTAAATCAGTATCAGGGTGACTTCTTCTGTGCATTACTTTTATAAATGGTCTGCTTTAAATTAGTATTTGAAAATCATTAAAAATTTTAATGATAATTGATAAGTAATAGTTCATGAATCTCCTCTTCCTTATGAATAAAAAATGACCTAATTTATATCAATTCACTACACGATACATATTTATTTTAACCAAATTAATATCGTTTAAGTTAATCTCAATCATAAAAATAAAAATGACTATTAATATTTATTTTTATAAATAACGTCTATCATCGTTGAAATTTTATATATTTTATAAAATTGATTCATCGTAGACCACGTATAATTAAATGGATATATTTAAGCTTGTTCGATGGTGCGGAATTAGCATCACTAAGAATGATAGGAATATAATATCTATTTTCGAACCATGGCAAAATGATCACAAAGGTAGCTTGTGCCCATCATGGGCATCAAAAATTGAAAGTTGTTAGATTGAAAGCTTCAAATCTATCCCTTCGATCATTATCCATAACTCACTTTTTAATAATTACTAGTAATAGGTTCCTTGTCTTAATTGGCTTGTTGATTAGATATTTGTTTGTTATTAAAAGCGATGTTAACCATAATGAATGAATAGTGGTAAAGTGAATTCACAACTGTCGTTAACCTATTCGAGTTCAAAATATTAAACAAAGTTTGAAATAGATACTTTATATTTTTTGTTTGTGAAATTAGTTTTTTATTTTTAAAAATAAGTATATAGATAATTTAGTTCTTCAAATTATAAACGTCGGTCAAATTAAACTTTAAACTTTGTAAATTGACAATTTAAATACATCATTGAAATTGTAAAATATTAATACAGATAATCTATATTTAAATTTTTATTATTAGAGATTATGATGCGATATGTTAATTGAATATTGACCACTCGACGTTGATCTCATATCAATATTATTACTAACATGAACTAATTTGTTAATAATTAGTTAATGGACAATTACAATTACTAGTAAAATTGTATTTTTACGACACAATTTCACTGACAAATTTGTCATTTAGAAGATGATATTTTTATGTGATCAATGTTGATAAGTCACATATTTAGTTATAGTGTCACATCAAAATATTTAACGATAAAAGTCTACTAAAGGATTATTTTGATTGATATTTTATAATTTCAATGATATATTTGTTAATTTACAAAATTTAAGAACTAATTTTGATGAGGACCAATTTTGCCAATTTACCGACGCTTGCTATCAGGACCAATTGTCTATTCAATTTTTTAAAAATATTCATATTATTGAAAAAACTTTCATCTATAATCTAGTTACATATCTTAGAGTCTAGAGAAGCGAAGAATTTTAAGTTCAAACTCAAATTTCTACTTAGTAAAGTCCTTGCTCCAACCAATTGAGTTTATACCTAGAGAAAAAAAATATTTCATCTTTACATAATATAATTGGACTCTGGTTGGCAATGAGGTCAAAATCTTAAATAAAAAAACTAATAAATATACTATAATTTTGATATTGATTAGATAATTAACGATCATTTAATTTAAATGTGATATTGATAAATTAAAAATGTAATTCATTTTTTTTAAATTGTCAGCTTTTGATAATATGATATAATTTTTTTTTTGACAACTGATAATATACATAGATTAAAAATGATATTTAGTCCAGATGTTTTTAAACATAAATGACCGTAATAACATGAAAAAAATAGTTAACTTGACATAAAAAAAAATACAAACGATCTATTTGAGAATATAATGAAAAATTAGAAAATATAAAGAGAATAAAAATACAATATTGAAAGTTTATTAAATTAAAATATTTTTTTTTATTGTTACCACATTTATTACATATATTTATTCTCTTTATTTTTCCTATAATGAAATATTTGTGGATTTTTTTTTAAAAATATCCTACTTTTTTTTTAACCAAAATGCCACACAACGAAAAATTATTACGCGATTGTTCTACTTTTTCAACTCAATAGGAGTTCGTTGGTCCGGGAAGTGACAAGCAGAAGGCCATTTTTTTAATTTGTAATAGGAGATCACCGGGGAGCGACATGCTTCTAGCATTTATTTTTTTTTTCCTCCTCATTTTAACAATTGTTATTAATTATTTAATAAATTAAAAATAATTAAATTATTTAAAAAATAAAAATACTAATAACAAAGTAAAATAAAATACATTAATAAATAATAATAATAATAAATAACAATAAATAATAATTATAATTATAATTAAAAATAGTAAATTATATTATAAATTTTAAAGAAAATACATTAAAATTGAAGAAAAAAAATACTAAAAATTAATAAAAATAATAATAATAATTATAATAATTTTAAAAAAAAGAAAATTATATTAATAACATGAAAATGAAACCAAATACATTAAATTAACGAAAAAATACATCACATTTGAAAAAAAAAAACATCAAATTTATATTAATGATGTCCACCTAAATGACCTCCAGTTCCACATCTAGGATGTCGTCGAACTCGTCTAGCTCTTTGAACGAGTTGTGGTTCTTTCGGTTCATCTTGATTTTGATCATTATCCTCAATGTAAGTTGTAGGTGGATTAGAACCACTGCCACCTACTTCCATAAAACTTTGAGATTGAGGATTATACATAAATCAAACACAGCATAAGCCGACTCAGGAGTTGTGCACTGAGTTTCAAAAAAATTATAGAAAATCCCACGTTCTGTCGGATAACTGGGGGTTGGTATTTCTAGCACCGACGGAACGTAATACTGAGTCGGTGATGGATCATAACATGGAACCTCAGTAGGGACATGTAGGTGAGGTGATGATAAAGACGGTTCTGCTATGTTTTGTTGTTGTGGGGTTGATTGGGAGGTCGACTGCACATGAGGATATGATGGCGGTTGTAAACGGGGATCACAGAGATATTGTTCGACAGATATAAATAATTTGGTGTGTTGTCTAAACCAAATCATATATTTTGTGCTATGACATAAAACACCTTCTACGATCTTACCTTGCAACACGTAATTATGATGCTCGTTCCAATGTTTAATTTCTTCCCTCCAAACCCAGTTCCAATTATCATCAATCTCATGCCTCATGTCGACCTCATGGTACATTTTCATGTCCTCTGCTGGTTGTGGTATTTGTTGATGGAAGCCGAACTGAAGTATGACTCTATCTGTATGATGTTTTTCAACAATATGATAACAATGCAGATAGGTACATGCAGTCCAAGTGGCCCTCTCTTATTCGGAAACTTGATGTTGGAACCCGATATAAGGTCTCCAATAAAACTGATATGTAAAAAATAAGCTAAAGTAATTATAACAAGTATAAAAAAAACAAAATATTTTAAAAGTTCAAATAAATGTGAATGAATATATTACTTCCTCAACCATCATGTGATCAATTGTTTTTCGGTATCCTTCTACGTTGTTATAAGGAACTTTACCGAAATTTAGACCACCAGAATTAAATCTATCGAATATATCAAAAATAATAAAATAATAAAATTAGTAATATGGTAAGCAGTTGGTTTTAAAAAAAGAAAAAATAATATAAAAAAAAAAGAAAAAATAATATAAAAATAATATAGTTACCTTTGTGCAAGTGGAAATATCCATGCATTGGGAGATTTTGGAGCGACACAAGACAAACGATACCATGCCCAGTTTTGCAACAACAATGCACATCCTCCCGTAGACATTTCATCGGATTTCGTTACAAGACATAGTTTTCTATAAAGTGTAGCTAAAACTGCTGAACCTCAACTATATTGGGATGCTTTATTTAAATCTCCAAATAGTGAAAGATATTTTCAATGTACACGGTTGTTGGATTTTTCAGGCATCAATAACCCTCCGATCATACGTAGGATATATGTTCGACACGATACTTGTTTTTCTAATACAGATGCATCTTCACTAACATCGTCAAACGTATCCTTGAGCCACTTTAATTTAATAGAATTACCTTTTGTTGCTCCCACAGGTGGGATAACTCCTAAGTAATCTTGACAAACTTCTTTAACGTGCACAAAATTTGAACCGCTAGCAGGAAAACCAGAAACATTTAATCCTAAAATGTAGTATATATCTTCCAAAGTTATTGTGCACTCACCTACTGGAAGATGAAACGTGTGAGTTTCTGGTCTCCATCTCTCAACCATAGCAATAATCAGGCCGACATCTATTTTATAACTTTCGAGTTTGATCACTTCACCGAAGTCAGCCTCTTGTAAATATGGTAATATGGCTTCATTTGGTTTTTTGGTAACATTACCTTGACATTTCAGTTTATCCTTTAAGGGTGAATGAAATTAATAATATATAACAAAAATAAAATAATCAATGAGACTAAAAAAATTATAAATAAAATAAAATTAAAAAAATAAAATACTTACAAATGCTTTAATGTATTGGATTTCAGCTCTGTGATTTGTAGATAGTTCCATGATAAAAAGAGAAATTTTGATTAAAAAAAACGTTGATATTAGTTTGAATGTATGAAAGAGATGTGATAAAGAAAAGTGAGGAAGTTGTGATAAAAAGATGGGACAAAGGATGTATTTATAGGTCGTGTCCTCAAGCAACGACTTGTTTGTTTTAGATCTCTTTAGGGGGTCGCTCCCCCAGGCCACGATCACTACAAGGCCACGATTATTCAATCTCGTCCGTTGAATAAAATTTATCAACGAATGTGGATGATCCAATACTTGTGATGCATAAATTCTGCATTGTCACGAGATCATACGAAGCTCAATTCTAACATAATATGTACAAGCGTAATGCAAGTTGTGAAAGTGGATCCTTCAATCAAAGTGAAGGTCATTATTGCTCATATTCGAGCTTTACACAACTACACAGTTAGTTATAGAAAGGCCTGGATGGGAAAAAATAAAGCGATCGAACAAATTTATGGCAATTGGGAAGAGTCTTACAATCAACTCCCACAATGGTTGTTAGTTATGCAAACGTTTGCTGCAGGAACCAAAATTGAAATGGAAACGATCTCAGCTTATCATGAGAATAGTTTGATAAATGGGATAAGGATATTTCATAGACTATTTTGGGCTTTCGTTCCGTGCATATCTGCGTTTAAATTCTGCAAACCAATAGTACAAGTTGATGGAATTTGGTTGTACGACAAGTACAGGGGAAGTCTATTGGTAGTAGTTGCACAGGATGGGAACGACAATGTAATTCCTATTGTTTATGCTCTTGTGGAAGGTGAGACAAAAGAGGGTTGGAGTTTCTTTTTGAGAAATTTGAGAAAATACGTCACTCCATAAGCAACCATTTGTTTGATTTCAGATATATACAAATCCATTAAGAGTGGCTATAATAATTCGAATAATGGGTGGCAAGATCCTCCGTCAAAGCATATGTTCTGCGTCCAACATATTTCACAGAATTTTGCAAGGGAATTTAAGGACATTGCTTTGAAGAAAAAAGTTATTTCTATGGGTAAAAATTTCATTCTTACTTTTTATAATTAGTGCAATTTTTAATAATTTCATTCTTAATTTTTCTAATTAGTATAATAATGCATTGTCTACTGTTTCAATACAAGTTACTCAATCAATGAGCCTACATATCGATATTACCGCAGAGAAATCAACATAGTAAACCCGAAGGCTTTGAAATGGTTAGACAACATACCGTGACAAGATTGGATTCAAGCATTCGGTGGAGGTAGCCGTTGGGGTCAGATGACAACCAACCTTGTGGAGTCGATCAACGGAGTATTAAAAGCCACGCGCAACCTTCCCATCACTGCTTTGGTCCAATCAACTTATTTTAAAACAGGGACATTGTTTCCAACCATGGAAAAACAACACGCATCAATTTTAGCTTTTGGTCAGGTATACACAGAAACTTGCATAAATTTTATGAAATTGGAAATAAGTAAATCCAATAGTCATAGAGTCGATAGTTTTGATCGGAGCAAACAAACTTTCATGGTCCACGAGACAGTAGTTCCAAGAGAAGGGCGACCAATTGGTCATTTCAGTGTAAACCTTCCTAACAAGTGGTGCGACTGTGGGAAATATCAAGCTATAAACATATGCCTTGTTCACATGTGATAGCAACATGTTCTAGCATAAAATATGATTATTGGAGTCTTATACCTAATATGTACAAGGTGGAAACGGTACTAAAAGTCTACGACGAAGCGTTCCAACCCATATCAAACGAAGGATATTGGCCACAATATGAAGGTGTTAAGGTGTGTCACAATCCACTAATGCGGAGAGTAAAGAAAGGTCGCCCAAAAAGCAAACGCATTAGATCAGAAATAGACACTACAGAAAGAGTGCTAAGAAAATGCGGATTATGTCGAGTCTCTTGTCATACTAGGAAACATTGTCCAAACGCTGCTAGCACATCTACTCAAATTTGATGTATTTTTTTCTTCAACTTTAATGTATTTTCTTTGAAATTTATAATATAATTTACTATTTTTAATTATAATCATTTTTAATTATAATAATAATAATAATAATTATTATTATTATTATTATTTATTATTATTATTATTATTATTATTTATTAATGTATTTTATTTTAGGCTAAATATCATTTGTGGTCCCTTAACTTAATTTCGGTTAACAATTTGGTCCTTTATCTTTTTTTTTCTTTTCCCAATTTGGTCCTTTATGTTTTTAAATAATTTCAGCGCTACCTTTTAAGTGGGATTCCGTTAAGAAAAAGTTAAAAAATCTCTCATTTAGATCATTGCATATGTTTATCAAACCTCTAGGAACGATTGCCACTGATCTGAAGTGATTTTTATGGAGTATAAATACCAATAGCTTCAGTTTTAACGAATCAATCCTACTATCAAACTTAGAACAAACTTTGAATATTTTTCTGAAATATTTCCAAAACATAAATGATAACTTTTTCTGAATATGGATGAGGGATTTTTTTAACTTTTTCTTAACGAAACCTCACTTAAAGGGTAACGCTGAAATTATATAAAAACATAAAGGACCAAATCGGGAAAAAAAAAAGATAAAGGACTAAATCGTTAAACTGAAATTAAGTTAAGGGACCACGGGTGGTATTTAGCCTTTATTTTACTTTATTATTAGTATTTTTATTTTTTAAATAATTTAATTATTTTTAATTTATTAAATAATTAATAACAATTGTTAAAATGAGGAAAAAAAAAACCAAATGCTAGTAGCAGGTCGCTCCCTGGGCCAGCAACCTCCTATTACGAATTAAAAAAATGGCCTTCAGCTGGTCGCTTCTCGGGCCAGCGACCTGCTATTGAGTTGAAAAAATAGGGCAATCGTGTAATATTTTTTCGTTGTGTGGTATTTTGGTTAAAAAAACAAAAAGTAGGATATTCTTAAAAGAAAATCAAATATTTGTTTTTATTATTTTTAAAATTTTTTAAACGTATTTATGTCATTATATAAATAAACATATTTCTTTTATATCATTTCTTTTCATTTTCTTTTATATTAAACTACTAAATAATCAATTTATTATCTAGTCTTTTTTCCTTTTCTTACATTTTGTTCTTTCCTCTATCTTTTCTTCATCAGCTAAACAAAGTATAAAAAAAATAGAAACTACATTGTCCTAATATAATTTTCTCGATTATTAAAAATGACTTATATTTTTTTAGAGATTAAATTAGGTCTGGCGATTTTTTAAGGAGCTAGATTTAATTAGGAAGTATGTTTGGTTTGTTTGATTAACTGTGAGATCGTTTAACAACCGCAAAATTCTTTTTGAGCTTCCATAAGAAACTCGATCTAAAATGATTATAAACTGAATTTAAAATTTTGACATATTGGATGGTTTTGATTGAACTTAAATAAAAATAATTTTTGTTTTAAATAATTTAGAGATTTAAAAAAAAATGATTTGTTAACTTCCATTTGTTTACTATTATAAAAATGATTTTTAACCCGTTTGTATATAATTTTGTAAAAATGATTTTTTTTAAACTACAATGAGCATTTAGTATACACATTTTAAAATTTTATAATTGAGTACTTCTCAAAAACCAACAAATAAACACACACAACCAAAAAACAAGAAAAATCTAAAAAGAAAATAAAATTTATTGTATGAAAACAAGATGGCATGGAAATAGAAAAATAACAACTTCGTGGGAAGAGAAAAAAATGGCCAACTTATTCAAAATGAACGGAAGGCAATTTGGGATTTTCAAAATAAGGTAGAGGTAATTGCAATCATTTTCTATTGTTAATGAGTTAAGTTCCGTGTTTTTCAATTGTATTTCGTTTTTCTCTCTCATCTATCGCAATAGCAAAATGCGAGAAGGTACTATTTTTAACTTTTCATTTTTAGTCAAAAAAATGATTTTTTTAACAAAATGATTTTTTAAAAATCTAAAACAAACACCTTTCAAACCCTACAAAATAATTTTTGGTTTGAAAAAATAGATTTTTTTATGTAAAAATTTGAAACAAACGCACCTATTATGTAACTTTACCTATATAGACTTATATTTATAATTGCAGATATTGTGTAAGATTCATATATATATATATATATATATATATATATAAAAAAGTATCAAAAAGATTTTGCGAATAGTATTTGATAGAGCCAATGTTTCTATATTGGGACTATGTGGTAGACTTTGGTCTTTGGTGGGATAACAAATGGGAATTACTACCAGGAACAATTAGTTTGTTGCTCTAACATACATCTTACTAACTAGAAACAATTTGACAAATTATATATATTAAAAAATCCAGATGATAAATATGATAGTAATTTTCAATTCAACACTTGATCTTAAAAATAATTATCTAACACTATATATATATATATATTTTGGTGTTGTTGTAGGTCTTAATTGTTTAAAAATAAAAATAAATGATAAATAACTTTTTAATCGATTGTTTCTAAAATAAATTTATTATTCCATTCAAGAGTGCCCCACCTTTTTATTTGTTGAAAAAGAAGAGTTTAGGCCTTAAGAAACAAAGCTAGAGGCCCTAGTTAGGAAAGGTAACCAAACTCTCATCGGCCAACACGACGAGGGAGAAAAAATCAGGCATTACATCAAAGATACAGTTGATTCAAGGAGAAAAAGATTGTATTAACAAAAGTATTAACTACTTAATTGTCTTTCCGGTATACATGTGATAACTTAAAGTGATTCAATATTGCAAGTACCCCTTTGATACAATTTTGTTAGAGCAGTTCTTCGAGATTAAGGACACCACTACTTGTGAGTCTGATTTGATATCAATCTTTCTAAACCATGTGGAAAAGAAAAGCTCCAAACCTTTATATATATCCCAAAGTTTTGCCATCAATATTATACACACCCCTAAATAAGAGTAGGTGAAGAAGAAAGCACCATGTGATCACAAACCATTCCTTCACAAACTGTCATTCCATTTGAGTTTGGATTGCATATCTCCATTTATGTCACCCAACCATCCTAGACTCGTAAAAAAAAAGGTTATCATAGAGGAGGAGTTTGCGTAAGATATAGTCGATACTCTAACATGCTTCAACCCCAGCTACCCTAAGTTAATATATATTTTATAAACAGTTTATTTTTATAAAATATTGGCTAAATTGCATCTGTGGTCCCTTAACTTAATTTCAGTTAACGTTTTAGTCATTTATCTTTTTTTTTTCCCGATTTGGTCATTTATTTTAATTTTAAGTGACAATTTGATCTTTTATATTTTAAAATGTCAACAATATTATCTTTTTTTTTTTGTTGCAAAAATTCATCAAAAATTTCAAACAAAACCCATGAAATTAATTATCATCCTCAATATAATGCAAATTTCATCAAATTCATAACTTAAATCTATAAATAAACTCATATTTTCATCTCTAACAACATCAAATAAAGAATAAAGGACCAAATAAAAAAAAAAGATAAAGGACTAAAACGTTAACTGAAATTAAGTTAAGGGACCACAGATGCAATTTAGCCTAAAATATTTATTGTATAAACTATTGTTATTTTGCGAGCATCTATTAATATTTACATATTATTTACTTTTATTAATATAATTTCAATAATTTGTCATGATATTATTTTTTAAAATACATATACAAATATCTAGATGGTGAGATGTAATTATATATAAATATAAAATATTTTACAAATATCAATGAAAAAAATATCTTCTTAGATTTGATATGTACTCTGAGTTCGTATGAATATAACCAAAAACATATATATAAAAAAATTAATATATTTAATTTAAATTTAAAATACTAATTATATATATTTTTTATTATATTTTATTCTTGAGGGGAGTATATAATTATTGTAATTGCATTTTATATATTATTCATTTATTGTCTTTTTTTGTCTTTGTTTGACTGGTTTATGGGTAACAAATAACAATCAACTTAAAAAGAAATTCTTTTAATTAAAAATATATATTTTTAAATCAGTATTATCCTGAAAAGCGACTTACAATATCTTCATAATCTATTATTATGCTACTTTTTAAATCAATTTGTTTTGATAAGAAAGAGTACATTTTAATTCGGTTTATATTAATCAAATTAAAATATCTCCCCAAGCTGACTTGGCATTTAGTTATTTTAGTAAAACATAACCTGAGATTTAATTTAAAAAAATGATAACAAGTGTTTTAATGGTATTTGTTAAAAATTTTAAAATGAAAATATTTCTTTAAAAATATATTAAAAATGATACATTTAATTTTTTTAAGTTTAAATTTTACATATTATGATATAAAGTTTTTACTTTCTAATTTTTTAACAAGTATTTTAATATTTATTAGTAAGACCCTTAATCAAATACGTGATACTATAATTAACTTATGCTGGATATTTTAGAGACCGACAACACAGTTAAGTAAATGTGGCCCTAAACCATCACAATTAGTTGAAACCAACTTTTTTATTTTACCTTTCCAAGCAAAGATAAGAATTCATTGGTGGGTGTGACAGTTCATTGAGTGACATAGACATTTTGTGGGGACATTTGTGTTCCATCCCTGCAAAATGACGTTGTTGCTTTTCTTTTTAATTGTCAAATTTATAGAAGTTTTTGTTTATAATTAACCATTATATTTAAAGTTTAATGTAAGATTAATTATTAATTTATCAATACAACTTTAATTATTTATTGCAAAGAAAGAAATATATCTATAAAGATAATAAATGATTAAGAATGTTATTGAAAAAGATAAATAATTACATTAAAATATTAAATTTTATTGATTGTCTTGACGTGTAAAAAGTAAAAACATGATAGTTAAAAAAGAGCGGAGAGAGTAAGTCATTGGATAATATCACACAAATTAATAAATATAATTAATTTTTTTAAAAGTGAGATTATGAATTACACCTTTACAAAATTATTTTTTATTAATGATATGAGAAAGTGAAATTATAATTTGGAGAAGAATGAGTAATAAATTTTAAAGAGTGTAATAAGAAAATAAATATTAATGTTGCATTCATATTGTTAAATGGCTTAATAATTTGGGATATTATTTTTTGCAAAGTGACTTGCATTTCCTTCGTCACTAATTAAAAGTATTTATTGTATATTTCACTTTTATTAAGAAAATTTGGTATTGTAGTTAATATGTTCATTTTGCATAGGAATATTATCAAATTATCCTTTGAGTATAAGTGCATTCAATATTGATTTTTCATATTCAAAAATAAAATAGTAATATTAATTAGGATTATGTATGAAAAAATAATAAATACATTTAGTAATTTCAAATGAAGTATATATATATATATAACGGTATATTTTTTTTAATTGATTAAATGAGTAATTTGGAATGGAGGAAGAAGTTCAATTTTTTCTGAAAGTGTTGCTCAATCATTCTAAAATTATGTTTTTCATCTAGGATATGCAAACGTTTTAAAATGACTATTCCTGTTTATAGTATCAATTTGAGTACAAAATATTGTATATTTAGAGTAAAATATTATTGTACCTAGTACTTTGTTTCTTCTTGGTTCACTATATATTCTCAACTATTTTAATAAATAAAGGTAACACATTTAAAAAAGAAATAATATTGTATTGATATTATAAAATAAAAAATAATATGAGACATAAAAACATTTTAAACAAGACATAATATGAGATAAATGAAGTATTCTTAACTGTAATACTTTAAATATTTTGAAAAAAGTGTTAGTTTAATAGTAGAAAATATTTTAAAATAAGTGTTATTTTTTAATGTAATTTGATAACTTTTATTTAAATTTTATCCCAAAATTAATATAGCGTGTGAGTTAAGGAACGTGGAAAGATATTTAAAAAGGAGCTCCTGACTTCAAACTCCTAAAAAATTAACATAAAAATAATTTTCTAACAATTGCTTATAAAAAAAATCACTTAAAATGAGGATGTTTTACTTTTATAACATTTTTTTTATTTAAAATTTTCCATTATATCCTGATTAAAATTTATATACCAATATGTTATATTTTTTTTTTACTTATATATCAATATGTTATACTTTTTTTTTACTTTCAATATTTTTCTCTCAGATCACATTCTAGAGATGCTACATCTATTGTTATTTATTTATTTTTATAACAAATAATTAATTATTAATTTAATAAATAAAAATATAAAAATAATTAAATTATATTAATAAAATCAAATGATTACTTTTATTATTGTTAAATCTACATATTTGTTATTGTTAAATCTACATAGTTCCGGGTCCACGAACAGCTATATATACACAAATGAATTAGATTGTTAATTTTTATATATACGAACCACATGCGTGTTCAAAAAATAATGGAACGCGGAAATTGCGGAAATATAACGCATAAATAGATAAAAAGCTAAAATAGTACTTTTTCGTCTAACTATCAATAAATTTTTTGCACATATAATAACATATGAATACAAGAGATAAAATAAAACATTTATTAAATTACTGATATCAATTATTCGTGTATTTATTATTACTATTAATATAATATATAGAAGATAGTAAATTAAGTGTAATGTACTAGTATGTAACTAAAATTTAACATTAGAAACAAAATTATAAATATATTGAAAATTGAAAGTATTATCACCATTCATTTTGGACAAATTACTTTTGGACACTTTTTGAATAGTTAAGGGTTTATTTATTTTGTGAAAATATTTCATTTTTTTTATTTTTTAAAATTTGTGTTTTTATTCATTAATAAGAAGATAATAGACTGTTTGAATTAAACAATTATTTACATTTTTAAAAACAATAAAAATGTCAAAATAAAACTATTTTCGTTTTCAAGAAATGCATCTAGGACTTTATCTTATCTCAATAATAATTATTTAATTCAAAAGTTTTTCATCAAAATAAAATAAACACGTATTTTAAAAAAAAAATATTTTCACAAAATATTCATAATTATTCGTTTTCATTTTGTTATATATATATATATACACACACGAGAAATGCTACCCACAACTTCTCATACACTCTCTTTTTATCGGTTTCTTATTGATTGGGTCACGCAAGAAACTTACTTTCATCGTGGAGTTATTTCTTGTTAATTAGATGTTAATTAGAGCACTCTTACAATTGTAGTA
This sequence comes from Cicer yamashitae, assembly GCA_037974755.1. Classification (NCBI taxonomy): domain Eukaryota; kingdom Viridiplantae; phylum Streptophyta; class Magnoliopsida; order Fabales; family Fabaceae; genus Cicer; species Cicer yamashitae. The sequence continues at coordinate 22,103,267 of JBBPBQ010020323.1, forward strand.
ATTGGAAAAGTTGTGAGTGTGTGTTTTTTTTTTCAAGAAGGTTGAGGTTTCATGTGATTCTTTGAGTGTTAGAAAAATAGAAAATAATAGATTTTGGAGTATCCTTGTGTGTGAGAATTTCTTGTTTAACGAAAGTATGTATTTTTATTTTTTTTAACAAAGAGGGCATGTGTTCCAGATTTGAGAAAAAAATTGAAAAACCCTTGAAAGTAATTAAACTGGCAAAATCGTTTATCAGTTACATGGTTTTGAAAAAAGACTGATGTGGCTAATTGAATAAGAAAGTGTAAAAACAGAGTAGATAAGAGGTTGTGAATAGGGATGAGAATAAGTTGGGTCGAGCTATGCTTTATTAAGCATGAGTCTGATTTATCAAAAAATTTAAGCCTAAGCCTGGCTGGCTTGTGGCTTATTATACACTTACTTGTGGCTTATTATACACTTACTTTTTAAGTCTGAGTTTGACTTTGATAAAATCGTCTGTTAGCCTAATTAAAATTCTATTTCATTTTGACATTTTTGAAATTAAGTTAAATTTTGATATTTAACATCACATTTTAAAGAATATGACTTTATATACATCTTTCTTAAATTATATTTTATAATAATACATTAAATATGTAAAAAACTAAATAAGGTTAATATGCATAAATTACTAAAAGTTGAATATATATATAACAAAAACAATCAAAATTTAATATAATAATTATAGTAGTAAAAAAATATTATTTATATTTATTTAAATAGGCCGACCTAAAAGGCTTATTATATGACATGTAGCTTGATCTTTTTAGCTAGATATGCTTTTTAGAAGCCTTTGCCTTATTTGTTTAAAAATAAAATCTGACTTGACCTGTACCTGACGTAGGCCAAGTCGTAGGCCCCTGTCGGTCGGCCTGAACTATTCTCATCCCTAGTTATGGGTAGCATTCCCCCTATATATATGTATATATTCAAATTTGAATTAAATATAATTTTTTATTTTATCTTTTATTAAATATTCATTTTTATCCTTTATCTTAATTGTTTTTGTCCTTTATTTTTCATATAAATGATGAATATTAGTCATATTTATCATAACTCTTTCAAACAACTGCATGATTATTGTCATAAACTGTTGATGTTTAATTTAATTTTTTATGAGTTGTAAAATTAAATGTGCAACATTAACAAGAACAAAATGAAAATACAATGAAATCTGATTAATATAATTCCTTAATTTTATAGAGTTTACATATGTTTCAAAATTTGCAACAATAATTTTTTCAAATGAACACTTATTATTGAGTTAAATGAATATTTTTTTATAGATAATACGTACATGTTAACAATTGTTATAAAGAATTTTGATGATTAGATATTAGGCTAAATTGTATTCGTGGTCCGTTAACTTAATTTCAGTTAACGTTTTAGTCCTTTATTTTTTTTTTCTTCCCGATTTGGTCCTTTATTTTAATTTTAAGTGACAATTTGATCTTTTATGTTTTAAAATGTCAACAATGTTATCTTTTTTTGTGCAAAAATTCATCAAAAATTTCAAATAAAACCTATGAAATTAATTATCATCTTCAATATAATGCAAATTTCATCAAATTCATAACTTAAATCATTAAATAAACTTATATTTTCATCTCTAACAATATCAAATAAAGAATAAAGGACCAAATCGGGAAGGAAAAAAAAAGGACTAAAACGTTAACTGAAATTAAGTTAAGGGACCACGGATGCAATTTAGCTTTAGATATTATTATAATTTTTGTTATAATTTTGACAAAAATTAAAATACAAAAGATCCAAATTATATTTAAATCTTTTAAGTTTTCTTGAGGTGGAGCACAACAAAGTTATAACTTTTTATTGCCAATAATTTGGATCGAAGAATGAATCTCGTACATAGAAATGTGATTAATTATTGACATTCAATTGCCATTTGTTTTTTTAAAAGTCAAATACAAATATTAAACTGTCCTAAATAAAGAAGAGACAATAGCATAAGGCTAATAGTATGACAGGCAAGCCTAATCAAATTTGAGCAAGGTACCACCTAGACATACACTCTACTAGGGTTCCACAGTTGCATTAATGTATTTTATTATTCAATCCTATTCCTATCACTCAAATTTTGCATAACTTTTTCATACTGGCTAAGTGTGGTTTAATTTTTTTATTTATAGGCTCATTTTACAGAAGTTTAGCCAAAACAGCTGCATATATGGCAAATTTTACAAATGACTAGTTTTTAATTAAAAATCAATTTAGTAAAAAATATCACTTCAAACTGGTCAATTTTTATTGTTGAGAGACAATAAACTAATCGATATAAATTTGTTTAACGAAAATTGAGTTTTGAGATACATTTATTTTTCTTTATTTTTATTGAATCAACATAAGTTGAGTAGTGTCGTCAATTGTTGTTAGAATTTCATATAACTTTTAAGTACTTGTCTATCTAGAGATGACAAAAAAAACTCATACCTCAAGTATATGCGGATAAACTCTACGACAAACACATATTGAGTAGTTTAACGGATACTTATGGATAAAATAAATAAATATTGTGACTATATATTAAATAATAGATACAAAGACATACATAATAGTATTCATATCTGCAGACATTCGTAAGTTGTTAGTAAATTAATAAAATTAAAAGTTAATTTTATTTATATATTAATGTAATAATACTTTTTATTATAGAATTTTGTGATATATTTTAATTATTTAATCATATTTTAATATTTTGAAATATTACTACTTTTTTGTAAAATAAGTTATATATTATAATTGGTGTGAATCAAAATAATTTCACTATAACAACAACAATACACATAGCAGTATCGGTAATGCGTGCAATATCACTAACCACAAATTAATTGTTTCCGCATTCGTGATCTTAACAATAATTCAATACTATGGTGTAATAATTTAATTCAAAGTTTAAAATTCAATTTAATTAATGACTTATTAAAAAATTATAAATTTTGCAAGGGAAACGTTTATAATAACATAAATATAAGTCAACTTATATGCATGACTTTTTGTAGGAAAATGTAGAAAATTAATTATAAGAATTTGCCTTCATAAAAATTCAGAACTTTTTATTTAAATGTGAAATTTTAAATCTCAAAAATTTAAAAATTCATATTTAATTTATTTATTATTAAAAAAATAAAAACTTTTGTATAAAAATATTTATAATATTTTAAATATGACTATAAAAAAATTCAAAAATTAAAAAGATATACATAAATTAATATAAAAATAAAAAACAAAAACAAAAAAATAGAGTTGAAAAACTTTTTAGATTAAAAGTTCAATTTATTTTATATAAACTAAAAACAGAACATCATAATTTGATAGAAACTAAAACCTTATTTAATTCATAATAATTAGACAAACTCCTCCTACATATAATCCCTATATAATTTTTAATTTAGTTTAATTTAATTGCGAAATATAAAACGGACCACACCTTTAAATATCACCAGTCATCACTCATCCATCCACCATCTGTCCTTTTAAATATCATAACTTATTTTTTTCCACACATAAAAATCACTTGGTCGACAAAATTACTCACAAACACAACACAGAAGCAATCAATCTCCAAAAAAACTCTTTCCTTCCTCGTGCGGGAAACACAACTTTGTAGCTAACTTTGTCTACTATTTATTACAAATCGTACGGTCACACTAAAAACTGGTTTGTTTCTTCATTGCACCATTCAACTAGATATAGTTCCTTTTTTATTTCAGTAATTTTAATTCTTTTTCTCTTCAACAATCAAACTATTTATTGTTAAGATTAAGTTAACTAATTCTCAGATTCATTAACATCAAACTAATTTCTTTTTCCTTGCTTAATTTTCAGGATCCATCAAATTAAGTAAGCTACAATCAAAGCTTATAGATCAAAAAAAGAAGGTTTTTTTTTATTTTGTCCATATGATGATGAAATGTTAAAGCTTTTTTGTACGGATAAAAAAGTTTTAATTAATTCTGACAGACATGTACTTTCATGGTAACAATAACAGTTCTGAATTCCAACCGTCGGCAGAAGGATTACAGACACTTTACCTTATGAATCCAAACTACGTACCTTACTCTGATTCGCCACACACACAAAACATGCTTTTCAACGCTACCACTAATAATTCATCTTCTCACCACGCGCTTGATTTGGTCAAATTACCTCACGCGCCTTCTTTTACACTTCCACCATCTAACTTTCATGGATCCAACACCGCCGACACTCCCACACAACACTATGAGCTTTCCGGCTTCCACCCGCTTGCGGCAAACGCAACTTCTCGTTCCCACTATAATTTGTGGGGATCAGGTAATTTAATACATGATCAAATTGTCACAGCCGCAACAACAACTACTACTTCAACTAATAGAAGTAGTAGTATTGCTGTCCCTGTGACAACAACTGCTGCGGCAGAATTTCCGCCGCAAATTAATTTTCATATGCCAATTTATCAGCGTAGTTTGTCTCTGAGTCTCTCGTCAAACCAAATGCCTTATCCGTCGGTATCCGGGGAGGTTGAGGTGTCTCCGGGTAGCCGTGGCGGTGGAATTTCGAGCATGCAGGGTGCTGTTTTCGGGTCGAAGTATTTGAAAGCGGCACAGGAGCTTCTTGATGAATTTGTGAATGTGGATAAGGGAATCTACAAAGGAGAATTTGTTGAAGGAGAAAATAGTAATAACAATAATAAAGAGAAGAAGAAAAGGAATGTTGAATGGAGTTCAAGTGGTGATGGAGGAAAGTTACAAGTAGGTGAATTAAGCACTGCACAGAGACAAGAACTTCAGATGAAGAAGTCCAAACTCGTTAGCATGCTCGATGAGGTACGTTTGTATATAAATATTGTATTGTATGTACGTACATGCACGTACTATATAGTTAACTTTCCACAAATGATTTGGGATTTGAATAATTTTATATTTGATTTCTTGAATTAATTATGATTCATTGTAATTTTGTTTGATCTTCATAAAGTACGGTACTTATTTTTAATTGGGATACGATATAGTTGTAACTTATGGTGGTTATATATATTCTGCTTTTAAATATAAACAAAAACGAATTAAATAAAATTTATAACAAAATAAATTTACTTCTGATTCAGTGCTTGTTTTGTTTTGAAAATATTTTGATTCAGTGCTTGTTTTGTTTGAATAAAAAATCAATTTTGTTTAGAGGAAATACTCAGACTCAGATTCATTCTCAAAAGCGTAAGACTATATATATTAACATAAACCACTCATATTATCAACATTTGAAAATATTTTGTAAATTGTAAAATTTTAACTAAGTTAGTTTCTCTAAATGAATCACTTATCAAGTGTATATCTAAGATTCTTTATTTAGTTTTAAATTCATAATCAATTTTACCAATTTAATATCATTTGATTAAAGTTTTGCAGTCTCTTAAATCATTTTGAAATATCAATAGTGTGCGCTGGAATAGATTAATACAATCATAAAATTTCAAGGAGTTGTTGATTATCTTATTCTTATTGATTGAGTTAGCTTTTGACAGTGAGTGAAGAAATAATAAAGATTGTGACAGTGCAAAGAAGGACACTGAAATTGACAGGATTGTTACTTGTGATCACTTGTTACTTGTTACTTGTTTTATTCCTGAAAATATATATGTTGAGGAAAGGGAAGTGATGATAACAAAAAAGCCACTTGATCTGGTTAATGTCAGAGAATAATTTGGGTCGGGCCCATTTGAGTGAGAATAGGAAAAGTAAAGGAAACATTAAATAAAAGTAATTAAAGCCTTCATAATTCGAACATATATTCACATTTCCTTCTTATGTGTGTCTCATTTCATGAATTAATTATATCTCAATAGTACTTTTTTTGTATTAGCACATGTCAATATGATTAACTATAGCAAATGAAATATTAAGGTGACATATCAAGGTAGTGGTTAATAGCTCCATCAAAGTCGTTATTTTGTAGTGTATAGGTCATACAAATTTTTCATCTTTAATTTGTCATAATTATTTTAACTTTTTATAGTAGTATTTTTGGAGAATTGCATGTTATTCATATATAGAGTTCCTACTTTCATGTTATAATTCCTTTATTAATATTTATATATTTTGCTTCTTTATAAAAAAAAAACTAATAATAAATTCAACAATGATACATGTACGCCCAAATTTGCATATATTTTTTCAACATTATATTTTATCTTTATTTCTATATTTATATCACAACACATTTTTTCTATCTAACTAAGAACCATTCATATTTACATGCTACAAGGTTAATTTAATATTAAGAAATAAATTAATTATGTGTTTTGGAAAACCAAAATATCACAGGGACATACCATTTTTGCATCAGAATATATAATGTGGCGAACTGTGATTCAAATCTAGTATAAAAAGATAATGTCAACATTTACTTTTTGACAGAATTTTAAATAAGATTATCTCCAATAAATAATAAGATATATGACTCTCTTTTTGTTTTGAACAAGCAGGTAGAACTAAGGTACAGACAATACCACCATGAAATGCAAGTTGTGACATCATCATTTGAGCAAGCATCAGGATATGGAGCTGCAAAATCATACACAGCACTTGCCTTAAAGACAATCTCAAAGCAATTTAGAAGTCTTAAAGATGCAATATGTTCACAAATAAAGAGAACTAGCAAGAGTTTAGGTGAAGATGATTGCTTAGGAGTTAAGGTAGAAGGTTCTTCTAGGTTAAGGTTTGTCGATCACCATCTCCGCCAACAACGGGCATTACAACAACTTGGAATGATCCAGAACAATGCTTGGAGACCCCAAAGAGGTTTGCCTGAACGAGCTGTTTCTGTTCTACGTGCTTGGCTTTTTGAGCATTTCTTGCATCCGTAAGTAACATCTTACAAAAATATTTCATGGACTCCTACTTTTCCTATATCCGTTAAACATGTTTAATTATATGCAAAATTATGGTTATTAAACTTGAATAGATGACTAATCTAAATCATTTTTAAAGTTGTGGCTAATCATATAGTTGAACTAACTATATGTATTCAACTAAATTAATTACATTTTTTAACGTGATTAATAAGATATTGCATGTGAAGAGTGACATGAATATAATTATTGGATTGATTATGTAGTGTTGATATTTTGTATCTTTACATTAAATTTAATTATTTGAGATGGAGAATTATATACTTGCTTCCAAATTAAGAGTTTCTAATTGTGACATGAAGCTATCCCAAGGACTCTGATAAGGTTATGCTTGCAAGACAAACTGGACTTACAAGGAGTCAGGTACATTCCAATCTATTTATTGTGTACTTTTAAGGGTATTGAGTACCAGCTAATTAAAGAAAATAGTGCCTTTATAATTATTTAACAATATAAATTAAAGCATCTATATTGTGATATAGTATATCGCTAATACGATTTTAACAACTTAAAATTTAAAAAATCTCCTTTCAAAAGATGCAATTAGTAATTATATATCAATAATATTAATTGTTGACGTTAGGAAAACAATTAAATACCTTCATGATACTAATGTCATATAGCTTTATTTTAATTCATTTGTTTAAACAATTTTAATAATTTTTAATTCTTCATGATCATAAGAGTTATCATATTTTTGTATGTTTTAAGATGTTTAAAAAATATTTTCATGTGTTAAAGTACAATTGGATTTTATATCTAGTTATAGCTTTAAATTATAGTTGCAATTGCAACAGTGATTCTTAATATTTTAAAAGTGTTATTACTATTAAAAATGCAATTGATGTAACATCAATCATAAAAACTTATGAACTAGTTAATTTGGCAATATATGGACATGATAATATAATTATGAATGACATGATAGAAAGTATGTGACATATTGTTTGTTCTTTTAATGTATAGGTGTCTAATTGGTTTATAAATGCTCGAGTTCGGTTGTGGAAACCAATGGTTGAAGAAATGTACTTGGAAGAAATCAAGGATCAAGAACACAATAATGATAACACAAATAGATCAAAAGAATCAAGTAAAGAACTTGATCAAATTAACGTTCTTCATTCAAAAACAGAAATCTTCAACAACCAAAACACTTCTCAAACAGAGATTTCAAATAATTCCAATAATTCATTGTCAACATCTCCAATAGGAGGAGGAACAATTAGAGAATCCAACAACACAAAGTTTGAGGTTGAAATTGAAAGGAATCATTACAAAGATGGATACTCTTTAATGACTGAAAATGAAAACCATATTAATGGTGGTGATTTTGGATCATTCTCAATGGATAATATTGGAAGGTTTAATGTTAGTGATCAACAATTGGCTCCTAGGTGTCATGGAAATGGTGTTTCTTTAACTCTTGGATTACCTCATAATGAGAATCTCTCTCTCTCTTCAACACAACATGGATTTCTCTCTCAAAATATGCATTTGGGAGGGAGGATTAATGAAATGGGTGGCAATGAAAATGAGTTTTGTGCAATCAACAATAATAATGAGAGTGTTGATATTCAAAACAGAAAGAGGTTTGCTGCACAATTATTGAGAAATTTCGTTGCCTAATAATAAGGATAATGGACATCTTTTAGGAGGTGTGGAAACTTTCAATCTCTGATCGTGCAATAGAGAGTTGTTCGGTTCAAAGTGTTTCACTCGATTCATAGTGTGTCACTGTGATTTTAAAAGAAAAAATAAACACACAATTTAAAGCTTAAACCATTTTAAATTATAGTTTCATTGTGATTTCATTAGTCTATAATTATTAGCTATAAGACTCAAGTTGAGTTGGGTAAGGTATATATATATTGTATGTGTTAGAAAAAGAATTAGGTTTGTAGGAGTTGAATGATTTCTTTGGAGATACATATATACCAAAGATGATAATTCTTGGGTGATCATAAGAATTTAGATATAATATTTGGCCATACATATAAAAGAAGAAAATAATAATTAAATAGTATTTAATTTTAAAATAATTAAAAAAAAATATATATTTTTTTGTGTATGTTTAAATAATGTGTCTAAATTTTTGTGTCCGCAGAAGAATATGTTACTTTGTATTTTTTATTACTATTGCATGCATATAATTTTTGTTTCTTGTATATACTGTAATTGCACTTGCTGTTAGTATGGGTGTGGAAATCATGAAAGCTTAAGATAAATAGTTATTTTCATGATAGATGAAAATTTATTGCGTACTTTTGATACCCTCTACTGCATGCATGCAAAAGTAATAATCCATACAACTACATATATAGTTGTGAAATTATTTAATGGCTAACTGTTTAACATAATTTTATACTTATAAATCAGTTACAGAGTTTTTATTAGAAAAATAATATAGTATGGGGATTCTATTAGTGGAATCAGTAGCATGGTACAAGAGGCAACACAATACTAATTAACCTATTGTAGGAGGAGAGATATAGTTTGGAGAGAAGCCATCAACATTATTCAGATTACATTTCAATGGTTTGAATTCATTTGCACTCGTAGTTGTTTATTTATAGGTGCTTGAAGATATTGCTTGAAGTAGAATAATCTAGACTTTTGTTTGACTTATCTGTATTTCAGTGTTATAAAAGTTTCTAGGCTACAAACTAATCTAGGCCTTATTAGTTTCATCAAATATTCCTTTGTAAGAATTAGCATCACTCTTAAATTAATTTATACTTTAGACTACATTAGTTTTCTCTACACTAGTAGAATTTTATATTTTTAGGTCGGTTAAAATGTACATTTTAAGTCACTTACGTGTCCGAGTTAATAGCAAACGACTTAATAAACATGTTTTTTAAGTCGTTTCATGAACCGTTTTAACAGAGCTTCGTCCTGTTAAGTCGGTTCAATTTAACCGACTTAAATATCATAAATTCAGTTCAACAAATCATCTTTTTAAGTCGGTTCTTTTAATCAACTGACTTAACAGATAGAGTTAAAATAATTATTTTTTTTAATAAATTTTTTTTATGCACGTGCTCCATACATACATACATACAATATTTCATATTAAATTTCAAATCAAAATTTTCTACTTTCAACCACAATTTTATATAACCATCTAATAACCAAAATATTCAATATCAGAAGTTCATACAAATATAGAGTACAAAGAAGATGTCTCCGACTACTCTTGACAAGACGAAAAATGATTTAGATGTTCATTAATAAAATTACAAAATCACATTTAGCAATATTCAATAGACATATATTCAAGTACCATCATTTTCTTCAATTAATTCCAAAATAAAATCCACACAACGTTCTTGAACTTCTTTAATTTGATCCGGATGAAATGATCTCGAGTCGTCAAATATTTGGAAAAGAAAATACATAATCAATATCGATTGAATCCTAATTTTTATCATACGAACATTAAGAAAACACAATCAATAACAACTTATAATTTTTTATCATATGAACATAATAAAACACAATCAATAACAACTTGTAAAAAGTTTACGTACTTGCATCCATGAATCAACAATACCAACTATTACAATGTTCAACATATGTAACATGACATAATAGCCACACTCATAGTTTGAAGCTTGTCTCTGACTCTAAAGTTGAAATCACAAAAAAATGTTAAATGCATAAAATTGTGGCTAAATACCACCCGTGGTCCCTTAACTTGATTTCGGTTAACGATTTAGTCCTTTATCTTTTTTTTTTTTTTTTTTTTTTTTCCGATTTGGTCCTTTATGTTTTTAAATAATTTCAGCGTTACCCTTTAAGTGGAGTTCCGTTAAGAAAAAGTTAAAAAATCCCTTATCTAGATCATCGTATATGTTCATCAAACCTCTAGGAACAATTGTCACTGATCTGAAGTGATGTCTATGGAGTATAAATACCTATAACTTCAATTTTAACGAATCAATCCTACTACTAAATTTAGAACAAACTTTGGATATTTTTCTGAAATATTTCCAAAACATAAAAGATAACTTTATCAGAACACGGATGAGTGATTTTTTTAACTTTTTCTTAACGAAATCTCACTTAAAGGGTAACGCTGAAATTATTTAAAAACATAAAAGACCAAATCGGGAAAAAAAAAGATAAATGACTAAATCGTTAACTGAAATTAAGTTAAGGGACCACGGGTGGTATTTAACCTAAAATTGTTATAATATTATAAATGAAGTTATTTATTTGTAAACAACTTACTATAGGAAAACTCCATGTTATCTTCGGTTTAACTCTCAAACCTAACAACCTAAAATAACCTTCGAAAGCTCTACAAAATAAAAATAATTATTAAAATTGTGTGATAAAATATATTACAATACTTATAAACAATATAAATAAATTAAATACTTACAAATCAACAATGTAGCATATTTTTTTACCTGGTTTCCTTCCCAATGAACATATAAATACTACATTAAGATCCTTAGGATTAATAATAAGCAATTGCCAATGACGACTACAATACTCACGAGTGGCATACTCATCGTCCTCTATATTTTCCACAAAGAAACCAGGTATTTGTTGTGAGAAAGAAGGAGTCTCAAAAATATCTGGTAGTGAACCTAGACTTTCATTAGGTTCATACATGTTTTTACCTTGGAGAACCACCGAACACCTTTTGTTAGAAGGATCACTAACATAAAACACTTATCTTGCTTGAGATGGCATAATAAAAGGCTCATCCTTATAAGCTACTTTTTCAAGGTCTACCAATGTAAAACCAAATTCATCAATTTTAACACCATTGTTTATGTCAATCCATTTACATTTAAAAACAGGAACTTTAAACTTAATAAAATCGACATCCCAAATCTCTTCAATGATCCCAAAGTAAGATATTGATGCCACAACATGATTTTTATCTTTTGAACTTGAAAAGTGCATTGACTCAGCGACAACCATAACTCCACTATTTTGCCCTATACTTTTGTCATCTTGAGCCTGTGTATAGAAGGTAAAATTATTGATATCGTAGCCGGTCCAAGTTATGACATCAAAATTAGGCCCACCTGCTAGCCATTTTAATGTAACAGAACATGTATTATCGGTTAAAACGGTTTCTTTAAACCACTTTAAGAAAGTCTTCTTATGCTCATTCAACAACCATTTTTCATTCATTCAAGCATTTTTTTCCTTGACAATATTTTTGTGAGCAGAAAGGTAAGGTTGAACCTCCTCATTATTATTCAATATATACAAATGTGCTTGAAGTAACTCCTCACGCCTCATGCTCTTAAGTTTTAAACCTCGTATACCCTTACCTGTGCGTCTATTCTCATGACGAGACTTAGGAACTCCTATAGTGTCCGCTTTTGACATATAGTCTGAACAAAACTCAATAGCTTCTTCTGCAATGTACCTTTGGAAAATAGATGCTTCAGGACGGTTTGGATTCTTCATATACCCTTTTAAGATCTTCATGCATCGCTCAATTGGATACATCCACCTTAAATAAACAGGACCACATAATCTAATTTATCTCACTATATGAACAATTAAGTGAACCATAATTGGCACAAAATTATAACAGCTTCATTTTCCAACTCATCTAATTTTTTAGGATCAATAACTTTGCTACATATAGCATTGAAGAATAAGCACAACCTAGTTAAAACATCTTTCACTCTTTTAGGCAATATCCCACGAATAGCCACTGGTAGTAGTTGTTGCATTAATACATGACAATCATGAGACTTTAAACCAACTAATTTTAGATCTTTCATTGAGATAAGACTCTTTACATTTGAAGAATATCCCGTTGGCACTTTTATGCCCTTTAGAGTCTCGAAAAAAAGTCTCCTCTCATATTTTGATAAGGTATGACAAGCTGGAGGCAAATATGTTCGCTGATGATTGTGGAGCTAATTCTTATCATATACCTATCTCAACCATATCTAAACGAGCATTCAATCCATCCTTTGTTTTTTCCGGAATGTTGAGAAGTGTTTCAATCACACTATCACACACATTTTTCTCCACGTGCATCACATCAATACAATGTCTAACATCTAGACTGGACCAATAAGGAAGATTAAAGAACACAGACCTCTTCTTCCATATATTTTTCTCAATGGATTGTTTTTTATTCTTTCCAAATTTAACATTGACATCCTTCAACCTTTGATAAATTTGCTCTCCAGTTAAGACTTTCGGAGCAACTCGATTCTCCTGATCTCCATTAAACGCTTTTCTCAACCTAGGATATGGGTGATTAGGTTTAAGAAATCTTCGATATCCAACGTAAACAGTCTTCCTTCTATGTTTTAATTGGAGGTAGCATGTGTCTTCTTCACATATAGGACATGCTTTATGTTCCTTAACACTATAACCGCTAAAGTTTCCCTACGCAGGAAAATCATTTATGGTGCAAAATAACATTGCATGCACTTTAAAATAATCACAAGAATAACCATCAAACACTTCAACACCTTCCTCCCAAAGAATTCTCAAGTCTTCAATCAATGGACTTAGATAAACATCTATGTCATTTCCAGGTTGCCTTGGACCTGAAATCATCATAGATAACATAATTTTTTTGCGCTTCATGCAAATCGAAGGAGGTAGATTGTAGATAATTAAGAGTATGGTCCATGAACTATGGTTACTACTTAAGTTACCGTATGGGTTCATTCCATCTGTGGCAAGTCCAAGTCTAAGATTTCTTGGCTCATTCCCGAATTCAGGATACAATTCATCAACTTTCTTCCATTGCAATGAATCAGTTGGATGACGAAGTTGTCCATCACGTTGTCTCTCATCAGCATGCCATCTAATATTCTTTGCATCATTAACATTAACGAATAATCGTTTGAACCTTGGAATTATTGGAAGATACCATAACACCTTCGCAGGAGGACCTGTTGTGCTTTCATTGCAATTAGAATCACCATCCTTCACTTTATAGCGTGATAACCCACACACAGGACATTGGTTCAACTCTTCAAACTCATTTCGGTATAGTATGCAATCATTAGGGCATGCATGTATTTTCTTATACTCCATACCCATTGGACACAATATCTTCTTTGCCTCATAATAACGGTTTGGCAATGTGTTATCTTCAGGAAGCATTTCTTTCAACAACTCAAGCAGTTTCGTGAAGCTTTTATCTGTCCTTCCATTTCTCGCTTTCAAGTTGAACAATCTCAGCACCGCAGACAAACCGTGTGAAATTAGTGCATCCCGGATACAAAGCCTTTTCTTTGTCATTGCACAAACTATCAAAAACATGTGCACGTTGAAAAGACTCTTGTCCAATATCAAGAATCATGTCCTCAAGCCGGTTATCCATATCTTCATGAACTTCTTCTCTTTCTGATAAATTTGTCATGTTTAACGAATTACCGTTCCATATCCATTTTGTATAAGTTTGGCATATCCATACCAAATAAGATGATTTCTTATTTCTTCAAACTGTAACCGATTTCCATTTAAACATTTAACACAAGGACAATAAAACTTTCCTTCATTTTTAGGAAGTTTTTTTAAAGCAAATTCTAAAAATTCTTCCACACCTTTCTGATACACTTCACTTAAACGATTAGCATTCATCCAACTACGATCCATAACTACTTCTATTAAAAATAAATAACCGTAAAGATTAAGGTAAAAAATTAAAACTAAAACAATTTTATTTATTAGGAAATGTATAGTTTACTTTTGATTTATTGTCCTAAAGTGTCGTATTCATAATAGCTAAGAATAATTTAATAGTATACTATTGTTTTCTTCCTTATTGTTATTTATTTGTGAATATCTAAGTACATGTGAAATTTACAATAACAGAATAATTGCAATATTTTAAATGGTACACTTCCAATTGATATAGTTTAAACATGACATTTTCAAGTGTATTAGTTTAATCCATTTCTTCTATGTATTAAACAGGACACTTTCAATTATATTAGTTTAATCCATTTCTTTTATGTATTTCAAAATTAATTAATTTCCCTGTACATCAATGATAACACCTATTACTTCAGGAATAAACATTTTAAATGGGCACTTCCAATTGAAATAGTTTAAACAAGACACTTTCAAGTGTATTAGTTAAATCCATTTCTTCTATGTATTTCAAAATTAATTAATTTTGCTATGCATCAATGATAACAACTATTACTTCGGGAATAATGGTTACTTTAATCGCTTAAAGATTACAACCTATTACTTCAGGAATAATAGTTCCTTTAATCTCTTAAAGTTTCAAGTCATACCACTCTGCTCTTCTTATTTGATATACTATTTCGGTGAAATCATAGAGATAAATGATATTCAGTAACATTTTATATTTTTTTAATTGTTTTGTTTTGTTTCAATATTTTTTAATTATTTTGTTTTGTTTCAATAGCAAGATATATATGTCTACTGTCTCTAATACATAAAATACTACATTTGTAAAGTTTATCCCTTATTTGTCTGTCTTTCTACATAAAATACTATTGTTTTGCTCCCTATTTTGTCCACACACAAATTATAAAAAATGAAAGATGTAAAATATGTAATTTAACTTGAGAAACAAACCTGTTTTAATGAATTGATGAAGTGGTGACGATAAAATGGCAACGGGTTGTGAAGTTGACGTTAGAAGAAAGTAAGTGCTTCGCGATGTAGAGGTTAGGAATAGAAGGTGGAGGTTTAGAGGGTTATCGGAGCGGGAAGATAAAACGCTAAGTACACGGGATCTTTTATATTTTTTAGCATGCCTTAAGTCAGTTATCAATAGAACCGCATGAAACAAGTTTCAAATATTTACAAAATTGCCACCGCCTCATTTTATTAAGCCGTTTATCCAAGTAATCGAGTTAAACACGGAGGAAGATGAGATATATTGATTTTTGATATTAATTTTTGTTTTTACCGTCTCTCTTAAGTAGGTTGCCAATATAATCGTGTTAAACGTGTTTAACATATTTACAAAATTGCCACTGCCTCATTTTGTTAATTCGTTTATATAGACAACCGACTTGAATATACTTCCACCTTATTTGTTAAGTCTACTAGCACGTAATCGAATTAATTCGCTGTATTAAAAACTCAATTTTCTACTAGTGCTAATTTATTGCAATTTAATTTTACTAGAATAGTCTAGAAATTAGCATCAATTTCAATAATTTTGATCCTCTTTAAAGAGGTCAATCTCAATGATACATTTATAATATCTCTACGATGCAATTGGATGCATTATTTTTGAACCTACACTTAATATCTCTTCTTTTGCCACATAATACTTACGAAACATTAAAAACAAGGAGAAGACATAAAATTTTTCACAAATAGTCATAATCATTAACAGCACAATAACAAGCACACTACAAAGTAACATAGTATACTAAAAATAATAACAAAGTAGTTTAAAACTACAAATTTATGACAGTCGCGTGCGTACAAATATTTATGTCGTCCAACGAACACAAAAAAGTAACCATGTCATTATAAATCAAATCAGTGTTTAACGATTACAAAAATAAGATCAAGCATATATTGCCATCTATGAATTGGTCGTCCAAATCATCATCATAATAAAAATTTGAAGGAAGATGGTTGGCACTACACGCTCCACCTATGGATCTACCGGCACTCCAAAGCATCAAAGTGATCTACAAATAATTTTCTCACTGTATTCAAATAATTCTCTAATTTTTTAAATGCTCCTTAACTTCTCGGGAGACCTTAGTAGCAACTTGATCTTGCGCTACTACATTGTGAAGTGTATACTCAATTCTAACCCAAACCACCCTTTTTGCTTCCAAATACATCCAAAACATAGAACCAGAAGAATTCCTGGATTGTTGGGTGTGCACCCAAGCTGGAGTTTAACAGACAAGTCTCATGTGCCATAAACCTAATCACAAGTACGACCCCTTGTAGACTTTGTCTAGGAAAAATAATAAGAAAAAAAATGAACACCATTTATCTCTACCTCTTGAATATTATCTCCACTTGCTTCGCCAATCTACGTCTGTACTTCATTCAAATATATTATTTGAAATGTGCCCTGATCAATAGAAAAAAAAGGTCACAGTAACAGAAAAATTAATGTAAGAAAAATATATGCAACCAATAAGTTACATAGATAAACTCCACCCGATTATCAACCCATGCACCAGATTTTCTTTTGTGCGTTTTCAAAAATAACTCAATTAGAATGCAAATCTCTTTGAAGATAATTGGACTACAAATAAAGTCAAGATTTTGAATAAGGATAAGAAAAATCAACTAAAAATCCCATACTTAAATAAAATCGAGAAAAAATAGATAGTAGCATTTATCAATTAAAAAAAAAGGGATATTCATCATCAAAATAGTGCTTCATTTTGTGGATGTTTAAACAATAGTTACAAAAGATCTCAGCCACTGATCTAGAAGGAGATGCAAGATAACATGTATTTAATCATTAAATGAGGCTATGGCATTCTACCGATGTTCTGTTTGAATGTTTCAAAAATAGTAAACAATTAGGTCATATCAAAAGTTGGTGAAGTTATGATCTTAGAGTGGTGTGACACAAGACAAATGGTTGTTTTGAAAATTATTGTGAAAGTAAACGACAAGGCCGTATTGATATCAAAGAGTGTCATGTTTCGTGAGATGATTAAGGAATGAGTGACTCATACAATTGCATTATATTGTTGTGGTGAAGTCCAATACCATGTGGATGGGTGCATAAGGTTTATTGTTGGCAGGGATCCCGACAGAGATATTTATATAAAGTGCTCTTGGAAGAATAATGCTATGATTAGATTATCCAAGTTTGCTTTGGTTGTGATCAACTTATAAGACTTAGACACCTCAAGAAGCCACGTAGTGTGGTAATATGGAGGACGTTGGTGGCATTAGGTCATGTGATTATTTGGTCCTCGTAAATGGGAGGATGTCATTGATAACATTAGTGACCTGAGTCTGCATTGACAATCATTCATGATTAGTTAGGTTTCATATCAGATAATTACATTCGAGGATGGTTGACATGTTTGTTATATGATTTGTGTGCAATACTAACTATATAATTTACTATTTCATTCTCATATTTTTAGTATCATGTGATTCTTTGTCTTCTACCCGTTGTTGTTGTTTTCTTTTTACATTTGTAGCATAGATGTGCATGAGGAAGAAAATGGTAGGATTAGTATCGATGCATTTGGTGGCAAACTTGAGCTTCCCCATATGAAGTGACCTGGAGTTTTGGTATTAGATAAAAAGTGGATGATAGTTGCATGTTGCGAACAAAGTGACAACACTTACATGGTGAACATTACCTATACAATATAGATGTTTGGCCTTATACACCCCCACAATATGTGTAGATAGTTGGATATCGACTTTTCCCCTTTTGTGTATTTTGTCTAGTGTGGAGTTGTCCCTCTATATTCTACACTTTTCTGAGACCCACAAGACATTTGACTTCGTGTCACTATCTTTATATGTATACATTTAACAATGTTTTCATATTTGCTACGTGTTGTATGATATCATGTTTGAAAATTTTAAAATAGTCCACAGTTCAACACAAGTAATATTTTGGGTTTCCTTGAATGAGAATCGATTTTTTCATTTCGATGGTGTTAGTGCAAGTCAATTTAGATTGACCTATGAGAATCTAGAGTCATACTGGTTGAGTCAAGTTAGACATTCTTTGAACACTTACTCTGTAGGACAGGTAGGGATTTAGGTTAAATTACTCTTGATTATCTCTCCAACCCTCATGTTCCTCCTTTAAATCACTAACTCACTTTATCATTCTATATATACAATCTTGTTGAAAACCGTTGCCCCATTTGATATATTGTTTCTAAAAAATATGTATTATTTTTATATTGTTGTAAATCAATCACCTATATTTATATTGTGGCGGATCTTGACCAGTTTAATAGGGCTTCTGATTTTTAGATGTATTAAAAGTACCTGCGGAGACTGAATCAAAGACATAAGGTTTATAAAAATCTCCATTACCACTAAACCACTTCATAATTTAATATTATTAACGAGACATTAGTTATATATATCAAATATTATAGATAAAAATTATTGTAGGTATATTTATTTTTAGCAAAGAAATTTTTTTTGAGGTGGCTGTGGCCTCCTCCTACCATAACTAAGCTCCGCCCCTAAAAGTGAGGAAGATGGATGGATGTAGGTGGTGCAAAGGACATGTGGAAGGTATTTCAAAAATATGGAAAGTAGAGTTGTCAATTTCACAAGTCCACTAATTATTGACCCCCAGTCCACATGTTGGAGGAGTCAAAAATTTCATAGTTCAAAAGGCTCCAAAAAGGAAAGCCCCCAAAACCAAAAAAACCGCTAAAATTTTGTGGGCTTAGATGGGCCTATGGGCCTACTTTTTCAAAAAAAATCGATATTTTTTTGAAAAAAAATTTCAAAATTATTTTTTTGATATTTTCCCGAGAAATAAATTTTTTTTCTCATAATTTTTCGAGAAAAAAATATTTTAGATTTTCTTGAGAAATTTTTCCGATATTTTTTTGAGAAAAATAAATATCGAAAATTGTTCAAAAAAATATCTCAATTAACAAAACATTGGGCCTATGAGCCCCTTGATCCCCTCACTTAAGCCCACAAAAAAATAGTGAAATATTAGGTCGGGACCTTAAAAAATTTATTTCAATAGGAGGTATAATATTAAAAGGCTTAGTATGAGATTTTTGAGAAAGAGTTTAGGACTTTAAAATTTTATTGACGGCTCTAATGAAAAGGTAGACGAAGTCAAGATTCCTAGGAGGAGGGATAAAAAGAGAAATAATTCAAATTTGTTCGGTTCTTTGATGTGCAAAATCCATCATGTGTCACTAATGGAAAAACCGGAGGAAAAAAAGGCTGAGCGGAATAGAAGAGTTACCATTGGATAATTTGGGTAACACATGTCAACAACTAAAGAATTGCTCTTCGACCCAATCACTGATTCAGAATGAACAAGAGATCGGGGAGTTCGATTCATAATGAACAAGGCTCTGATATTTTTGAGGGAGATGATTTTTTCACGAATTTAAATCAAGTTCTTTAATTTTTTAATTTTAGTTTAAATCAGTCCACCTCACCCAGATTTTATGGGAGATATGGGCATGTTTGTTATATATTTTTGTTTGAAAGTGATTTTAATTTTATATTTATAAAAATAAAAAATTAATGAAAATTTATTTAAAAATAATAAAAATTATTTTTATGAAATTTTGACGTTGAATAATAAGTTAGATATTTATCATTATATATTTTAATATGATAAATTCATATTTCTTTTCTAAATTGTATCTCTCAAAATATTTTTTTTTTTTGCAGAGTTTATCAAAATAGCTTCTCATTTTAATTATTTTTGAAATTATCATTATTCAACAAGAGTAGTAACAAATAGATGAAATATTAATACTTGATCTGCTAGCTCAGTAATAAAAATATATCTTTCCTCAATTTTAAAAAACAAAATAAAATAAATGAAATACTTGAAATGATATTTTATGTTAAACTATTAAACTATTTTTTTTTTCATTTTTAAAAAAGTTATAACAAAAAATTAAAATTTTATAAAAAATCATTTAAAAAAACTGTAACTAACGGGGCATTATCTTATTTAAATTTTTCAAAGAGAATCCTCAAATTTGTGCCACTCTTTAAATTTTGTTTTTTTCTCATCATGTCTATATCATACGTTTGAACTATCTTTACTTTATTGTATTAATATGTTAAATTATATATCTTAATTGTAATTTGAAGTTTATTAACCGTATTTTCATTAGATAAATTTCTAATTTTAAAGTTTGATCATATATCTTAGTTGTAATTTGAAGTTTATTAATCGTATTTTCACCAGACAAATTTCTAATTTTGAAGTTAAAGTCGATCAAACACACATTTTATGATATTAGTTATAAATAAAATATAGTTTTTTCATTTTGTAAAAAAAAATATATAAATATAAATATTTTGACAATTGGTTCAAAGAAAACTCTCCGACTTTTACTAGTCACACCTCTTATTTGCTATTTACACCTTTTATAGAATGAAAATTACCACATTACCATTATTATAAAATAAAATACACTCATTCTACCAAAACCCTTTCTTCTCCCATTCTCTCTCATTTTCACCATTTATCTCATCTTCTACTTTCAGCTTTCTCCATTTTCAGAACTCATAGAAGCAAAGCAACTCAACAACAGTTTCTAGGTTCCTCCTTATTTCCTCAGCTATTTCCTTTTTCTCCATTTACGTTTTCAAATCCTCTTTGTTTCTTTTTTTTCCTGTCATTTTCATGTGTTTATGTTAATTCATGTTTGTATATGTTAATTCATGTGCGTCGTTGTTGTTTTATGTGTATCCATTTTCTAATTTTTAAAGTGTTATGTATCATTCTATTAGGTATGTACGCAAACAGTGTACATAACCTTATGTGAATTGAGTTCATGTAACTTTTAAAAATTTGAGTTTAAAACATGAATCAGAATCACATACGTGAACAAGATTAATGTATAGGTACGTAAACTGAGATTGTGTATGGTTACCTGATTTAATTTAGGTAGCTTGTAAAAAATGAAAATTTTACGTGAATTGGTTTCACGTATGTTTATGCAATTTCAGTTTGTGTATGTGTACACAATCTCAGTTTGCGTATGTTTACGCAGTTTAAGTTTATATATGTGTACGTAATATCAATTTATTTATGTGAATTAGAATCACAGTGTTTTTTTAGAATGTCTCTATATTTGTCTGCAGGCATGCTGCATATGATTTTGAGGGTCATATTAGAGTTAGAGTTAACAATATGTCTTCTAAACGGTAGACTCATGTGAGATATGGGTGAGATAATATTAGGGGTGGCAAAATCGACCGAATCTCTCAGACCAACACATTTTGCCTGTCATTTTAGGTGGACTGGGCTGAAGGTTTGAACTCCTCTACCTAAGTTAGCACGCTCCGTTTAACCCGCAAAGAAAACGGGCTGAGGCGGGTTGGCCCGTCATACAAAATTATTAAAGAAATAAACTGTTTTTATTTTTTGTAAATAAAAGTGTCTTAAGTTGGTTTTTTTCTCCATTTTTTATTAACTCAACCAAACTAAAAGACTAAAATTGACCCATTAACTTATCCAATCCAAACTAAAAGACTAACTTATTAAGTTATCTACTTTAAAATATTGCTATTAACTTATTGATAATTTACTTATATTTTTTTGTTGATAAATTTGATTTTTGATAGTTTGTTATCTATATAATTTTTTTTTTCAAATTACATAATGTAAATTTACTTATTAGAAGTTTAACTATTGTTTATAAATTTACTTAATTTTTTATATTAATGAAAATGAGTCACTAAACAAGTAGTTGACACATAATTTCAATCCAGTTTTTCATTAGTTAAATTTTGTGCTTTTTCCATATCTTCTAAATTAAAAGAGAATAATTAAAATGTATTAATTATAATTGATTATAAAAACATACATTATTCAATATTTTTCACTAAAAATGTTAAAATTAGTGTTTTTTTAAATATCGTCACCATAGACATAAGAACAATTGTAATATACTAAATATATTGTAGCCATTATTTTTTGTGATATATTAAAATAAAATAAAAAAGTTTTTTTTATTGGGAAGGCCCGCAAGCCCGCCACATGTGGGGCGATGTGGTACTTTGGAATCGACCACTTAAGTTTGTTTGCCCCACTTTGTCATCCCTATTAGATATGGGTGAGTGACGAAGTGAGTGAAAAATAAAAAGTTTTAGAAGTATAAATGATGAAAGTGCATTTTAAGTATTTAATTTTTAAAAAACATTAATGTGTAAATCCCCAATTTGTCCCCTGAAATTGTAGGGCACGGACATTTACCTCCCTGAAATTTAAAAATACACAACTAACACCCTTAAATTAAAATATGTCGAGCAACATAATCCATCCGTTAGTTTGATATGTTAATGAGGTTGAGGTGAACATTAACTGTTTACGTGACGTCACCAGCTGTTAGTCAACTAAGTGTCACTTCAGATAGCGCTAATTGCCTAATTTTTTAAACCAATTTGAAAGTCAATTTTTTTTAAACTGAAACCTGTCATCAATGAAACAGCAATATCTCCCTTTATATATCACGTCTTTGTTCTTCTTCCATGATTTTACACTTCCTCTTCTTCCAAGCACTTCAATTTATATAATTCATTATTCTTCCTCTTCTTTGTTGTTCAGAGAAAATGAAAGAATCAAGAACCACTTTTTCTTCTTTCTCCATGGATGAAAACTTGAACCCGACGATTCTCAAATGTCACTATGAAAGAAAAGTTGTTGTTAGAGTTGCTACAACAAAGAAGAACTTTGGAAGACATTTATTTTCATGCTCCTTGCCAAATATAATTTCTCTAATTTAGTTTCTCCTTTTCCTCATCTCTGTTTCCATTATGCTCCCAATTTTCTACCTCGCTTATTTCTACTGTTATATCTCCAATTTGTCTAATTTTCTAGGATGATATATATAACTGCAACTTCTTTATATGAGCTGATAGGGCTAAGGAACTAGGTTTTCTCAATGGAAATACTTACCAAGATGTGTGGAAGGCAAAGTTTTTGGACAAGGTTGACAGTCTAGTAAAAAATCCTCAATTGTTGGGTGTTGTGCAAAATCCGCATGTGTTCGAGTTTGCCAGATGGTTGTATAAAAGATTATTGTATCCACATAGATTAATTTAACAACTAACAAACAAATCAAGATTTTATATTATTTAGACTAATGAAAAATATGGTTGGTTCACGATAACGAGAACATGACAATAACATAAGAATTAAAAGGAGAGTAGATAACAACACAAATTTGATTCAATTAAGAGAAAACTTAGGGTCATGGTTTGACTTGTAATATCAATACCTAAAATCCTAGTTTTATATGAATCCTTATTTGTTTTTTCAATTACCAATCTCTCTTTACACCTATTAACAAAGATTGATCATTGAGTGTAATATTATTTTCCCTAAATTTATGTTTTGATTGATCGTACAAAAAATATTAAGAGAAAGCATAAAGAACCAAGAGGTTGAATGATTGAAAAATTAGTATCTATGTTTCATCTTACAAGATTCCTAATCCCAATTATCCTATAGATCTACCAATGAATTGTAGTTGATCATTAGTCAATTGATTGATTAAGCCACGCAAAAATTTGTCATCCCAAACATGTAAATAAAACAATAGAATAATTTAATGGCTTAAATGCAGTAGTAGTCCCTATGTTTTAGCATTTTTTGGATTTTGGTCCTCTTATTTCTAAATCAGCAATTTTGGTCCCTTAGTTTTCTCAATTTTTGAAATTAGATTTATCATTTTTCACTTATGCTTATGTAGCATAGTTTAATATAATGTGGTATTTGTTAATTTAAAAATTATTGCCACATTAGATAAATATTGTTATATTAATTTATTATATTATTGTAAAAAACTATTATTAATTAATTGAAATACCTAATTATTTTTCAAAGTAAAAAGTTGTGTACTGTAGTCAAAATAAAAAAGGGAAAGAATTGAAAAACCAAGAACCCTAGCAGAAGAGGAAAACGCAGCGCTATCGATATCGTCATCAACATTTTCTGCGTTCTACGATTCATCACCTTCTATGTTTCGCGATTCATTTGTTGTGTATCTGTTTTATCAACTTGTAATTGTTCTACTCACGATTTTTCTGCGTTTTTGCGTTTCATCATTCATCACGGTGATCGTTCTTCTGTGTTTCATCATTCATCGTTCAACTCGTAATCGTATTTTGTGAATCATCGACTGCGTTAATGACTTCATCTTCGAATCATCAATTGTGTTCAAGGTATGTGTCTATTTTCTCATTTGAATCTCTATTGTGTTGTTTAAGGTTTTCATAATTTGTGTTTGTAACTATATTGTTCTTAGTGAGTTAGCTTTTAAATGTTACAAAATCATTTGTTATTTTCAATTTTTATATAAAATCATTTTAAACTTCAAATAGCGGTGTGGTGTGAAAAATGACAAACCCATACTCATTATTGTTGTTGAACGGGCTAGAAAAAGGGGTTTTGGACAACATTAATTTGATGGTTATAACAATAGCATACATTCGTGTCTTTTGCTATTCATGTCTTTGTGTTGCTGATTTTTTTATGTTCTTTCTTGTTTTTTTTATGGTGTTGATTCGTATAGGTCATCACAAGGCCAAAAAGCCATATTACGTATATATCATGGTGCGTTGTTTATAGAAATGCCTTGAAAAATGTATGTTAGGGGTCAAATGGAAGAAAAGAATTGTGGTTGGAATGTCGATGTCATGTCTTACACGGATATATCAAAAGTGGTTAAAAGTTTGGGGTATAGAGATGTCAAAAGCTTGTATTATCGTCATCCTAAGCTAGCACTTAATCGTGGATTGAGGCCGCTAAATTGCGATGACGATGTGTTAAAATTTGTTAAAGATGTTAAAGGATACGAAGTTATTGAATTCTATGTGGAACATCTACTTGACACACAATTGTAGTTGAGGAGCATATTAATGAGGCTATTAATTACAAGGGTAAGGGAAAAAAGAAATCATTTGATGAGAAAGTTGTTATTGACTTAGAAGATGAATATGAAGGTGGCAATGAAGATGAATATGTTGAAGTTGAAGATGAAATTGAAATTCAAGATAATTCTAGATGTGAAGCTAATGTAAAATGAAAATGATAGTGAAGATAAGGAGTATGTTGCTAACAGTGAAGATGCTAGTGATGATTATATTGAAGATGATAGTGATTTTGAGAAGAATTGGGATTAGGCTACTGTGTTGCCAAAAGAAACGGTTAATGAATTTCATTGTAATGTTGGTACATATGAGAATATGTTAGGATTTTGGATCCAATTATGACCGCTGAGTTTGATGTTGAAAATGATGATTTGATATATTAGTTACATCTGAGGGAAGTGACAATGATGAGGCAACTAGGACAAAATTTCCAAAATTTAAAATGCTAGAGGGGGATGAAGTTGTTAAGTTTGAGTTGAGCATGGAATTCACTGCCAAAGGTCTTGTGAAGGATGCTGTTAAACACTATGCTTTGGAGAGGAAGAAAAAATTATGCTTGAAGAAAAATGATAAAACAAGAATTATAGTGAAGTGTATGAAAGAATGTCCTTTTAATCTTAGGTTTAGTAAGAGGAACGGAAATGATTGTTGGCAAGTTACGAGTTTCACCGAGGAACATACATGTCATAGGACTGCTAAAAATAGGTAGGCTAAGACCAAGTTTTTAGCTAAGATGTTCATCAATACATTAAGGCATACCCCTGAGATGAAAACTAAAGGTTTAATTGTTGAGTGTAAAGAAAAATGGGGTATTCAATTGAATCATGGTCAAGCATATAGGGCTAAGAAAAGAGCAATTGAAATGATACAAGGGGCTGCTAGTGAACAATACTCACATTTGAGGAGTTATGCAGATGAGTTGAGGAGGTCAAATCCGAATAGCACCGTTATTGTTCAGTGTGATACGAGCAATAATGGTATTGTCTTTGAAAGAATTTATGTGTGTCTTGAAGCATGTAAAGCTGCATTTTGTTATACATGCAGACCTTTAATTGGACTTGATGCGTGTTTCTTGAAGGGTGACCATGGTGGTCAACTAATGGCTGCAGTTGGGAAAGATGGGAATAATCAAATGATTCCAATTGCCTATGCATAGGTAGAGGCGGAGACTAGAGATTCATGGCAGTGGTTTCTTAATTTGTTGTTTGAGGACTTGAATAGCATACAACAGAGAGATTGGGCCTTCATTTCAGACCAACAAAAGGGTTTATAAATTGCTATTCAGAATATCAGCTCTGTTGTAGAACACAGGTTATGTGCAAATCATCTTTATGGAAATTGGAAAAAGAAGTACCTTGGAGCAGAGAAGAAAGAAGTATTGTGGTTGGTTGTAGGGGTGGGCAAAGTTCAGTTCTGAACTAGAACCGCTTAAAAACTGAACCGAACTAATTTTTGGTTCGGAAAAACCGAACCGAACTGGTTTTTTGTTTGTAAAACCGAACTAAACTGGTTTTATAAATTGGTGCACTAGTTTATCCTCTGAATCGAACCGAACTGGTTTTTTTTTTTTCTATAGGTCAAATTTTACCTAATTACTTCTAAAAAAAAACACTATATAATCATTTTTCCACATTCTCAAACTCATATTCATGATAATACAGCTGCTGGTATTCTAGATAAATTGTGTTTGCTTCATGAATAAATAAGCTAAAATTAAGCATGGAATGAAACCACACCAAATCAGTGAATCACCGAGCAGCCATGCCCAACTTATAATAAGTCAATATCATTTATATGCATGCAGAGATTTTAGGGGTCTGAACAAAATTCAGATATAAATTTCAAGTAAAAGAATGTCTAATAAACCTGGTGCACTCGGTCTACATAGAAACACCGGGCTGAGTTTAAACTCATTATCACATAATAACAAAGTAACAGGAAACCTAAAACAAACTAAAAACATTGCCGTTAAATCAAGCTCCAACAACTTCAGTGGTTTCCTCTGCAATTGTTTCATCAGCAGGTCTATCAACCTTTGTGCCAATGTCATCGGAGTAATCACCATGAACCTACATTAACAAAGACCAAACAAAAAATATATCAGACCAATTCACAGATCAGATTATAGCCAATTAACCATGAGGTGTGACAATCACATTTTCATATGCTATTAACTTGCAAGGATCAACAAATCATCAGATTTAAATGAGATGGGGAAGAAAGATTATTAAAGGGACCTTTCACACAAGTCCAAGTTGGATTAGTAGTTTAGTACATATTTGGTATTGAATTTGTGAAATAGCTCTCACAAATCTATATCTATTTATGAAGAAGCTGAATTGAGAGTTTTTGAAAAGTAATTGGTTATAATAAAAAGAGCTAACCATCCTATGTAGTTGGAAAAAAGAAAAAAGAAAAATCAGTCAAGAACAAGTCAGTCAGTCCATTTAGTCGAGCAAAGAACATCGGTGACTAAGCATATTTGCATGAAAATTAAGCATGGTTTTATAAATTGGTGCACTGGTTTATCCTTTGTTTACTTTTTTTTTGTTTCAAGTAAACAAAGACTTCAAAGACGAGACAGAGCCAAAACCTGCTGATTATTTTGATTGACTTGGCTATTCTTATTCTTCTTAACAAATCTGTTTAAATAAATATGATTAGAAAGTCTGCTTCTAAACATTTATTGAAACAAAAACAATAACATAAACTGAACTAAACAACCTTCAACAACAAATTAAAAGGCCGCAAAAATAAAATAACAAAAGCAAAAGAAAGAGAATGTAGAAATCAGGTACGAGATAAATTGATAATTGATTTTTACCCTAAAAAGATAAGAAAACCAGAAAGTGATAATTGATTTTGTTTTGGTTTTCTTATCTTTTCTGATTTAGCAAACTGAAATAAGCTATTACCCGAAAAACCAAAAAGCCCTAGTTGTTTGCAATTTGTTAACATTTGGATTCATCTAAGCCACCCTGCCTTACAAAATAAAACTAACAGGATGGGTAGGATGAGTAATGTTTAGCCTTCACCATACCTTAGTTGTTGGAGACTAGCTAGCTGCCTTGTGGGACTAAAAACTAGTAAGTGCGAAGAATTCAGAAATTTTGCATTCAAAGATTCCACACATTTAAACACCAGAAGTTCACAGTTATTAGATCAAATGCAAAATTTAATTACATCAAGAGAAACTTAATTAAAACTGTGCAATCTTAGTTACCCCTCTAAACTCTATTACTTTAGCCTTAAATATAAACAAAAAATTATAAATAGTTGACAGAAATCCAAATCAAACCATGTAATTAACTTATTTCTAACATTAAGAAACAAATGTCAATAATACCGTATTTTTAATGTACCAAAATTTACAGAAGGTATTAGATTGGTTATTAGTTTAAACGAGCAAAATTTGAATCCATTTTGGTGTAAAAGTGTCAATATGACCTTGTTTTCCATGACAGACAAAAAATGCTTTGAAAACTCATTCCGAAGGTTCAACTGCTACTTTATCACCAAAGTTCAATATTCACTAATAAATAGTATCCGCTGCTAAAATCCTTCATCTACTCTTAATTTTAAGAAGTTACATCGGCTACTTAACAAATCTGTCAAATACTAGTTTCTTCAGCTTCTGCAATTCAAGTATCACATTTATGAAGGGCTTCTTCCGGTATCAAAACTTTGAAAACTGCATAATGATGATTTAAGCTCTTTTCACCCTGCAATCTGTAAACACTTCCCAAGGCTACTTAAGCTATTACTCTGTCCTAAAGTACAAACATATGCAATGAAACTTTGAATTCCAAGGTGATTATCATTCAAAATGTATACTTAAATTCAATTTCAACAACTTCAAACTTTAATAACTTATTCTACAAAGGTAATAATGATTAATATGAATGATTAAGCCCTTCCCCTCCCATTTGTCACCTTTCTTTACCAACCTGTGATGGTTTTTCTGCTAACAAAGCCCCACAGAGAGAATGGAATTAATAGTATTTGTTTGCCCATAAATACTTAAACAAAATTTCATGCCAAAGATATGAGTAGAAAAGCAGGCAGAGCAGATTCCAATTTAGTAGCTCTACCAAGCATGGATTTTACTATTATTATTTTGTTTGTAGTTGTTGCTGCTCAGAGGGAAGGGTGTTTGCAGTTCCTTCTGGCTTGTAGTACCAGAAGAACCTGAATATTGGGGCATGAATAAACAAAAGTCCACAACTAAACTTCCAAACAAGCAAATTTCTATCTCTCCATGTCTCGATTATTTGATCAATCCAACATTTGTAATTCTTCAAAGTTGCTTTAATCATTTTGCCTAGTGAAAGCTACCCCAAACCAGGAAAGTTAATAGCCATGTGCTACCATAACAGTTTGAATTAAAAAAAAAAAAAGATTGTGGCTCTTGAACTAACGAATGTGGCTTATGAACTACACTCAACAATAATCATTGAAACTTCACACTACACGGGAAAAAAGAAAAAACAATCAGTTGTACAAGTCAGTGTAAAGAATAGGACAGAAACCTTTGAGAATGTGGAGAGCATCCCATGTACACTACGATCAAGCACAGTTCGAATTTCTTCAACTGGTGGAAGTCTTGCAGCTTTTTCCTATCACAATAACCCCATTAACATACAATCAATTTTACTGAAAGAATACACAAATTT
Organism: Cicer yamashitae; assembly: GCA_037974755.1. Lineage (NCBI taxonomy): Eukaryota > Viridiplantae > Streptophyta > Magnoliopsida > Fabales > Fabaceae > Cicer > Cicer yamashitae. The sequence goes on from JBBPBQ010020323.1 coordinate 22,133,420, forward strand.
AAACTACTACTAGTAATAAGGGATTTTAGCTTCTAGTTTTTCAACACATAACAATGAAGATGAAACGGCAAAACAATGAACTCGTCTCAAAAGGGTATCAGACAAGCAAAACAATGAAGATGAACCAAAATAGTGAAACAGCGAAAACGGAGGCGGATGAATACCTGAGACGAAACGGCGGAAGACGGAGGGCGACGGAGGTGAAATAGCGAAAACGGAGGTGGATGAATACTTGAGAGGAAACGACGGAAGACCGAAGGCGACGGAGGGTGCAGACACACGAAGAGAGAAGAGATGGCTTTTCTATTTGCGGCAGCGGCGGCGGCGGCCGGCGGCGGCCAAGGACCACGGCTTCATTTCAATTTTAGGGTTCTTGCTGATTCTAATTTTAGGGTTTTGGGATTCTGATTTTAGGATTTTGGGATTTTGTTAGAATTAAACCATTTCAGTTCACTGTACTATGGTTACTGTTCACTGTATTTTTTAAAACCAGTTCAGTTAAAAAAACTGATTTTAAAATAAAGTTTGGTTTTTAATTTTTTTGAACCGATTTAGTTTTAAAACAGTTTGGTTTGGTTCGGTTCTCTAAACCAGTTCAGTTTTTGGTTTTTTTGCCCACTCCTAGTGGTTGCTAGGGCTACAACAATGGTAGATTGGCAAAGAGCAATGCAAAGAATAAAGGACTTGAACGAAAATGCTTGGATGGATATGGTGAAACTTCCAACTGGTAAATGGACAAGGTGTGCATACAACACTAACACACTATGTGACCTACAAGTCAACAATATGTGTGAAGCATTCAACAAACCATATTGGAGCACCGTGACAAACTTATCATAACATTGCTCGAGGGGCTAAAAAATTATATTTCAAAAAGGATTGTTACTTAAAGGGAACTAATGCAAAGGTATACGGGTAATTTATGTCCAAAGATCCAACAATTGCTGGAAAAGGTCAAGAGGGCAACAGATGGGTGGTATCCACATTGGGCCGGTGATGTAGAGCATGGCCTATTTCATGTAGAGAATGAGACTGATCAATATGTTGTCAATATACACAAAAGGACTTGTGCTTGCAGAAAATGGGATTTGACTGGTATACCATGTTGCCATAGTATTACATGCATGTTGTATAACCATGAAGTTCCAGAGGATTATGTTGCATCATGTTATAGGTATATTTAATTTTGCCTGTTAAGTTATTAATTTAACTCAACTTTTTAGTTTATATTTTCGCTTATTAAGTTATTTAATTTAGTTTAATTACTTCATTCAGTAAAACAACATTTATGGCAACATATACTTACATCATCATGCCTTCAAATGGTCCAAAGCTTTGGCCCATTATCGATAGTGAGTCAATAAATCCACCACGTATGACAAAGCACCGGGCAGACCAATAAAACAAAGAAATAAGAGTAACGATGAACCCAAGAATCGTAACGTACTTCGAAGGCACCTTCCAACTGTAAAATGCAAAAAATGTGGAAATTTTGGTCACAATTCGAGGACTCGCAAAGGTAAAACAGTTGTTGATAGAGTTATACCTAAAGGTGGAAACAAGGTAACTTATATATGATGTAACTGTATGATTTTTGTTGTTGATCAAAACCTGTAACTATATGTTGTAATTGTATACCTTATGCTATTTATTACCTATTTATGTATAAGCATAAGTCACATAAGAAGTCACAAGTTGGCGAGAGTTCAAAAGCACCTCAACCTCAAGGATCACAAGTACCAATTGTGTTATCTAAAAGATTACAAGCACCTCAACCTCAAAGATCGCTAACACCGAGTCAAGATAGTTAGATAGTTAAGCTTAGATGATATGACTTATTTTGTAAATGGTAGTGTTATGTTTTTTTTTTTTAAACTTTTAGCATTATGATATTTGCTTATAACTTAGGTAACATTATGACATTACTTTGAATAACCGGTTTATACCTTATGACTTAGATAAATTACGACATTATGGTGCATAGAAATATTTGGCATTTTCAGGTATTTTAGTTGTATTTTTATGGAATGTTTTCACATTTTTCAAGTATTTTTACTGATTTTTTACTGTTTTTTTCTTTTTGGTTTTTTCTGGTTTTTTACTGATTTTTTACTATTTTTTCTTCTGGTTTTTTACTACTTTTCTCTTTTTGGTTTTTTGGTTTTTTCTGGTTTTCTTTTTGGTCTTTCTAGTTTTCTATTGGTCTTAACTGATTTTTTTACTGTCTTTTTTTTCTTTTGGTTTTTACTTTTTTTTTCCTGGTTTTTTATTAGTATTTTGCAAGTAATTTTACTGATTTTTTCAATTTTTATTTGTTTTTTGTGATTTTTCTAATTTTTTTACTAATATTTTTTATTTTTTTACTGGTCTTTCTTGTTTTTTTGTTGGTATTTTACAAGTAAAATTTCTAGTTTTCCCAAGTAATAATTTGGTATTTTATGAAAAATTTTAATATTTAAATATTATTTATTTTATAAATTTACTTTATATATTTAAATATAATCTGACTTGGCAATAATTTTTAAGTTAACAAATACCACATCATATTAAACTATGCCACATAAGCAGAATTGAAAAATGATAAATCTGATTTTAAAAATTGAGAAAACTAAGGGACCAAAATTGCTGATTTAGAAATAGGAGGACCAAAATCCAAAAATTGCTAAAACATGAGGACTAAAACAACATGCTTAATTTAATTGAGATAAACTACAAAAATGTAAAATAAAACTAAAATTAAAACTAAGACATATTAACAAGGTTTCTTAATCACAAGATTATTCAAAGACTCTAGAACTAGAAGAGAGTTTAGTTACTCATTGACATATAAAAAATAAAACAAATAATAGAAGTGTTCATCAATTAAGAGAAAATAAATAAAATCCTACAAGCTTCCAAATATTGAGACACTTTATGCAACTCCAAACATTCCAAAGTGTTTGTATCTTTTTCTCTAAGTCTCCCGTACTTCCCTTTTTATATGATATCTCCATAAAATAAATAGGTTGCTATTTTTATGTAACCAAGTAACCAACTTACTATTTTGTTTCGAATTGGCCATAGGTTTAGGCATTTTGTGGTTGCAATTCAATGTTCAGTAAAATTAAATCTTCTTCACCCACATTATAACATATATTTATATTAAATTATATAATTTTTTTTTCATCAAAGTAGATTTGCATCTAAAAATTAAAATACTCCACCGATTTGAAGTATTTTACAATTTATAACCAATTATAAAAAAGTGATAAATAAACAAAGATAAGTTGGAATCAAAACTATAAAATAACATAAAATAGAAGGTGAATACCTTCTTAAAATCCTACAAAATATGGTTTATCATTGGGCGATATGCGTGGAAGGCAAAGCTATTCCATAATGGAGCTGATGATGTTTTGAAAGTCAAAATGATGGAAAACTAGTCTCATTATCTAAGGACCATGGTAGTGAAGAGGTGAGGAAGGCCAAGTTGATGGACAAAGTTGAGTCATTAGGGAATAAAATCAAAATGTTGAAGTATACTTTGGCAATAATGTTTGTATTTTATATTCTTAACCTTTGCTATGGAAGATACTAGCCCCTGAATCTGTTTATGTAATGTAAAGTAATGTAATATTGTTGCTGTGAAATTTAAATTATTCAATTTGACCTCTAAAATCAACAACATATAAGAAAATAAGTCTCTAAAGAATTATAATTACAGGCAAATTAGCCCTTGAGACTTTTTCAAAATAAACTAAATACAAATATAAATACACATTATTTGAAACTCAATTTACTCGAATTAAGTGTCAATTAATAATTAATAATGTCAGGTGTTAGCTTAGTGAGCTTCATAAGCTTGTGTAGGTACAAACTTGTAAGTCAGCTAGTCGTGAGTTTGTAAGTTTGTGAACTCGTAAGCTCCAAATTCATTGGTCAGTCACTCACCAGTCTGTGAGCTCGTAAGCTCATAAGTCAATCATTCATAAGCTTGTAAACCTATAAGTCTGTGAGCTTGTAAGTCAAGAGCTTGTGGGTTAGTTAGTCAATAACAAAGTATGTAAGCTCGTAAGCTCATAAGTTAGTCAACGAGTCATCCTTAAGTATATGAGTTTGTAAGCTCACGAGCTCATGCTTCAGTCAGTCACAAGCCTCTAAGACTCTGAGCTTGTAAGCTCATAAGTTAGTCATCCTGCAATAGAGTTAGTGTTGCTTAACTAACTCAAAGACAATTAACACTTAACTAAAATAATATTTTATTAACACAAAGTATCTTAGTATCTTAACATATTACCTGTCAATGGCCAAAATTTGCACGTGAAAGTATGTGCATCAAGATCAGCATCCAATTTTCACACTATAATTTTTCACTTAATATCGTAAACGTGGAGGCCTTTCCAAAATGGTGTCCATGAATTTTCTCTTTCTCCAAATCACTTTGTTGCACTTGACATAAAGGACCTGGCCTGTCAGTAAGTTTTTAGCTTCTTAGAACTCATTGTACGCATAATATAACATAACATCTGACCTCCTCAGCCATAATCAAGATTGACTTCGCTCTCTAGTTAAAATTTTTTGCATTGAAAACTTCACAATTGTTGTTAGTGATACTATCAACTTCAGAGTTTTCTTTTAAATAGGCCTTGGTCCAAGCTTTTATAGGCCACTTGTCAAGGCATCCCCATGCTTCTTTATTCAATCTCTTCACTTTCACCATTTGGCGATTAAATTAAAACACAATGGTGGATTTTGCACATTCCCACACCACACCACACCACACGATTCTTTATCTTTCTATTATTTTGTAAAGTTCCTCCTTAAATGCATAACAAATACCTATGTGTCACCCTAGCATTAGGGATGTAAATGGGGCGGGTCATGCTAGGGTAGTAAACCCCCACGACCCACCCCGTTGGATAAAAATGATACTCATATCCGTTTTGTATCTGTATGGGTATCCATGTGACATATTTTTTGTGAATATTATCTCCTCACGAGTACCCATTGATATCCACGAATATTTATTAAATCAATAAATTATTTTTCTATATATAAAAAATGAAATTCTACATAAAATTAATTTTTTGAACATGTTTTTTTCTTCTTCTATTTGTATAAGAAAAATTTGCATTTTGTTAGGAATTTATCTTGTATTTTATTTGCTAGCTAATGAAAGAGGATATGAGAGACGACTTATGTTGTGAGTTTGAGATTGAGGGAAATTTTTAAGGTTTTTGTACTTAAATTAAGTAAAAGTGTGAGGATAATATATATATATTTATGGCGGGTACGAGTATTTGTGGGCATGGGTACCTCACTACGGACCCCGTTAATAGACGGGTAATCTAATTACCCATTTATTTATCTTCAAATACCCGTTAAGCTACCTGTCTCATATTTGTATCGGATTTTATCAGCATGTATCCACTAATGTGGTTTTTTTGTCATCTCGACTTAGCATGACTTCCAGCATAATTGATATAAGCCCCTGCACCACATGAAAACACACACATCTAAGCCACTGAATTACATAACTTAAGGTCAATTTAGTCCCTCTCATTTTCACTAACTTAATGTCAATTACATAACTAGTTGGCATTTTGGCTCCTGGGTTACATAACTTACTATCAATTTAGTGCCTTACATTTTCTCTAACTTATTGTCAATTAAACAGAGATATATATTTAAGAAAAATAAACAAATATAGTTAGAATGTATACCTTCTGCATATGAGAGATAAATCATCCATGTTGAGTGTACTCTCCCATGTCCCCTTGTAACAAGGTAAAAAACCACTTTTAATTATCCCTGTTTTCGACATCCATAATGGCATATGCTATAACAAAAATATGGTTATTTGCATCTTGACCCACAATAGGAAAAAGCTGACCACCAAAATAGCTATTCAAAAAACACCTATCCAATCCAATGAATGGTCTACACCCTCCCTTGAACCTTTTCTTGCATGCATCTAGACAAACATTTAATTTTTTAAATTAGGGTGGAGAATTGGCATTATGTAAAGTATTTACCTTTACAATAAAATCATGGTTGCTTCTAATAAGCTCATTAGTATAATCCCAAAGCAGCCCGTATTGTTCCCTTTCATTCCCCTCCACTAATTCTCTAGCGAAGAAACCTTAAAGTCTTTAATTAACACTCCAAACTCACGTTTCATAAAATCAACAACTTCAGCATGAGTAATAGATGGTTGTATTCTAAGTTTTTCCTTCAATATCTTCACCATCCATAATATATTTCCATCCATTGGATTTGGGCTACACTATCATACTTTCCACAAAAATTTGATGGTCTCCAAAATGTCAAACAATCAAATATTATTTGGGTCTAACTCTTCCCAAACATCCATTTCTCCACATATGTATTCTAGTTTACCACTTGTATTTTTGACGATATTGCTGAAGTAAAATGAATCATCACAAGAAATAGGGGTTTAAAATGTGACCCTTTTAAAATTTGGTTCATGCACTTTAATTGATGTTTTACTCAAGATTTAACTTCATAATCAAAATGATTAGTAAGCTCTTAATTGACCTGAACATTATGGACAGTTTATATGAAATTAAGAGATTGTAAATAAAAACAATGATAATGTAGTGTAATTTGTGCGTGTTAATAATTAAATATAAGGGATAGAAATATCACACACAAAAAGTATATTGGTTCCCCAACTCGGGCTAGTCCAATCATCACAATTGTATGATTTTCACTACGTGTTTCTAAACCAGAACGTTCTCATTTGCACCTTTTCTCTTGATCAAACCATGAACAGTTACATTCTTCACCTTTCAACCCTGAAAGGATTTTTGCAATCACCTTTCAACCTAGAAAATATTTTCACAGCAACCTTTCAACCTAGAAAGGATTTTTATAATCACCGTTCAATCTATAAAGGATTTTTACAAACACACTCTATCTATCATAAAAGATAGATTTGAGTCAATTACAATGAGTATGATAAAAGTGTTTGAGATCTAATGATTCTCAACTCTTTGTTTGAGATTAACTGAAAGCAAAACTCAATAAGGATGATCCAAAGATACAGCGAATAGAGTTGGAGTTTGCTTGAAGAATTTTAGACTTGAACAAGTGAATATTGATTGTATGTTAAACTCTTGCATTTGTCTTTTGATTGATCTTCCTTTAATTGATGAAGAGAGGCTTGAAAACTCAGATAAAGTTAAATATAGTCGTTAGACACATTAGTCAAGTGTCAGATCTAATTGAAACATATTAAACACATGTTTATATTACTGTCCAGAACATTCTTGACCAACCCATAATGTTCTTGATTTTGTGTCTGAAAGACAACATGAACAAGTGTGAGAATGAGTTGTCAAAAGTCAGCTGGTATTATGTTTGATAAGAAGCATGTATAGCTTTCTACATAATAGTGCTAGTATAGTGTACTTGTGTCTTTGCTCACAGCTCATCAATCTGGAGATTGTTTTAACCATTTAGGTTTTCAACTTGACTCGTTTAAGTGCTCTTTATATCTCAGCAGCCTCATTTGTGAATTTGACATTCTTATCTTACAATTGGATTTCCCAAACTGATCTGTTATGACTTTGTCTTTAATAAAGAACAACCAGAATGTTCTTTTGAACAATCTCGAATCATTTTGACATTCCTTTTGAAATCCTTCCAAAACTTTTGGACTTTTAATTGCTCATTAAATATTAGGAAGCCTATTTGCGAAATGCCAATTGAGTTACTGCATATTGTTCTTCCAAAATGATCATTTTGGTCATTTGCTCTTTAATAGAATAACCAGAACATTTTGCCGAATGCTCATCTATCATTCTTTTAATAGATGACTTCACAAATGACTCAATCTTGAAATGACTTCTTCGTCAAAGTTGATTCTTGTCATTTTGTTGAATTGATAAGAATATTTATAAGTGCAATGAACTTATTCATCATGATAATGTTATCTTGTCTTGTAACAAGTTCTTCTACAATGATCCTTCAAGTATGCACCTTTATGTGATTCGTACAATAGCCTTCAAATATCTTAATGAAACTTGCGAAACTACTTTTGAAATATTTTAATGTTACTTTGATTCTTTCATTATTTAGTAGATACAATGCACTTGGTTGATGTAAGTGGCTTCTAGCTTGTCCACTTATGTGATTCTTATTCCTTAAACAAAACTAACCGAAAATCATCAGTAGATCACCATTCATAAAAACTATAATTTAATTCACATGGTTTGTTGTCATTAAAACATATATTAAAAAGGTATTTACCTCAATAGTTGCTTCCATGATAAATGACAAGTGTAATCAAATCATTCATCCTAATTACAAATAAATAGAGATTGTTTATATTTAAATTAAACAAAGAAAAAAAACTATGTTGAAAAAGAAATCTATAAATTGATGAACATTAAAATTCATGCAAGACAATGTACAAGTTACTAAAATCCAAAATCACTAACAAAAAGATCATTATTACATTAGCCCTACAACACATGGGATTATCCATTTGAACACACATTAAAGGAGCATAAGCAATGAACCTGTGCGAATGGTGGTGATGACGAACGCAATAACGAAGAAACTAGCGTGAATGATAATGAGTTGTGAAATATGAAACAACTGTGATTCGGTGGTAATGAGGAAAATAAGCAAATGATGCGGATAGCGAAGAAAAAGATGATGAACATGTGAGAGTCAAATTGAAAGAAAAATTAGGGTAAATTGAGGGAAATTTAATATTTTAAAATAAACTACTCCTTTCTAAATTCGGGTAAATTACCCATATCACATCAAGACTGCCATATCAGAAGGTCTCACCCACGTCACACTCATTATCGGGGAAAATTCGCAAAAGGACCAAAGTAATCGACTCATTCAATTTAAAGATGTTATTTGACTATTTTTAAATTTTAGGGGTAAATGTCCGACCCCTACAATTTTAGGGGGCAAATTGACTATTCACTCAAAGATTAATGGAGTTTAACTAGCAAAATTGAAAATCTTGCATTTATCTTTTATAGTTTAATATATTTTTAGTCCCAATAAAATTTTAACTTTTCAATTTTAGTTGAGTGTAAAATAAAAATACAATTTTTAGTCCATATAAAATTATCATGCATACAATTTTAGTCCTTGATGTTAAGTGAATATATATTTTTGAGTGATTTTTTTAAGCATATTTACAACAATATATAAAGTTCCTCAAAAAATAAGCTCAAAATACAATTTTTGTCTTTATTTTTGCATTTAAAAAAAAAAATCATATTTAATTCATTTGAATTTAAAAAATTCTAAATTTTTGTGGAAGAACTTTTTACAGAGCATGTTTGATTTTTCATTTACATCTCTAAATATAATTTTGTAATGAAAAACTGAGTTGACATTATGTTTGAGTTCTCTTGAAAATTAATTCTACAAACTTAATTTTTCTCCAAATCTAGGTTTAGCCAAAAGTAACCTAATAGGTACTTTTGAATTGTCCATTTCATATTTAGAAGTATAAAAAAACTTCATACCTATTTTGCCACTAACTACAAAATACACCAACCGCAAAATTCACATTATATTATAATAAAATATATACTTGTTTTAGTAAATACATATTTAGAAGTACATTTAGTTATATAATCCAAACAATTTTATTTTAAAAAAATGATGTTTTAGAAAAATATCCAAACATAAATTATATTAGATAAAACTTAGTATGCGTTTGGATTTTCGTTTGCAAATGTATTTTTGAAAAAAATTCATTTTGCAAATATAATTTTACCTAAAAATGAGTTTTCTCTAATGTAAATGGAACAAAAAGTCAAAATACGTTTGCCGTTTAAAAATTATGTTAAGATTAGAAAATGAAAACCAAATAAAAAAAATGTTTGCAAAATTAAATTTACTCAAAAATATATTTACAAAAGTTATTCCAAATTCATACATATTGTTCTACAAATGCTTTCAAATTTTCGTTAAAAAAAATATTTAAAGTTGAAATACAATAAAAATTGTATTTTTATTTTATAAAAATTAAAAAGACTAAAATTGAAATTGAAATGTTATAAAAGGATAGTCAAGGCAGTCTATTGTTCAAATTCCAATATTCCTATTGATAACACTAGAGTTTTACTGCATCATTTTCTGGGATCTAAACCAATGGCGAAGTATTGGAGCGAACGCGTGAAAAATTTGGTAGACGCCGGTGAAGTAGACGACGCCATTGCACTCTTAGAATCGGTGGTCGAAAACCAAAACCCTACTTCCGATCATGCTTCTCAGCTTCAATTAGCCTCCGCTCTCTCCGCTTTGGCCAATCTTTACTCTTCCAAAGGCTTATCTCTAAAGTCTGATGCTCTTCAATCTCGCGCTGCCCTCATCAAACAACTTCATCAATCTCATTCTTCGTAATTCTCCTCTTTTTCTTTTTCGTTGTTTTCAATTTCTTTTTTTTCCTTTTCTTCATGTTTTGAATTTCGGTGTATTTTTTTCAGTGACGCGCAAGATGTGAAAGAATCCAAGGAGGAAGGTGTTGTTACACCACCTACCAATGCTAATTCAAAATATTCTGAAGAGGCATTTTTTTCTTCGTCTCCTGATGACGGTTTGTTTTTTCTTATTTTCTTTGCCTCTTTCTTTCTTGCTTTCTTTCTTGCTTTCTTGCTTTCTTTCTATGCTTGCTTAATTTTAGAAATCAATTGAGGCATTTTAATGTTGTGTTAAATCAATTGTATCTGAAAATTGAAGTCTAGTAGAAGAGTGATGTGTGTGAAGTTATTATTAGGTGATTGTGTGTTCTTGAGAGATATCTCACTCGAAAAGGGGGTAAATGTAAAAATATCACAATTCATAATTATTGAATATCAAAATCACTGTTTTTAATAATCTGCAACAAACAGACTCACAGTCTCATTTTGATAATTGATTTCTTTTCTTGTCACTCATGAATGAGGCATGTTGGCCTAACCACGTAAATATGTCAATTTCTGCAATTATGCAATGTGAATGATATTGTAAAATATTTTAGATTGGGAAGCATTAGCTGACCGGGAAGTAATTGTTGATGGTGAGGCTGACAAGTTACTGTCCATAGTTGCCTCAGAAACTTTAACTGGACTGTCAAATATTAAATTGGAGAACCCCAAAAGTCCAACTCCAAAGCGACGTGGAAGAGGAACATTCTCTTATGATAAAGATAAACTTTATAGTGATCAGTTACTTGATGGTTCAATAATTGATGATGTTGACGACAAAGAAACTCCCCGTGGCTCAGAAGATAAAAAAGATATACCTAAACGTAAGTAAACCTTGTTACCTTTCAATCTTTAAGTAAAACCTTCTTATTTTGCATATGGAATGGTTAGTTGGTTATGATTTCTTTAAATACCCTTGATCATAATTTTCATGTTCCAGTTTCATATGCATCCAAATGGTAATATTTCCTTTACGTTAGGTTTTGTCTGCATAATGAATGTATTGTGTTGAAAACACTTGGATTATAATTAATTTTTATTCAATTCAGTAAAACATGGGACCGGTCATGTTCTTGTGTTGGCTAACTTTGCACCAAGTACTAGAACAACAGACCTGGAGAAGCTTTTTGATGTCATAAAAAATTGTGATTTTGTGATTCGCTGGGTCAACGATACAGTTGCACTTGCAGTATTCCGAACTCCTGCAGAGGGTAATTACAAAATTCCCTGACTTTATTATTTTTGTAATATCATAATTTTTACATGCATGCTGCATCAATGTTTGTTTTGTTTATGTATTATGATGGTGAGTTATGGTTGCATGCCACTAAAGTTGATACTTTTGGACGCAATAACCATGATATTCCCTCTCAGTTCTCTAAAACACTTTGTAGCTGGTATACCGAGTATTTGCATCAATCTGACTGTGCCATTGAAGTAAAGATTGGTGTTAGTGATTCAATCTGACTGTGTTTTGAACTCTCTCTTACCTTTGCAATATATGCAGAGTGTAGCATGAGTAGTTGGTTTAGTTTAACTTAAGTATGCAAAAGCTTATCTTTGTTTACAATTATCTTAGACTAGGATGATGTGCTCTTGAGCAATTTATTTCTCATCATTGATCATATTGTTACCCTTTACAAGTTAGAACCACTTTATCTACACCAACATACAAAACATATAGCATGACATACCGTTACCGTTTTGGGGGAGTGGGTTGGATTGACTTTAATGTAATGGTTTGGCACAGCATGATATATTTTTTTTAGACAGTAATCATTCTGTATGTTCGTAGAGCATCTCAGTAGGTTTCTTTATATGCATTGTTTATAGTTTGATTACTAACAATTTGATACCATTAATTTTATGATGACCCAATACCATTAAATTTATAATGACCTGGTGCCGCTAATTTTATAATGACTATTCGATACCATTAATTTTATAATGCAGCACTTGAGGCTCAAAGCAATGTTCGATGTCCATTTAACATGACTATGAAGATTCTTGGTGAAGATGATGTACTTCTCAGTTCAATTAAAGCAAATGGTAATTTACTGCTTTATCTTTCTGCTATATGAGGGTGATTAATGTATATTAAAGGTTCTCTGCATTGCCTTTACTTTAGAAAACCTATGTATGGCCTTGTTTAAAAAGCTCTGTTTGATCTTTAAAGGTCTGTCAAGTTTGTGGCGATAAGCTTTTATAGGGAATCAAATATTCTAATTTGCTTTTTGAATTTCGAGTGGTCTGTTATATATGGAAGTATTTTGGATCTCACTGGTTTTTTGATTCAAACTCTTGTGACTGCTACTTTGTATTTAGACTTGATAAATGGCAGTTCATACATTGTATGAACATAGCTGTATTCTCTTTCCTCAAATTGGTTTCATTGCATATTAGGCAGGGTGCTTGACTGATAGAGTAAAACCTTATAAAATCAATTCACTGTATGATCACATGGTTTTCCTGTTTCATTGTTTATTCAGACCTGGAACCACCTCGGCAAAGACCAAAAACCTCAGTCGAAGCAGCGCAGAGGCTGATTGCTCACAGTATGGGGATAAAATTGCCCTCCGCGAGTAAGACAGGGTCCGGAGAACATAAAAGGCAAGAAGATTCTAGGAGGGACCGCATTGTTAACAGACAAAAATTGAAAGATGATGCCTGGGGAGAAGATTAATATCTTCAAAGTGCTGCTTTAGTTGTTGATTTTTTGTAGCTTTTTAACTCCATTCATTGTATCCATAACAATCTCTAAATTCTGTGCTATGTTTGTAGTTCGTACAGATAGCCGTAGTTTACAAAATAATCTACAGAATATGAAATCAGGAAGCAATGGGTACGTTAGTGGAATTGTTCAACTTGGCCCGTTGGTAAACAGATGATGATAGCCTTTGACGCTTGTATAGGGTGTAGACGAAAATAAAACTTGTACATAGATATTGTGATATTTGCTAACACTCAATTTTAGTGCTGTTTTGTGTTTTACAAGAGTATTTTTTTTTCCTTTATAATTATGATTTGTTAGATGACTTATTTACAACAGAATTCTTGGTTTTGTAGTTATTCCAGAAACTGAAACAATTAAAAAAGTAATCATGTATTTTTTTTACGTAGCAGAAACAGGAGGGAATTAATTGTATTATACTAATTTTTTCCTACAATGGGTAGAGTTAAGAATATACTCTATTAAATTTATCAAATATCATAAGACCAAATTTTTTTTTATCAAATATCATATTTTTTCTCTCTCTGACTGTGTTCAGCAAAATTTAATTTAAAATACGAATTTGTTCAAAAAATTTAAAATAAAGTTTGTAGATAATGAAAATAAATAGGATGAAGCAAAATCAAGACCAAACACAGTTATTGAGTCACAGATAAAAGAATCCAAGTCGAGAAATATAAGAAAGAGTATGAGAAGAGAAAAAGTGGTGAGAAATAAATTAGAAATGATGTATTGTTTAGTATAAAAGAAATAGAGGAGAGAAAAGTGTATCCTCTCTATCTTTGTTTGGTTGAAGAGAAATTGAAAAAAGAGAATATTCTTAATTTTTTAAAAGACAAGAATATCTTTAAAATAAAAAATAATTCTAAATACTTTTTATGGTATGAATTTAAATTAAATTGTTAAATTTATATTTTTTCAAAGAAATTGCAAAATTTATTGAATTTAATTAGTTTTTTATTAAGTTGGAATACTAATTTGTCTCTTTAACCAAATATGTATGCCCAGAATTATGTTATACAAAGTCATGTTGTTTGGAATAAACTTTAAACTTTTCTTCCTTGCAAGTGTCTCATTAATATCTCTACTCTGTGCAAAAAATACGAAACACAAAAAAATGTCAAGTTCTATTGGCAATTAAAATAAAGTTTGGTTTTTAATTTTTTTTGAACCGGTTTAGTTTTAAAACAGTTTGGTTTGGTTTGGTTCGATTCTCTAAATCAATTCAATTTTTGGTTTTTTTGTCCACTCCTAATTATAATGGCAAAGGTAGACAGTTACACCTGACTTTTCTATCAAAATTTGAGTTTTGTAATGTGATAAGTTGATAAAATTAATAAATTAATTGTTGATATTATAATTACAATTGGTCATGCATATTCACATAATATCAATAATTCATTTTATCATTAATAATTAATACAATTCATTTAATTCTCTAAATTAAGTCGTTGATTTTAGATGAGTCATATTTGAAGATATGAAAAACATGTGGATCTCATCATTATTGCATCTCTTTGCAACCAAATACAAGAAATTCACTCTTTCTTGGCTATCTCTCCCACATATTTCTTTATTGGATATATTGGTTGTATCAAACATATCATAAATTGATTTTTAAAAAGTTTTTCGAAACTCAAAAATAACAATTTTAAGACATTTCCTTCTGCCATGTCTACCGACAAAATTATTGGGATATGTTCTTCTGCTTCTGATTTCAACAAACCGTTTCAGTTTGAGGGATGTCTCTTCAAACGATGGCAACAAAAGATGTTATTTTTCTTAGCCATGAAAAAGGTTGCCGACGTTCTATAGGATGACATTCATGTTGTTCCAAAAACAACTGAACAAATAGAAAAGGATAAAAAAAGCTGTTGAATTAATCCAATGGGAAAATAATGATTACTTATGTAAAAATTATATTCTGAATAGACTTGTTGATGATCTGTATGATTACTACAGTTCCAGCAGCGATACTGCTAAACAGGTTTGGGATGCTTTAAAGAAGAAATATGATACTGAGGAAGCTGAAGCAAAAAAGTATGTTGTTAGCCTCTACCTCAAATATCAGATGACAAATGAAAAATTATTGGAAGCTCAGTCTAATGAAATCTAGAAAATTGCTCACGAAATCATCACTGAAGGTATGTCCCTAAATGAACAGTTTCAAATTGCTGTTATTATTGACAAACTGCCCCATGCTTAGAAAGATTTAAAAAATTCTCTCACGCATAAAACAAAAGAATTCTATTTGGAAAGTCTGATAATCTGCCTCAAAATTGAGGAGGAATCCCGTAAGCAAGACTAAAAAGATGAAGTTCTTCTTGTTGCAAATAAGAAGAAGAAGAAATTCATCGAAGCAGTTCAGAAGCCAAACGATAAACAACTTAAGAATCAGAATCGCACTTTAAAGAACAGCAACAAGAATGGGATTCCTCCAAAGTCCCCAATTACAAGGCAGCAACCACCTCCAAGAAATGACCCTCTCCTGCATTTTCTTTGCTCTAATTGTGGGAAAGAGGGTCATATGGCATGCAAGTGTAGGAACAAGCCAAGCCCTGCTCAGCAGGCTAACTTGACAAAAGAGCAATTCATTGCTATGATAACTGAAATCAACCTTGTTGGTGGATCAGATGGATGATGGATAGACACTGGCGCCTCACGCCATGTTTGTTATGATCGTGCTATGTTTAAAACATACACTACTGCTGAAGATAAGAAAGTGTTGTTGGGAGATTCCCACACCACTAATGTTGCTGGTATTGGAGATGTGGAATTAATGTTCACATATGGAAAGACCTTAATTCTGAAGGATGTCATGAACACTCCAAAAATAAGGAAGAATTTGGTTTCTAGTTTTCTTTTCAATAAGGCTGGGTTTACTCAGTCTATAGGGGCATATTTGTACACCATTTCTAAAAATTGTTTTTTGTTGGGAAAGGGTACGCCACTGATGGCATATTTAAATCGAATTGTTGAAATCAATAAAATGTCTCCTTTTGCTTACATGTTGTGTGATTTTAATATTTGGCATGCTAGACTCTGTCATATGAACAAACGTGTGATTTCAAACTTAAGTAACTTAGGCTTAATTCCAAAGTTATCTTTAAAGGATTTTGAAAAATGTAATTTTTGCAATCAAGCTAAAATAACTAAGAGTTCACATAAATCAGTAGCTAGAGAATCTGAACCTTTAGACTTAATACACTCTGATATATGTAAACTTAATGGGACGTTAACTAGAAATGGAAAGCGTTATTTCATCACTTTTATTGACGATTGCTCTGACTATACTTTTGTATATCTAATGAAAAATAAAAGTAAGCGCTCGACATGTTTAAAATATTTTTAACTGAAAGTAAGAGGTTTCGTAGTGATAGAAGAACATAGTATGTTTCTAGTTTATTTAATGAGGTTTATAAAATGCAAGGAATTATACATGAAACTATTGCACCATATTCACCTGAAATGAATGGTAAAGCTGAAAGAAAGAATAGAACTCTTACTGAACTAGTTGTTGTTATTATGCTTAACTCTGGTGCTACATCTCATTGGTGGGGGGGAATTATTTTGACTGTTTTCTATGTTTTGAATAGAGTTCCTAAATCTAAAAACAAAACATCTCCTTATGAGATAATGAAGAAAAGACAACCAAACTTGTCTTATCTTCGAACATGGGGATGTCTGGCTTATGTCAGAATCCCCGATCCCAAGCGAATTAAACTCGCTAGTAGAGCCTATCAATGTGTATTCATTGGGTATGCAGTAAATAGTAAAGCGTATAGGTTTTATGACCTAAATGCGAAAGTGATCATAGAGTCAAATGATGTTAACTTCTATGAAAATAAATTCCTTTTCAATTCGAGAAATAGTGGGGACAGCGAACCAAGTCATGTTCTTGTGACAAGAAGCACTGAAAGCAACAAACAAGGCAAAATAGAAACTCAAAGAAGTAAGAGAGTAAGAATTGCTAAAGATTATTAACCCGAATATACGACCTATAATTTAGAAGAGGATCCTGCAAAATCTTAAAGAAGCTTTGTCATCATTGGATGCAGACTTATGGCAAGAAGCCATAAATGATTAAATGGATTCTCTAAAGTCTAACAAGACCTGACATTTAGTAGACTTGCCTCCTGGTTGCAAACCAATATGTTATAATGGATCTTGAAAAAGAAACTAAAACCCAATGAAACTATTGAGAATACAAGGCATGCCTTTTAGCCAAAGGTTTTGATAAAGAGAAAATACAGATTTCTTCGACACATTTTCACTAGTCCCTAGAATAACATCCATTAGGGTACTCATATCACTTGCGGCTATTCATAATTTGGTGATACACCAGATGGGTGTTAAAACAACTTTTTTAAATGGTGACATGGAAGAAGAAATCTATATGGAAAAATCTGAAGGTTTTGTAATTCATGGACAAGAAGACAAGGTCTGTAAGTTAGATAAATCTTTGTATAGTCTTAAACAAGCTCCTAAGCAATGGCATGAAAAATTTGATAACTTGATTATATCAAATGAGTTTAAAGTGAATGAAAGTGACAAATGTATTTATTACAAATCTGAAAATGGCATTTGCACTATCATATGTCTCTATGTAGATGACTTACTCATATTTGGTTCAAATATTCATGTTGTAAATAAAGTGAAATCATTGTTGAGTAACAACTTTGATATGAAAGACCTCGGAGAAGCGAGTGTAATCCTAGGAATCAAAATTACAAGGTCATAAAAGGGAATTTCTTTGGATCAGTCTCACTATGTTGAAAATATCCTAAAAAAATATAAATACTTTGACTGTAAACCTGCTTGCACACCATATGATCCAAGTGTGAAACTTCTCAAGAACACTGATGAAGGTGTTAGACAAACTGAATATGCGTGCATCATTGGCAGCCTCAGGTATGCCACTGATTGTATTAGACTCGACATTGCCTACGTCGTGAGACTGTTGTGTAGGTTTACTAGTAGACCTATTATGGAGCATTGGCATGCTATCGAAAGAGTCATGAGATACCTAAAAAAGACTACGACTCTCGGATTACATTATCAAAGATTTCCTGCCGTTCTTGAAGGATACAGTGATGCTGATTGGAACACCTTATCAGATGACTCCAAAGCAACCAGTGGCTATATTTTCAGTATAGCTAGTGGTGCTGTATCTTGGAAATCGAAGAAACAGACGATACTGGCTCAGTCTACAATCGAGTCAGAAATGATAGCATTAGCTACTCCTAGTGAAGAAGCGAGCTGGTTAAGATGCTTGCTAGCTGAAATTCCTTTATGAGAAAAACCTTTGCCAGCTGTGTTGATCCATTTCGATAGTACCGGGCTATTGCAAATATTGAGAATTGTTAATACAACGGTAAGAGACGACAAATAAGTGGTAAGCACATCACAATTAGAGAATTAATTTCTAAAGGAGCTGTTATAGTGGATCATGTACACACTGATGAGAATTTAGCAGATCCTTTGACGAAAGGATTAGCTAGAGAGAAAGTCCTAAATACATCCAAAAGGATGGGACTATTGCCAATAGATCAATGAGTCACTTATGATGGTAATCCGACCTAAAAGACTGGAGATCCCAAGAATTAGGTTCAATGGGTAATAACAAGTCATAGTGATATGAGATGAACATGCTATATTATATATGAGAGAAACATGATTTCTGAAGCGATAAAAGGATGAGATAATAGAAACTCTTAATGAGATCTATACTTTATGTAGAGTGGAATACCTAGCTATAGGAGTACTCTTGATAGATTCACCGATGTGATTGTGGAAGTGGGGCTGCTTCCAATGGAATTTCGAGGCAGAATTCCTAGAGCATTCACTATACTGGGATACACGTGCAGGGTCATAAATGCACGAGATTTTGAGAATACACCCTATGAAAAGGTTGTGTGTGGGTTTGATGTCAGAGATAGAGTTCAAATCTATGAGTCACTCTTGTTGAATATGAATCTTACTTGCTATGCAAATGTTCAAGTCAGGAGACACCTCTGTTTATGCACGATCTTATAGAAGCGTTTAACGTTATTTCATAAACCTTCTTTTTAAATTCAAGTGGGGGATTGTTGGAAATGATGATGATATTAATAGAAGATTATTGCAAATAATGATGGTATTAATGAGAGTTAGTGTTGGTGTGAATTGAAAAATAAGGAAGTCCCACATAGGAGGGATAACACACACTAGTAGTGTTTATAAGGTGGAGGTATGGAATTTGGGGTGTGCCCCAAGGGGTACCCCAATTTTGTGAAAGGGGAAGAACGCATGCAAAATTGACCACCACACACGCATGCCGCCGCCGCTGTCTGACCGGGTCGGGCTTGGGCTTGGCCTAAGTGGTGTAATATTTTTTAGTATACAGAAAATTTTGTAAAAAAATTACTTTATTTATTTTAATATTAAATGCATGCGTTTTGATTATGTAATTGCCCTCCACCAAGTCAAACCATAATATTTGGACTCATGCATATGTTATTGCCCAGCCAAAAACCTAGGGAAGTTTGGAGCGCACGTTTCTGTGGTCAAAAACTTGGAGTGCACTATCTGATGGATCGCTTGGTTATCTCTGATCTGGTTGCAGGCTTCCTCTATAAATAGAGGGTTCTCCTCAGTTGGAAAAACATACCTAAAGTTCTCCGAATCTGAGGCTTTTCTTTACTTCTCCCCCTCACTTTCTCACTTCTTCTCTTTCTTTCGAGTGATCGTAGTACCATATTATGTGTGACAGCCATCTGACTGCCATATTGAGGGTGTAATTCTAGAACGGTTTTCTACGGTGCAGTAGAACTCTGATATAGTGTATCTGAGCTGTTTTATCCCGAGGACTTCGTGGTTGATAGTCTGCCTTGCACAATTTGGGTTGTGCCGCAAAATGTCTTAAAGAGAGCGACCTAGTCCGCGACTCAACCCAATAATATTTTCGGTGACATAAATTAATTTTTAAAAAGTTTTTCGAAACACAAAAATAACATTTTTTTTCTTTCTTAAGGAAGAACGCAACACTAATTAAACAGAGTCGCTTACTGTGTTTTGATGGAAAATTTGGGAATGTAAGGAGGATTTTATGTCTTTTTCTTGTCCTTGCTCGGCCCAATAATTATATTTTTATTTTTATTTTTATTTTTTATAAATTTATAAATGAACCCTAATTCAAATTAGGAATTTGGTCAACGATATTTTGACATTTCATATATGTACATAATACTTTTAACAGTCAACTCAACTTTGTAAAGATGAATTGGTATAACATTAATGTAAAAATTAAAAGATATTTTGACATTTCATATATGTACATAATACTTTTAACACTCAACTCAACTTTGTAAAGATGAATTTGTATAACATTAATGTAAAAATTAAAAGACTAAAAATATTGTAAAGATAAAAGATTAAAACAAATCTTTTAAAAAATAAAAGATTAAAACAAATCTTTTAAAAAAATAAAAGATTAAAATGAACTTTGAGTAAATATTAAAAGACTAAAAAGTATATTTTAATCTAAAATTTAACACATGTATATATAAAATGGAATTTTGAAAACATTCATACATAAAATTGACATATGAAATATCTGAATATGTGGAAAAAATTCATTTATACTAAATATTTAAAT
>JBBPBQ010020323.1:22154693-22267818 GCA_037974755.1 Cicer yamashitae
TAATATAATTTATGATACTCCCATGTAGAATGGAGTATATGCAATATTTATAATACTCCCATGTAGAATGGAGTCTCTAATTTAATTTAATTTTTTATTTTATTTTTAACAACTCAATTTATTAATTATGGAGGGTGATTTAGGCAATACAATTATTTTTTATTGAGATTTCATAGATTATGTGATCAATTATCTTTGTTAATATACAAAATATTTTAATCAAATTTTGTTTAAAATTTATTCTGAATGGAATATAATATATACTCCATCCATCTTACAATAAGTGATTCATTTGATCATATCGCACAAATTGATAAAAATATACAAATGAAAAAGAAAATATTACTTTTAGTAGATTACATTGCCATTAATACAGAGTGTGAATTGAAAGTGATGTTTAAAATGTTAATTGAAGGGTACTAGTACAATTGAAAAAAAGTAATTAATATTAATTGAAAATGAATAAAGTCATTCATTTTGAGATTTTGTTTTTGCAAATGGATATTTCATTCTAAGACATGAGTTAAGATCCTCGACCTTTTTCATTTTCTCCATTTTTTCTATTATTAAAGTTTTGATAATATAAAATATAATGATGTCACATTTGGTTGGGAGGTAGGATCCTTTCCATTTCTTATTCTCTCTATTTCATTTATTATTATAGTTATTGAACATAAACAATATAAATGCGTGTATTGTAACGCCTAGTTACGTGGGTATAAAAATAACGAAAATGTCTTCATATTTATATAAGAGAAAATGTACTATAATAAATAAAGAAGTTCTCGAAAGAAATAATATTGTAAAATCCTTAAAATAAAACTTTACAACTGAAAATTTCTTAATAATCAAAATATTCAAATCTGGGCATTTAATAACTAATCCTGAAATAAACTACAATGTAGACACTATGTCTACTAACTCTTGATCTACTAACCTAATCTAAGGAAATTACTTTTCTCAAAGGAAGTATGACTTCTAAACTCTCGACGTCTCCGACGGTCTCAGTCTCTGAAAACAACACTTTAATGAGATACTAAATCCCACTGAATAATACACACATTTTTAAAGCAAGTATTGTTCTCAGCCGGCGCGGTAATCGAAAAAATCGATCATGGCACCCGCTTTCTTCCAAAAATATTCTTTAGAAATATATATGATATAACTAAGATTTTCTATAATAACCAATTACTTCCAATAATTAATAAAAACTCAGCAATTAAATTAACAATAATTCACATCTATAATAATCGAATAAATCCAATATACACATTTATTATGCAAAAAATAAACCAATCAATTCAAGGATGTCTCATCGTTATATGAAGATATACTACTTCCGGGAAGTGAGTATTATCTCATCATGTGGAGCACCAGCTCATCTAGTGTGGGGTACAAGATCCATCCATGTGGAGCTTAAACCTCATCTCTTTGTGAAGTTTAAAACTCATCTATATGTGGGGTACAAGACTCATCCGTGTGGAGTTTAAACCTCATCTATTTGTGAAGTTTAAAACTCATCTATATGTGGGGTACAAGACTCATCCGTGTGGAGTTTAAACCTCATCTCTTTGTGAAGTTTAAAACTCATTTATATGTGGGGTACAAGACCCACCTGTGTGGAGTTTAAACATCATCTCTTTGTGAAGTTTAAAACTCATCAATATGTGGAGTACAAGACCCATCTCCAGCCACACAATTAAAGTAATTCATATTTTTAACAATCATATTCGTAAGATCAAATTTATAATATAATATTTCATTTAAATATAATAACAACAATCATTCAGGAAAATATAATAAAACAATCTTTTAAAGAATATATATTTACATCATGATATTTCATTTGAATATATAATAACAACAATCATTCAAGAAAATATAATAAAACAATCTATTAAAGAATATATATATTTATAATATGATATTTTATTTGAATATAATAACAACAATCATTCAGGAAAATATAATAAAACAATGTTTTAAAGAATATATATTTACAATATGATATTTCGTTTGAATATATAATAACAACAATCATGCAAGAAAATATAATTAAAACGATCTATTAAAGAATATATATATTTATAATATGATATTTTATTTGAATATATAATAATAACAATCATTTAAGAAAATATCATAAAACAATCTTTTAAAGAATATATATTCAAACAATCATAACAATAGTAATTCAACAAACAATAGTAAATAAATCAATTTATAATCTATTATTGCAATTCATAAAATCTCAATCTTAATAGAGTTAGATTCTCAACAAAATATAATTTTATAGGAAAGTACCATTCAAAATATCTAACTATTTTTCCATCCCAAATTTTCAAAATACATATACCATGAAAGTTTAAAGGGTGTGATTACTAACCTCTTGAAGCGTTCTTTGATAAAAATGTTCCTTATATGTTAATCGTTATTAACCCCTATTGCAACCGCAACCGTACTTTTGCTTCTCTTTATATTTTGGCATAGTTTTCTCTATTGAGTTTTTAATTCAGTATTTTTCTTCTTTCTATCTATTTATATTTAAATATTTATAAGATAATTTGACTAGGTATCCTATATTTATAAGATAATTTGACTAGGTATCCTGTATTTGCCCCATCAAATTCTTGGTTGTTATAAATAGTACAAATTGAATTCATTTAGGACTGGTTGTTTGTTTGATTTTGTTTGACTCCTTTATAATAGGTAATTACATAACAAAAGGTTGTTATACTAATTTTGTTTGTTATTATCTATTTCACATAAACCTTAAACAAACAAAACAAACTTCCTATTATACTTTATAAGTCTCTAACAAACAAAACAACTTACCAATGTCATCTTATTTTAAGCAAATTGGTTATTGCTAACAATTAGAGTATTAATAATAATAATAATAATAATAATAATAATAATAATAATAATAATAATATAATCATAATAATCTATAAATTAGAATGTTTTAAAATTTGAAATTCTAATTATTTTTAGTCCTTTGATTTGGGATGTTACATTTTCTCCCCTCCTTAAAGAAATTTCATCCCCAAAATTTACGTCTACTGAATAAAACCAAAGTGACCCAACTAGTGCAAATATAAAGAAGCTTGTGTACTTGCATCATCGAGACTTGGATATTATCATCGAGATTAAATTATCTTTTAATTGGACTGACTCGAAAGCTATCACGTGTGAATTATCTAACACCTATGCTCGGGGTTGAGAAACAAAAAAGACATCATAAAATGTAATATAAATGTGGAGGAAGAGCTAATTGATAAGCAGCATACCCTACTCTCTTAAGAATTTAAAAATAACCCATGAAACGAGAGTTTTATTTTTGACTTTCATTGACCTTCTCACCCGAGTCTTAGAAGTGACTCTCAAGAATACATGTGTCCCTTCTTGAAATTCCAATGATTTTCTTCTCTTGTCAACATAAATCTTTTGCCTACTTTGCGTTGTATGCATCATTTCCCTAATCAATTGAATTCTAATAGTGGTCTCTTGCACTAAATCAGGTCTTAACAAAGACTTCTCACCAACTTCACACCAACACAAAGGATATCTAACTTTCTTCCATAAAGAGCCTCATAGGGTGCCATACCAATGCTAGAGTGATAATTGTTGTTATAAGAAAATTCTGATAGAGGTAAATACTTATCCCAACTCCCATCTTCATCTAGAACACAAGCTCTAAGCATATCCTCAAGAGTTTGAATAGTCTTCTCTGATTGACCATCTGTCTATGAATGGTAATTTGTGCTAAAACTCAGTCTAGTACCGAAAGCTCTCTGATAGGCTTTCCAAAATCTAGAGGTAAATCGTGGATCCCTATCTGATACTATAGAGGTGGGTATATCGTGTAACTTTGGTATCTCCTTAATGTAGAGGTCAACTAGTCTATCTAAACTATAGGTTGCTTTAATTGGTAGGAAATGAGCTGATTTGGTCATTCGGTCAACTATCACCTAAATGACATCAAAACTCATACACGTCTTAGGCAAACCCATCACAAAATCCATATATATCCTCTCCCATTTCCACTCAGGAATTTCTAAAGGTTGCATTAATCCTAAAGGCTTTTGGTGTTTAATCTTAACCTTCTCACACTAGACACAGACACAAAGCTAACTACATCCTTTTTCATTCCTGGCCACCAATACATTTTTCTCAAATCCTGATACATTTTAGTTATTCCTGGTTGTATGGTGAACTTACTATTTTGAGCTTCCTCTAAAATCTTATCCCTAAGACTCCAGTCCTTAGGAACAATGATCTTATCCTTAAACAACACTAAACCATCACCAGATAAGGTATAATTCTCCTTGTCCACAAGAGACTGCAATACTTTATCTAATAGTTGTTATGTTTTTATTATGCCTCTCAAGTTACTAATGATTTCTAGCCTATTCAAATTCAAGCATAAAGCATTAAAGGACACATCCAAATTCATATCTCTAATCTCCTCTAATAGGCTTGTCTCTTGTACCATCATACAATCCACATGTAAGGATTTTCTACTTAGAACATCAGTCACTACATTAGCATTCCCAGGGTGATATTTCAACTCAAAATCGTAGTCCTTAAGAAACTCCATCCACCTTCTTTGTCTCATATTTAATTCCTTTTAATCAAACAAATACTTAAGGCTCTTATGATCACTAAAAACCTTAAATTTCGCTCCATACAAGTAATGCCTCCAAATCTTAAGAGCAAAGACTACAACTGCTAATTCAAGATAATGGGTTGGATAATTCGCCTCGTGTGACCTAAGTTGTCTAGATCCATAAGCTACCACTTTTCCTTCTTGCATTAAAACACATCCTAAACCATTTTTAGAAGCGTCACAATAAACCAAAAAATTCATGGATGGATCCATTATAACAGGTGCTGAAATTAATCTTCCATTAAGCTCTTGGAAATTAGCCTCACAGTCTCACAATTTTTTTTTTCTCCTTTTCTAGTCAACTTGATGGGAGGTAAGGCTAGGCTAGAAAGTCCCTCTATAAATTTCCTATAGTAACCCGTCAATCCTAGGAAACTTCTTAGTTCAGTCACTGAATTAGGTTCAGCCAACTTAATATTGCATCTACTTTGATAGAGTCAAATGTTACTCCTTTACTAGAGAAGGTATGTCCTAAAAACTTCACCTCATCAAGCCATAACTCATATTTCTTAGGGTTTGCATACAATTTATTATCTCTCAAAACTTGCAATATTATCCTCACGTGTTTCTCATGCTCAACCAAGATCCTAGAGTAGATTAGAATGTCATATATGAACACCACCACAAACATATCTGAAAATTTGATGCATGTAATCCATAAAAATAACAGGGGCATTGGTAACTCTAAAAGGCATCACTACATACTCACAATGTCCATATATTGTCCTAAAAGTTGTCTTAGGAATATCTTCACTCTTAACCCTAATTTGATAGTACCTAGACCTCAAGTCCATATTTAGGAAACATATCATGAAACTCACAACCTACAGACATCATCAAAGTTAAATTATCTTCAACCTATACCTTTGAAGAAAATAAGAGCATGTATCCTTGACCTCTCTCAACTAAATACTTATGGCAAGCTAAAGCAGACTCGAAACATTCCAACAAAGATCAATCAATAGTCATAAGTTGGGATTGTCCCCCACTCTTGCGACATCTAGCAAAATGTCCAACCTTTCCACATTTAAGACATATAATTTGTGTTGTAGAACACGATTGATCTCCATGATTGAATCCACACTTTTTACATTTCTTACTCTTACTAGTTGAAGTTTGTCTTTACATGTCCTTTGAAATTGTGGGTAAAGGGTGTAGATTCTTATGAAATTTATTATCCTTACTGTAGATTTTTTTTTTCACCAGAGATAAATTTCTCCATTGGTTTCTCAACTTCCAGCGCATGTTTCTTTTTCTCAACCACCCTAGACTTGTTTACCAAAGTGTTGTAGTCACAAATCCTTATAATTCCAATTAAAGCTTTGCAGCTCAGACTTAAGTCCTTACTCAAATTTGATCGCCTCTTGAGGATTGTCCATAAGATAGCAAGAGTATCTTGATATAACTTCAAAATTTGGTGACATGCTCTACAAGTGACATATCTCCATGACGAATAAGAAGATTGTGGGGAATATACCTTTCTAGAAATAACTTTTTAAACCTATCCCAAGTAAAAGAAACTCATTTTTTCAACAGATCTCCTCTAGTACAATTCAACCAATGCTTAACATCAGACTCTGACGTATAAACGGTGAGGTCCACTTTCTGAGTGTCAGCACAATGCATGATTCTACAGGTCTCCTCTAACTTCGATAATCACTCTTGTGCATCGACTGGTTCACAACTGCCTCAAAAAGGTGGTTGATTGTTCTTTCGAAATTCAGAAAGTCCAACTTTATGAGGGTCTACGACTCTTATCGATCCGACATTGGGTCCTCACAAATGACATAGAGTCTTCATCTATTTTCCATGGCTGCAGCTATCAAGCTGAGAGTCTCAGCAAGTTCGTCATTCGTCCCACGCTTGTTACATTCCATAAATATGCAGACCACCATTCAACCACTAGGTTGGCCCGACCCAATGTCCAACATAATAGCATACAACATTTATGACTATAACGAGCAATCCTATAAGCCCAAGATTTGATTTTTTTTTTATAAATAAAAATAGAAAATAATAATAAAAATAAAGTAAAGTAAACCCACACTATAGTCCGATCTAGGTTCGAACTAGGCTCTGATACCAAAAATGTAACGCCTAGTTACGTGGGTATAAAAATAACGAAAATGTTTTCATATTTATATAAGAGAAAATGTACTATAATAAATAAAGAAGTTCTCGAAAGAAATAATATTGTAAAATCCTTAAAATAAAACCTTACAGCTGAAAATTCCTTAATAATCAGAATATTCAAATCTGGGCATTTAATAACTAATCCTGAAATAAACTACAATGTAGACACTATGTCTACTAACTCTTGATCTACTAACCTAATCTAAGGAAATTACTCTTCTCAAAGGAAGTATGACTTCTAAACTCTCGACGTCTCCGACGGTCTCAGTCTCTGAAAACAACACTTTAATGAGATACTAAATCCCACTGAATAATACACACATTTTTAAAGCAAGTATTGTTCTCAGCCGGCGCGGTAACCGGAAAAATCGATCATGGCACCCGCTTTCTTCCAAAAATATTCTTTAGAAATATATATGATATAACTAAGATTTTCTATAATAACCAATTACTTCCAATAATTAATAAAAACTCAGCAATTAAATTAACAATAATTCACATCTATAATAATCAAATAAATCCAATATACACATTTATCATGCAGAAAATAAACCAATCAATTCAAGGATGTCTCATCGTTATATGGAGATATACTACTTCCGCGAAGTGAGTATTATCTAATCATGTGGAGCACCAGCTCATCTAGTATGGGGTACAAGACCCATCCATGTGGAGCTTAAACCTCATCTCTTTGTGAAGTTTAAAACTCATCTATATGTGGGGTACAAGACTCATCCGTGTGGAGTTTAAACCTCATCTCTTTGTGAAGTTTAAAACTCATCTATATGTGGGGTACAAGACTCATCCGTGTGGAGTTTAAACCTCATCTCTTTGTGAAGTTTAAAACTCATCTATATGTGGGGTACAAGACTCATCTATGTGGAGTTTAAACCTCATCTCTTTGTGAAGTTTAAAACTCATCTATATGTGGGGTACAAGACCCATCCGTGTGGAGTTAAAACATCATCTCTTTGTGAAGTTTAAAACTCATCAATATGTGGGGTACAAGACCCATCTCCAGCCACACAATTAAAGTAATTCATATTTTTAACAATCATATTCGTAAGATCAAATTTATAATATAATATTTCATTTGAATATAATAACAACAATCATTCAGGAAAATATAATAAAACAATCTTTTAAAGAATATATATTTACATCATGATATTTCATTTGAATATATAATAACAACAATCATTCAAGAAAATATAATAAAACAATCTATTAAAGAATATATATATTTATAATATGATATTTTATTTGAATATAATAACAACAATCATTCAGGAAAATATAATAAAACAATGTTTTAAAGAATATATATTTACAATATGATATTTCGTTTGAATATATAATAACAACAATCATGCAAGAAAATATAATTAAAACGATCTATTAAAGAATATATATATTTATAATATGATATTTTATTTGAATATATAATAATAACAATCATTTAAGAAAATATCATAAAACAATCTTTTAAAGAATATATATTCAAACAATCATAACAACAGTAATTCAACAAACAATAGTAAATAAATCAATTTATAATCTATTATTGCAATTCATAAAATCTCAATCTTAATAGAGTTAGATTCTCAACAAAATATAATTTTATAGGAAAGTACCATTCAAAATATCTAATTATTTTTCCATCCCAAATTTCCAAAATACATATACCATGAAAGTTTAAAGGGTGTGATTACTCACCTCTTGAAGCGTTCTTTGATAAAAATGTTCCGTATATGTTAATCGTTATTAACCCCTATTGCAACCGCAACCGTACTTTTGCTCCTCTTTATATTTTGGCATAGTTTTCTCTATTGAGTTTTTAATTCAGTATTTTTCTTCTTTCTATCTATTTATATTTAAATATTTATAAGATAATTTGACTAGGTATCCTATATTTGCCCCATCAAATTCTTGGTTGTTACAAATAGTACAAATTGAATTCATTTAGGATTGGTTGTTTGTTTGATTTTGTTTGACTCCTTAATAATAGATAATTACATAACAAAAGTTTGTTATACTAATTTTGTTTGTTATTATCTATTTCACATAAACCTTAAACAAACAAAACAAACTTCCTATTATACTTTAATCTTATTTTAAGCAAATTGGTTATTGCTAACAATTAGAGTATTATTAATAATAATAATAATACTAATAATATAATCATAATAATCTATAAATTAGAATGTTTTAAAATTTGAAATTCTAATTATTTTTAGTCCCTTGATTTGGGATGTTACATGTATGACATTAATTAGACATTTATACACTAAAACCATATTAACGATGATGTTCATTTATTTTAAGAAATGAGAAAGATTTGGTGGATATAAATATTGTATACAACCCAAATTAAAACACTTCAAAACTACATTAATGGAGGAGACAAATAAAAAGAGAAAATAAAGAGAATGGAGGAATAAATATTAATTAATATAATAAATCACCGATGAACTTTGCTAATGACCAATTCGTTTCCCAAAACCGTCATTGTTGTCTTATTGTGACAGATTGAATTCAAACTCAACCGTAATTAATCCGCTTTGAAGCTTAACAAAGTTTAAACTCAAACTGGCCCAATGACCAACATTAATTGATATTTTTTGTTGTATAAGCCTCCAATTATTTGACCCAAAAAAAAAAAGCCTCCAATTAGGTCAAAAAACACGGGGCAAAAGTTAAAA
This sequence comes from Cicer yamashitae, assembly GCA_037974755.1. Taxonomy (NCBI): domain Eukaryota; kingdom Viridiplantae; phylum Streptophyta; class Magnoliopsida; order Fabales; family Fabaceae; genus Cicer; species Cicer yamashitae. The sequence continues at coordinate 22,164,198 of JBBPBQ010020323.1, forward strand.
AGCAGCCGAAACTTCTCATCCATAACTTTTTCGTTTTAGATAATAAAAACTCGTGTTCAATGCATGCATAACGAATTTCATACTTATAAGTAGTTTGGATGAATTTTACCACCTATCTTATTTAAAAGAATAGTAATATATAATAATAACAACAACTAACGTGCATATATATACATGCCAATGTTTGTGTATCCACGTAAAAATTCAATTATTTAACGATGAAACTTAAGTTATTTTTAAAAAATTGTGAGTAATTTATCCAATAATCAATAAAAATGAGTCACTTAAATAAATATACGGATAGTACCTACAAACTAATATTTACTAGTAAATTCACTTATGTTACTAATTTTTATTTGATGATAAATAAATTATCACAATTTTTTAAAGGAAAAATAAAAGAAACTTATTTAATTGGTGAGCAAAAGGTAAAAATGGAAGGAAAATAATTTACATAAAAATTTGGTATCATTATATATGAAAAATTCAATTATTTAATTATATAAAGAAGGATAAATTGTAAATAAAATAATTTAAATAAAAAGTAAAATTGAAAAGAAAAAGACACAAAAAGTTGATATAATATAGCTACTATAATATAGAAGAATGCATGGTATTAAATATCTAGTTATAATATAGATACTATAAAATATCTAGAAGAATGCATGATATTTCCTTTATATACTATAACATAGACAATCATAGTCATAATAATATTCAAGAAATTCAATAAGTTAATTAAAAATAATATTATATCTGATTTAAAACAATAACATTGTTATTTCTTACGAAAGATTTTCATAAGAAATAGAAGAATGTGTTTTATTAAATATCTAGTTTATTTACATTGTTAGACTTAGTCTGTATTAGTTAGTTACTTAACAAATTAACTGACTAATATTCTAATTAACCTTAATTGGTTAATTAATTAGACTAATTAATTGTTTATTTAATTGATTATATAAGTTTATGTACTCTTTAATATGATTTACTCTTTTAATTATTAATATTATTCAATTTATTTTTTTTTATTTCTTTCTTATCAATAACTTAAATAAAAAATTATAATACATGAAAATAAGGTATTTAACCAATTTTTTTAATTCATTGACCAGTCAATTTAGATCCTTTACGGTGGCAATATGGCGCAATTGTTGGAATTTTTAGATTTAGAGATATAAATTTTATCTCTATTAATTTAACGGTCCCTGTAATTGTAGCACTACACTACAGTTGGAAGAGATTCAAGTCTTGTTATTCGTAACTTCTAAATGTTGTCACATATATATGATTCTCGTGTTTAGTCGAACCTCAAAATAATAAACATTATTCTTAAAAAATTATCACATGACGTTTATAGATACTTATTCAATAATTTTTGTTTTGTTTTGTTGTGGTAACATAAATTTATTATGAATAAATTGATAATAAGTTTTGATTAAAAATAATTTAAATATATTAATTTATTTAAAAGTAAGTTGAAAATAAATTTAAGATTAAAAATTTGTTTTAGAGACGAAAGTTTCAGATTCTAATTTTGAGATAGAAAATCAATTCTCTATGTCTGACTAAAAAAACTCAATTCTCCTTAAACACATAAAGTTAACCCAAAAACACACAATCAATAAACAATATTAAAAGTTAATCCATCTTATTTCCAATATAATTGTCAGATTTGTACAACCGCCCGCTTCTCAATTTAGTTGATTTCTTCTTATTCTGCTCATCTTACTTCATTAAAGATGAATAATTTAAGTTCAATTTTTAGATTGAAATCATCAATTTAAATTATGTATTTTTTTTTTTTTTTTTATCAAAATAAATTATTTCACTCATATTTAGTTTTTCTTTTGGATTTTTTTGTAATTATGCGTCTTATATAGTGCATTGTTGTTTTGTTCGTTGTCTTGGTGCGACTTTGTTTTGATTTTCCGTTTTGTTATAGTTTTTATTTGATTCTGATTGCCATATCAACTTTGATCTAGTGCAAATTCAATTAATATTTTTGACATCGTCAACATTACTAAGAGATGGGTATTTCATACATACACTTCAATTTTGTTATATTTGTAAGTTTTGTCACATTTGTAGACATTTTACTGTTTTATAATTAATCTAAGTGCTGCGAATTTTATTCGCAGTTCCATTTTTTTCATTTTGACGATTTTAAACTGTATTGTTTATTTTTATGGATATAATTTATATCAATTGATATTTTTTTTAGTAAAAAGAATCTAATTTTGCTACGGCTCCCAAGTTCAGAAATTCCTTTCCATGAAATAGTTTGAAACACTAAATAAAAAGCAGCAGTAATTAAACGTCGACGTAACTAAATAACCAGTTAAAGAAAGCCACGTACGTAGCAAGCACGATGCACCACTTGGAAAATTCATTCATTCATGCATTTAAAAGTCAAAAGCATACATCATACATTTCATTCAAGTCTTTGCTACAAACTACAAGTTTTGACCACCCACCTAAATGCTACATTAACTAATATGAAATATTAATTCCCTTGTGACCGATAAAATCATGGAAAAATATTTCCACAAGTTTATATATTGAGAAAATAAGCAACACATTCTCATTCTCACTGTAAATTAAAATTTACAATGATATTTAAAAATCACTCTTAATTTTATTTTTTTATTTTATAATTAATAATTGTCATCATAAAAAACTACTAAATTAATAGTTTTTATTTGTTGTCAATGCGATTTACATTTTCCGTATAAACCGATTTATCCTTACACTTTATGCCCATTGAACCCTTTTATATACTCCTTACGACTTTTTCAAGAAAAAAAAAAAGGTTCCTTCCTTAATTCCCTTCTTTCCTATCTCTATATATAATCTCTTAAGACATTAAAATTTATAAAGCGACATTCTCTTACCAAAACAAGCATAATTCGTTTTCTTCTTCTTTCTATTCAACAAATACCATCTCATATCTTCTATAAGAAAAAGATACCATCTAATTTTTTTTGGTCATATACCATTTTAATTTCTGAAAAACCATAGCATTTATTTATTTATTTTTATACAATATGGCTGAAATTGAAATTCCACCATATTTTGTTTGTCCAATTTCATTTCAAATCATGAAAGAACCCGTGACAACAATAACGGGCATAACATACGACAAAGAAAGCATCGAAAAGTGGTTAATGAAAGCCAAAATTTGTGTTTGTCCTGTAACCAATCAACCACTACCAAGAAGTTCAGAGTATTTGACACCAAATCACACTCTTAAAAGGCTAATTCAAGCTTGGATTTCATCCAATGAAGCTAAAGAAGATGATCAAATTCAATCCCCAAAATCTTCTATCAATAGGACACATCTTAATAAACTTGTTAAGAATCTTGAGCTTCCTCATTGCTATGAAAATTCAATGGAGAAGATTCATGAACTTGCTAAACAGAGTGAGAGAAACAGAACATGCATGGTTGAAGTTGGTGTAACCAAGGTTATGGTTATGGTGATTAAAAAAAGTTTCAAAGAAGGAAATGTTATTTGTTTGGAAGAAGGTTTGAAAATTATTCGACTTTTGTGGCATGAAAGCATGAATAAAAACATGATGAAGCCTTTGGTTGGAGAAAACATTGACTTCATCAACTCTTTGACTTGGATTTTGCAACTTCACATTGAAAATAACAATTTCAAAATAGTAAATGAAGCTATGCCACTATTAAAGTTGACAATTGATGTTATGGATTCAACCCTTTTAGGAAATTTAAACATTGAATTTTTCATAGCAATGGTTAGAGTACTTCAAAAGAGAGCATTATTCTCTAAACAAGCTATTAAATCGGTTTTACATGTGCTTATCGATACGTACCCTTTGGGTAGAAATCGAACAAGGATTGTGAAAGCGGGTGCGATTACTGAACTCATTGAACTTGAGCTCGAAAGACCAGAGAAAAACGTGACCGAGCTTGTGTTTAACCTTTTGGCACATTTGTGTTCGTGTGCGGATGGAAGAGAACAATTTTTGAGCCACGCGGCGGGTATAGCAATGATTACAAAGAGGATTCTTAGGGTTTCGGCCGCAACTGATGATCGAGCGATTCAAGTAATTTTTATGATTGCAAGATATTCGACAAAAGATATTGTTTTAGAGATGTTGAGAGTTGGAGCAGTTTCAAAGCTTTGCATGGTAATGCAAGCGGATTGTGCTTCTTACTTGAAAGAGAAAGCAAGAGACATACTTAGGTTACACTCCTCTACTTGGAATAATTCTCCTTGCATACAAGTGTACTTGTTGACTAGGCACCAAAGGTGATCAAATATTTACAAAAAAAAAAAAAAAAAAGTCTACCATTTAATTTGTACAGTCTCACATGATAGGAAACAAAATCAATTTGTTACTACTATATGAATATTTTTTATTTTGAAATGGTAAATTATTCAAATGTTTGAAGGTGGTTCTTGGCAAGTTTTGTATATTATGAATATTGTGTACATCCATGTCGTGTAATTATATCCTAATTTTGGATTATTATTTCCTAAGTTTTATGAATTATAGATTGTCTAGGTGAAGTGTGTGAAAATCCATAGAGGTGGGGAGAAAAATTCTTCATAGTAGAAAATAAAGATGAGGTATAATATGGAAAACTGTAATATGCATGCCCTGTTAACATCAACTTAGAATGTTGGTACCATTTTATGTTTAAGTGTCCGTTCAAATGTTTGACTAGCCTAATTAATGTACTTTTTTAAGAACTACTCGCCTAATATCATAGTACTCCTTCTCTCCATAATTATAAGTAACTTTAGAAGAAAGAAACTCTAAATATATATCCCAATTATGAGGTAATTGCTAGGACATTAATATCTAGACATTAAAAACATTCCTTTATTAATACTTAATTAATTTCTCTAACCTCAATTATAAATAAAAATATCTACTTTCACAATTATTAAAGATGATAGTTAAATACATTTAATTTTTTTGATTTTATGTAAAAAACAATTAAAACTACTATCTTCCACAATATTAATGAGTTAATGCATTGATTTTTTTAGAACAATATCATTAATTATGGATAGATTAGTTGATTTTTACATATATTTGAGGACAATTAACAGATAAAAAGTCAAAGTTAAACACGTTTATATACAAAGAGTAAATGCATGTGAAAAATGAGACACATTAAAATAACTACTAATTTTTCTTATTATATGTGAAAAATATCTTTTATCTTTCTTTGTTAAAAAAATGAGGAGGGAGTATATGTCATTATTTGAAATATTAATGATATTTGAAAAGAATACCTTAGAAAATAGAAATGACAGATAAATTAGTTAATAGAGAATGATTTTTTGGTAAATATTAGATAAGTTAACTGATACCAAATAGTGGATAGACTAGTTTATTGAATTTGAAGTATTTGGTAAAATTAACAATTTAATTAACTAACAAGTATAAAATAACATAAAAATATATTTTTATTTGGTATTTAATATTTTTCAATTAAAATAATAAGGATAAAAAAAATATAAAATGTTGTAAAAAATATAAAAAAAATCTTAATATGTTCATTAAAAATTGTTATGAGTTCATGAGAGAATAACCATAATTAAACAACTCTATTTTAATCATAGAATGAGTTCTCAGCTATAAACTAGGTTATTTATGTTTTTGCAAAGTATCATATCTAAGATAAAGAATAACTTTATTTTAGTTGATTATCATATAATATAAGCTCTTATTCACAAAAAGGGCCATTGGAATTGATCATTTATGAAGTATTTTTCCGTAAATTGCAAACGAAGCTATAGCAAAAAGCGAAAAAGATAAACACAAAGCTTTATAAAGTAAACTGAACATAACCTGTTGGGATAAAATGATAGTCATAAAACACGTTTGTTAGTAATTTATTTAGTTTAAACAAACACGTGCTTATTATTGTGTTTCTTACCCAACTATGTTATGATCACACTATCACATGAGAATTTCATGTGTAAACTTTTGGAAATTATTAGGAAAATTTATTCACAAAATTATATTCTAAAAAAAACAACCAGTAACATAAATTTAGAGGGATTCGTCACTAATTATTTCATTAAATTTTTTTTGAGAATTCTGCCATCTTTTTATCCATAACTTTTGTCTTCGGTTTTTTTGGAAGATTTTTTTATACCATTGGAATTGATCCTTTCACCCTCATATTTGCAAAAAATTCTGAGAATACTCTTTAATTTTTTAAAAGATAAATAATCAATATCAAACACTTGACGTATAAAGCTCTTTTTTTTTTTTAACGACTAAAATTAGTAATTAGTATTTTAAATATTATTAACATTTTATTATTATTAGTATTTTGGTGTGGGTGAATATCAAACCCTCAAGCACCCCGACAAATAAAGCTCAATTACAAGAGTATTGTAATGATTTTGACATGGAAGAAAAAGTCATGCACGGATCACTTTTGTGATGGGAATACAGATTTTGAAAATGACACTCTAATATCTAATGAATCTAATGAAGTGACACATTGTGTAAAGAAAATTAAGAGATGACTATTAACATTAGATTTTCAAAAGGGATATAACACTTTTAACAAACGCTTTATGGATCACTAGATGGATATTATGGGCTTAGCAAGATAGAGGCATATAAAACTATTAATCAGAGCTTTTTGTGGATGATCAACCAACATTAATGGCTACAAACGATAGATCGAGATGTCCTAAATTGCTTAAATAAGATCTATGTTTTCCTAACCTGATGTCTAAACGTTCAAACATAAAAGTAGATAATAATAGCAATCCAACCAACATGCATATAGAGTATTGTATGATTGAGCATCATATCACATCACATCATTAATATTTATTTTGGCACATATGATTATGAAAGAATGAATGGGTACGATATGGTATGGAGGTTGAGAAGGGAATTCTTTTAATAGGAGAAGGTATAATGGAAGTAACTTAAATTAGTGGGAGGGTGACTTTTAGAGAGAACGAGGGAGTTAGGGTGATCTGAGAGAATTAAGGTTGACAAAATAATTAGTTTTTCAACTAAACCACGTTCATATCTATAAACGATTTTAAAAAGTTGAATACTTAGACCGTGATTTTTAACCAATTTATATACTTTAGATATGGTTATTTATTTATTTTATAGATTGTTAATTTGGATGTCCATATATATATGTGCTTGTTTTTCTACAATTTATTTTACTTTTTTTGGAAAAAAAATTATTTCTAATTTTTTAGGTCAAAATTTCCAAATAAAAAGATGAGATTTTTTTCCAAACAAATTTTTTATGAAATAAAAAATTGAGTTTTTTATATTTTATTTTGAGATTTTTTTTGAAAAAATATTGGTTGTAAAATTGGTTATGGATTAATCAGTTTTTAATTGGTTTTGTAAAATCAAATTCAATTATATAGATTAGTTATTAACACCGGTTATGATAAATGGTTTTTATATGAATATTGATTGATTTTGTGGATATTGTGTCAATGAGCAACCCTTGGTAAAATATTAGTATGTTTAAAATTGGTGAAATTCCCTTCTTGTACTTGAGGCTTTCCATAGGGAAAAATCCGAGTAATAAGAGAACTTGGGAACCAATGATATCTAAAGTAAGAAGAGACTTTCAACATGGAAGAGTAAATATTTGTGATTGGGAGAGCGAGAGTTCTATTGCGTACAACCTTAATTGCACGACCAATGCTCTACATATTATTCTTCAAAACTCCGTAAAATATTATCTCTAAACTTTTGTCCTTATTTAATCATTTTTATGAGGGGGAGTGAGGAATCTAGAAGAGTGCATTGGGTAAAATGACAAACAATTTTTGTAGAAAGAGAAAGGAAGGACTAAGTATAAAAAATTTGAAAACATTTAACTTGGCTTTATTGGGAAACTGTTTGGAGGTTGACAAATGATAAAGAGAGTTTGTGGTATAAAGTCTTAGAACTAAAATATGGAGAAAATTTAAAGGAGATTCAGCAAGGAGGAGAAAAAAATTACACCACTAAAATTTCTCTATATTTTAGTTCTAAGACTTTATACCACAAACCCTATAAAACAAGTGATTTACTATCTCAACACAATCCCAACATGCAATATTGATCCTCCACTCCAATGATCCTTCGCCTAAGCATGTTCTCATAGAAAGATTTTATTTATAATATTAATGAATTGGGAATTGTTTTGTTCTTTCTATAGTAATGTCATAACATTGTTGTTATTGGTTGCAAAATAATTATACTTACATTGCACATCTATATTATTTGCTCTTGCATAAAAAAAAGTACGCTGAATGAGACTTATGATTATCATATTACATCCTATTTAGAGAAACTAGTAAGGTAAATTCAAAATATATAAAACATAGAGTTCCCATATGCTTAGGAGTCTTGGGCTACTTTCTTCTTCTTTGTTCTTTCCTTTCGTTGCAACATCTTCACCACAATAGATTTAGAATAAAACATTTGAAGAAACAACACATCAAGGTCATAAAAATTGAATCTTTTTGATTTTTTCCATCATGGTTGAAGTCAAGAAATCGAGTTCCTGAATAAACCAATTTTCTTTTGTTGCTTTGACTTTCAAGAGCAATAGATTTATTGAGAGCTAAGAATATTACGAGTTTCATCGTATTATTATTGATTGAATTAATCAATGATCAAGATAATTACAAGTATATATAAAAAGCTTAGATGTTGGTTAGAAAGGCTAACTAACTTAAGAGAATAAACTAATTACAAGAAAGATAAAAACAAACTAGTGTGTACTAATTCAAAGACTTAGATTGGGCTTTAGTTTGGGTTGGATCCTCTTTATTTAATACACCCCCTAGCAAACCCCCCATGCATATCAAATATGGAATAATGTCCAAGTTTTCTTTGCATCTCAAATTCGTGCAAACACAAGTCAATTGAAGAATCAATTCAGAAATTCAAAGAAAGATTGTCTCGACCTGATTCCTATACAATTGCTGATATTGAGGCTTACTCGTGGCTAGGGAAACGAGAATCTAAAAACCAAAGAAGATTGATGCACTTGCAGTTCAAGAATTAAAAGCAAATCTGGCCCATAATTCAATAAGAGGGGTCGAGAATTTGGAAATCGAGGTAATTACAACAAACTATAGAAGAGGAAGATCTCAAAGAGAAAACTTTGGAAGATCTCAAAATTAAGATACCATGATCCAATGCCAAGTTTGTGAAAACATTGGTCACTCTAATCTTAATTGTTGATATAAATTTGATGGGCAATATCAAGATATCTGTACCTCTACAAAATCAGCAACTCACACTGAAGGGGCCTTCAATGATTCATCATCTATGTTAGCATTATTAAAACAGATTATAAATTAGCGATGTTAAAAGCAAGTGCAATTAAAGAGATAAGAAGAAGTGCTCAAATCAATTTATCATGTTTTACCACCAATCAACAATATTATCACACATCCACTAAACACCTACTAATCAATTTGTATGTGTTCATGTCTTCTCAACCTTCTAACTTAGTACAATCAAACTATTGGGAATATTAGCCACTACTGAGCTGAGTTATAAAGAATGGTTAAATAGGTTTTTTTTTTAGAAACTCTTACAAGAGAATGTGTACAGGGTATGCTCTCTGAGTATTTTTGAATTTTGTAGAACTCAAGAACTTATGAGAATTTTTCATGAATTGATATGTATGATGACAATAAGTTCTTTTTTCGTTTTTTTTTTTGTAGTGAGGATCACTAGTACTTTTATAGAGAAACTTTCAAGCCATTAAGGTTTCTGATCATTGTTGTGATTGCATGAAATCAACATATAATATAATGACTCGTATCAAATCTACAAAGATCTTGAATCAACCATAAAAAGTTGTCCAAATCCGTCTTCATAATTGATTTGGTGTATCTTGATAGAAATGACAAAAAGACTAGAGGATGACATATTCAGAGAATGTCATGAACTACTTCAAACAGATGAAAAGTCCAAGTTAGCAAGCAAAATAATGTTGGAATGTTGACTGCTTCATAGTTATAAGCTCAAAGGTTGACTTTTTATCAGAGTGTCGACTTGACGCTTTAACCAAACGATCAATTGCTTGTCATATTCATTAGACGCAGAATTATTAGAGTGAACTTGTATTAACAGATTTATCAAAGGTGCATTGAGAATACGTTTAACAGAGTCAATCATAGCTTTAATGATGTTTTCCTTGTTTATCTTCTCCATTCATCAGAGGATGCATCGTAAGATCTTTAAGGTTCATGACAAGAAAACTACACATTTAATTAAATTCATTAGTGCTATAAATTATTCGCACCAAATAATTTTTGTTATCATCAAAACAATTGATCATTGTTCTTCATCACACCTTGGTTCTATCAATGCCTGAAAATGTTTATGAGCCCTCTTGGTACCCTGATCCTGGTTCCATAAATCACTCCCTTATGATGCTTCAAATCTCTCAAACAAGACCTCTTACATTGGTGATCAGAGAATTAAAATGCCCAATGACAACTTTGCTCCTTATCATGACTTTGGAAACTCTTATTTTTATTCCAATCGTTCTAATAAACCTATCCTTATTATTTACTTAATGCATGTTCCTCATATTTCTAAAAATTTATTTAGTGTTTCAAAATTTGCTAAGGACAATTTTCTTTGAATTTCATGCTAATGTTTGCTTTGTAAAATTATAGGGCACCATTAATATTCTTCTGGGTGGACATCTTATAAATGAACTTTACACCTTTGATTCTATTATGCTGCACAATCCTAGTTTTAATATAGTTTCTCATTGTAATAGTACTAACACAATCTGTTTGTAATTATGCAAATACTGTTAATATTTCTGTTTCTTATGTTTCTGATGTTGTATATGATATTTGGCATGCTAGATCAAAGTGATTACAAGTATATATACAAAGCTTAGATGATAGTTAGAAATGTTAACTAACTTAACATAATAAACTCATTACAAGTTAATATTAACTAATTCAAAGACTTAGATTTGGCCGAATCCTCTTTATCTAATAAGATTGATTGAATCCTCTCTCACTAATTTAGTCCTTATACCCATTTATATGTTATTGTTTATTGGTGACATATTAGTTTCATGAGTTTGTGGTCCCTTTAATTTTTAGGGGTAAGTTTTTATGTCTTGTTTATTTTATTATGGTTCATGCTATTGTGGTTCTTGTTATAGTGGTTTCTATTTTTATGATTTGTTTATTCTATTGTTTTCAATTTTTTAAGGATTCATGTAAGTTTATTAATAGTATATACTATGTTATATTAGATGACTAAAAGTGATTATTGGGTGATTTTGCATCCGACAATTATAAATTTGTGTATGACTCTTTATAAAGACTTTTGCCTCGTATTTATAGTGATGAGGATATAAGTGAAATTCATTTCAATATTTAATCATTGTAAATCAAAAGTTACAGGCACTAATGATCCAAAAGTTACAAATTTAAGTTTAATCTAAATATTAAAGTCATGAAGTAATTATCGTCTATCTTATATAGCAATTTATATATAGATTGATGGGGACGAATCGAATCTATAGTGTATTACACACACTTTAGAATTTATTTATGCAAAATTTGCGTTATACCCCTAACAACATATCCAATAGAAAATTGATAGCATGTTGGGACTTGCATGCTTGCTTACGTTTTCGTCTACCCGTTACAAGTTGTTTAATTTCTAAATTTCTCTTCGTATAGTTGGGAAAATTTGATTGGGGTCAAGTTCCAATATAGTAGAAGATAATGTGTTGGTACATGCATGAGATATGTATCACACACATCAGATTAGATGTGTTTTGCAATGTGAGATATTCGTTGGTTTCCGACACCCATATAACACTGATATAATATTTATCCTACAATTCAAATAAGTGATCAAAATAACAACATATTATACTTTAAGACTAAAATAATAATTTACTCAATATTTTAATATTTTCCTTCAACACGGATTAACCCACATTGAATGCATATGAGATCGATCTATAGGATATAAGAAACCTATGTAGATATTAAAACCATGATAATCCAATGAGAAGTTAAATACATCAAATTTGATTACATTATAACAAGAGTAGATTGGTAATCAAAGTGAAAAACTATCGTTTTTTATAATTATTGTGTAATAAAACAATGACTTGGAAGATTGGGAATAGCGGCAAAGTTTGTGTGACAGACGAGCATCTATACAGAACAGAATTACACAACAAATAAAATATATACAACAGTTCTGACTTTGGACTTTTGTATATGTACAATATATCTATTTGCACAACTAAGATTGGAATCCAAAATATACATTTTTCTGACGAAGAAGGTGTGATAATGTGCCAACCATACATAAAAAATACATGTATTTTATACTAAACTGAATATTAGCTAGTATACATACAGAGACAGCACACTAGATTAGATCAGGCATTGCTCATTGCTGGAATTCATAAGAGAAAGAAAATAGGAGTGAGTCTATATGAAAGTACATATGGCATGGATTTTTAATATTAATTCAAAGTGTTACGGTGAGAAAGTGTGTCAAACATAATCTAAGATAATATTTTAAAAACTAGATTAGAGATCATAGTTATTAATTACTGCTAAAAGAGTGATATATTAAATAAAAAACAAAAGAAAAAGGATATTCATTGAGTTTTAAAGATTAATATTTATTTTTCTTATTTTCTATTAAATTTATATCAATTGGGTCTATTTAAAACACTTCCACCTTAATTTAATAGAGTAGTTTTTTTTTTTTTTATAAATAAGCAAAATTTATTAATAGAAGTATAAAAAGTATTTTAACCTGTCTATAAAAAAAAATTATTAGATTAAATCTAGCATCATAACAATCAACCAAAATCTATCTTTCTATGAAGGGTTAATACAGTAACTTTTTGCATTGCAGCTATAAAAAATTTCTAAAAAAATGTGTTAAAACTTGAAAAAGACCGTTGCTTTTTTACCTCATATTTTATAAAAGTCAATTTCTGAAAATTTAACGTAGTAGATATATATGAGCTACCAGAAAGATAGCAGCCCATACTCAAATGGCATGAAAACTTCAAAGTAGAGGTTGATTTCCTATAGACTATTTATATGTCTAAAAAAATTTTAAGTTGTTGAACAAGAATAGTAAACGGTCAAATTTAAGGTAAGTCGAAGTAAATAACTTGCGGCGAGTCGATAATTATTTGACCGTTTACACACAAAAGGGAACTAAAACACGGTATTAGAAGAGGATTTGGTCTCATAACATGTATTCATTACATAATTTAATTATATAAATTAAAAGGTATAATTGCTCCCGCGTTTTTTTAACTTAATTTTAATTTTAAGTAACATTTTACACTTTTATTTGTTTTTTTTCTTTTCGATTTAATCTTTTATTTAATTTTGAGTAACAATTTGATCTTTTATGTCTTAAAATGTCAACAATGTTATCATTTTTGTTACAAAAATTCAAAACATTAATTAAAATTTTTAAACAAAACTCATAAAATTAATTATCATCTTCAATATAATGCAAATTTCATAAAATTCATAACTCAAATTTTCAAATAAACTCATATTTTCATCTCCAACAATATCAAATTCATTAAATAAAGAATGAAAATATGAGTTTATTTGAAAATTTGAGTTATGCATTTGATGAATATATGAATTTTCTTGAAATTGGTATTGAATTTTATGGATTTTGTTTGAAAATTTTGATGAATTTTTTAAATTTCTGTAAAGAAATGTTAACATTGTTGACATTTTAAAATATAAATGATCAAATTGTTACTTAAAATTAAATAAAAAACTAAATCGAAAAGAAAAAAATAAAAAATTATTTGAAATTAAGTTAAAGGACTGCTAGAATTATTATACCTAAATTAAAAAAAAAAAAAAAAAAAGAACGAGATAAACAAAAACAACTATTTTTAAGACAGCACTATTAGGAAAGACAAGCAATGTGCACAAGCACCACATAATCAATTACAAAACATGGAAATGTCAGGTGAATCAAGCTCTCATTCACGATTAAATACACTTTTTATTTATTTCAATACATTTAATATTAATAATTTAATGTTTAACATTAAAAATATATAATTTAATAAATTTGATTTGTGTTTTATATAAAATTTAAAAAGTTAATTATATATAACTATATTTCTTAATATCTGTAAATGTTTTTTTTCCGTATTTTTCCATATATCGTATGTGACACGTGAAAAATTTAACAGCCAAGCATTTAACATAAATGATTTATAGCGTATGTTTCCGTAATTTTATAAAATGAAATTTTTTAAATGATAAAAACCCACAACAAATTTAATCATTCTACTTTACCAATAATTTCGATAAAGGCAATAAAGTACACATGAGGTAGTTCAAGTGGCAAAATATTTAGCTCTCACAAAAATTAAATATTTTTAATTATAGTTTTCTTTAGCCATATTTTCAATTATAGTTGAACATATTGTTTTGACTTAAATTTAATTTTAATGTGTTTTATGGCAATGACATGAATTGAAAATTTTGACACAATTTTTTTAAATTTTAATTATAGTTTTGATCGTTTTATTTTTATTAATGTACATAATTTTGTTCCCTTATTTAAAAATACATCTCAGTTTTGGACTTTTGACATCTGTTTTAGATTTTTGAATTAATAAATAAAGAAATCAATTTGATGAAGTAGATTAAAAAAAAAGGAAGAATATTGTAATTAAACCTTCAAGATTTTAATTAGACACCGACAATTTATTTTGCAAAATCCATGATATAACTGTCCATGTAGAAACTAATATTATTGGGTCTCTTTTCAAATTTACAGTATTGGGCTTTCCAACATCCAAAGTTTAATGCACATTTCATTCAACCCTCTTATTCGAGGAATCTATTTCACACTCTAATATTCAAACTTTTCATTTCTGCAAATCTAATAAAATTATAAAATAATCTTTCTATTATTTTATTAAAAATATTTAGAATAAAAACAAAATGATAACTTCCTAATTTTTTAAAAACAGAAAAATTCAGGATGCCAAATTTTTTGAAAAACTGAAAATTCAGAATAAAATTTATTGAAATTGAAATGTTAGTGTGTGCCAGTTTGCACAACTTTCGATGCTGCCCAAAAACTTACAGCTTTAACATGTATTTTTTATAAAACAAATTAATTATATTTTTCAAAATTCTGGATATTTTTATGTTTAAGTTTTTAGAATATGTTTTTTTTCTTCAGATTATTCATTTATTTGTAAAATTCAGATTATAATCTAGGTTCCAAATATTTTATTTTTTAAAATTTCAGAATTTTGGATTTTTATGAAGAATTTTCAAAGTAAATATGTTTCGGACTTTTAAACTAACAAAAATTCTACCCATTTAAAATTATTTCGTTAAAAAATTAATGCTAAGGTCATGTCATGTCCACGTAAATCCGGATATGCTACTGCGGTTATTTGACATGAATATCCTAGTTTTTAGGAAAACTAATCAATTTGCCCCACTCTAAAAAAAATATACGGGATTGTCCTACTTTTTAGTCTCTCGCAACCTGGGGATGCCAAGAAGTTAAGGACTTTTTTTTACGTTATAGTAGGAGGGCGCATCCTGGCGATGCGACCATGTACTGCAGTGATTTTTTTTTTTGTTATATTTTATTTATGGGTATAATTATTATTTAATTAATTAAAAATAATTAAAATATTTTAAAAATCAAAATAATAATAATAATAAATAGAATAAATTATTACATAATAATAATAATAATAATAATAATTTTAATTTTAATAATATTATTAATATTAGTGACTTATTGTTAATTTAAATTAATTATAAATAATTAAAATATTTAAAAAACCAAAATAATAATAATAATAAAATAAAATACATTATTAAATAATAATAATAATTTTAATAATAACAATAATTTTAATAATATTATTAATATTATTGACTTATTGTTAATTTTTATTAATTATAAATAATTATAACAATTAAAAAATCAAAATAATAATAATAATAAATTAAATTACATTATTAAGTAATATTAATAATAATAATTTTAATAATAATAAAAATAAAAAGAAAATTATATTAATAAACTAAAATAAAAATTCATTAAATTGAAAGAAAAAAATACATTAATTGAAAATAAAAAAATACATGAAATTAAAATTAATTATTTCCATCTAAATGTCCTCCAGTTCCACATCTACGCGGTCGTCGAACTCGTCTAGCCCTTTGTACGGCTTGAGGTTGTTGTGGTTGATCATCAATTTGATCATTATCCTCGTTATAATCTGTATGTGGATTAGAACCACTACCACCTGCTTCCATGTAATTTTGAGTTTCGACGTTATACATAGAATCAAAAGCAGCATAAGCCGACTCAGGAGTTGTGCAAGCCGACTCAGGAGTTGTGCATTGAGTACCAAACAATTATAGAAAATTCCAGTCCCTGGTTGATGAACGAAATTACATGGAAGCAGGTGGTAGTGGTTCTAATCCACATACAGATTATAACAAGGATAATGATCAAATTGATGATCAACCACAACAACCTCAAGCCGTACAAAGGGCTAGACGAGTTCGACGACCGCGTAGATGTGGAACTGGAGGACATTTAAATGGAAATAATTAATTTTAATTTCATGTATTTTTTTATTTTCAATTAATGTATTTTTTTCTTTCAATTTAATGAATTTTATTTTAGTTTATTAATATAATTTTCTTTTTATTATTATTATTATTAAAATTATTATTATTAATATTACTTAATAATGTAATTTAATTTATTATTATTATTTTGATTTTTTAATTGTTATAATTATTTATAATTAATAAAAATTAACAATAAGTCACTAATATTAATAATATTATTAAAATTATTGTTATTATTAAAATTATTATTATTATTTAATCATGATTTTATTTTATTATTATTATTATTTTGGTTTTTTAAATATTTTAATTATTTGTAATTAATTTAAATTAACAATAAGTCACTAATATTAATAATATTATTAAAATTAAAATTATTATTATTATTATTATTTAATAATTTATTCTATTTATTATTATTATTATTATTTTGATTTTTAAAATTTTTTAATTATTTTTAATTAATTAAATAATAATTATACCCATAAATAAAATATAACAAAAAAAAAAATCATTGCAGTACATGGTCGCATCCCCAGGATGCGACCTCCTACTATAACGTAAAAAAAAAGTCTTTCACCTCGTCACATCCCCAGGTTGCGATCAGCAACTGGGGCTAAAAAGTAGGGCAATCCCGTATATTTTTTTAGGAGTGGGCCAAATTGGTTAGTTTTTCTAAAAACTAGGATATTCATGTCAAATAACCTGCTACTGCTACTAAAACATCCAACATGTTTTCTGAGTTTTTAGTAAAGCGTCGAAGTTAGCGTGGGTTTGCCGAATTTTATAAATATCTTTAATTACGAAAAATTTAGAATTTAGAATTTTTATGATTTATGAAATATCTAGAATACATTCTTTTTACCGAATTTTTTTTTATAAATAAAATGGAGAACAAAATTGAAATTTAATATAAATGTAATAATATAGTATCTAAATATTGGGGTGGCTAGTAAATTTGTCCTATTTTTCTTGGGTAAATGACATATCTCTAGGATTATTGCACAATATTTTGCACTGGACAATAACATTTTATGTAGCAAAGGATACATAAATTTTGGTCAATAAGAGCAAGATCACTTATTATAATTATAATATTTTATATAACAAAACGTATCAAGTATGAGTGTTAAATTAAATATGATGATATTATTGTCATTATGCAAGAATTTGAAACTGATTCCATTCTACTTTCCAGTGTGTCACACCTCTTATAATGCCTATATAGTGGGGGTCAAGGTTTTCTACTAACATCATCTTCAGATTCGGGACCTAAATTTGATGTCGCTACAATTCCAGTTGTAAATGAATTTTTAGACGTCTTCCCAGAAGATGTAATATCCCTACCTCCAGAGAGGGAGATAGAGTTCTCCATAGACCTAGTTCCTGGTGCTAAACCAATTTCCATTACTCTTTATAGGATGTCACCTCTAGAGTTAAAAGAACTAAAAGCTCAATTAGAGGATCTCTTAACTAAAGGTTTTGTAAGGCCGAGTGTCTCTCAATGGGGTGCTCTAGTTTTGTTAGTTAAAAAGAAAGATGGAGGAATGAGACTTTGCATAGATTATAAGCAACTCAACAAAGTAACCATTAAGAACAAGTACCCTCTCCCTAAGATAGATGACTTGTTAGACCAACTTGGAGGAGCCACCATCTTTTCAAACATCAATCTTAGATCAGGATACCATCAAATTCGAATAAAGTCTGAAGATGTTCAAAAGACAGCTTTTAGAACACGGTATAGACACTATGAATTTTTAGTTATGTCATTTGGTGTAACCAATGCTCCGGCCGTATTCATGGATTATATGATCCGCATCTTCAGATCTTATTTGGATAAGTTTGTAGTAATCTTTATTGATGATATCCTCATTTATTCTTGAAATTTTGAAGATGATGAGTTACACCTCAAGATAGTGTTGCAAATCCTTAGAGATAAGAAATTGTTCGCGAAATTAAGCAAGCGTGAGTTTTGGTTAAGTGAAGTAAAGTTCTTGGGTCATGTGATTTCTCAAGGAGGTGTAATTGTTGACCCTTCTAAGGTAGAAACTGTTTTGAATTGGACTCAACCTAAGAATGTTACGGAAGTTAGAAGCTTCCTGGGGATGGCCAATTATTATCGTAGATTCATTAGGAAGTTTTCCCAGATAGCCTTACCTTTAACCCGTCTCACTCGAAAGGATAACCCTTTTGTATGGGATGAAGATTGTGATAACAGTTTTCAAGAGTTGAAAACTCGCTTAACCAGTGCACCTATTCTTGTGATTCCCGATTCAATCTTAGGGTTTGAAGTCTATTGGGATGCATCCTTAAAAGGATTAGGATGTGTATTAATGCAGAACCGTAAAGTTGTAGCGTATGCCTCTAGACAACTAAGACCCCATGAGGAAAACTACCCTACCCATGACCTTGAGTTAGCAGCCGTAGTTTTTTCCTTGAAGATATGGAGACATTATTTATATGGAGCTAAATTTGAAGTTTTTAGTGACCATAAGAGCCTGAAATACTTGTTTGACCAAAAGGAATTGGACATGAGGCAAAAGAGGTGGATGGAGTTTTTGAAAGACTATGATTTTGAGTTAAAGTATCATCCGGGTAAAGCAAATGTGGTCGCTGATGCCTTAAGTCGAAAATCACTCCATGTAGCCCACATGATGGTTAATGAGATGAGCTTATTAGAAGACTTTAGAAACCTTAACCTAAACATGATACCATTAGATGAAGGAATCCTACTATGCCGTATAGGAATCTCTTCTGATCTTCGTGATAGGATTAGGAAAGCTCAAGAGTATGATAGAGAGTTACAATCCAAGATAACTCAACCAGACTTTTCCATCACTTCAGATGGGATCATTCTATTTAGAGGAAGAATTGGTGTACCTAATACTGAAAATTTGAGAAGAATGATTCTAGAAGAAACCCATAGAAGTGTGTTATCAATCCACCCAGGTGCCACCAAGATGTATCAAGACCTTAAGAAGAACTATTGGTGGTCTGGGATGAAAAATGACATAGCAATGTATGTTGCACAATGCTTAGTATGTCAAAGGGTTAAAATTGAACATCAAAGACCCGCAGGTTTACTTCAGCCGTTAGAGATTCCAGAGTGGAAATGGGATAAGATATCCATGGACTTTGTAGTAGGGTTGCCTCGTACCCAAGCAGGGTACGATTTTATATGGGCCATTGTAGACCGATTAACTAAGTCGGCTCACTTTATTCCAGTGAAAACTACCTTCAATACCCTTAAGTTGGCCAAGATATTTATAAAGGAGATAGTAAGGTTGCATGGAGTGCCAGCCAGCATTGTGTCAGACAGGGATCCTAAGTTTACATCACAATTTTGGAAAGCATTCCATAGAGCTTTTGGAACTTGTTTGAATCTTAGTACCGCTTACCACCCTCAAACCGACGGTCAAACTGAGAGGACCATTCAAACATTAGAAGATATGCTTAGAGCTTGTATCTTAGAAGAAGGGGCAAATTGGGATACACATTTACCTTTAGTGGAGTTTTCCTACAATAACAGTTACCATTCAAGTATAGGTATCGCACCTTACGAAGCCTTGTATAGACGTAAGTGTAGGACCCCTTTGTGTTGGTCAGAGGTTGGAGATAAAGGAATCTTAAGACTAGATGTTATCAGGGAAACCACATAAAAGATTAGATTGATAAACGATAAAATGAAAATAGCCCAAAGTCGACAAAAGAGTTATGCTGACAACAGAAGAAGGCCCTTAGAATTTGAAGATGGTGATCACGTTTTTCTTAAAGTCACTCCCACTACAGGTATTGGAAGGTCTGTAAGAGTAAAGAAATTGAGTCCTCGTTTCATAGGTCCTTACCAAATCCTTCGTCGTGTAGGTCCAGTGGCGTACCAATTAGCTTTACCTCCTTCTTTGTCTGGATTACAAGATGTCATCCATGTGTCTCAACTCAAAAAGTACATTCATAACCCGTCACAAAGTTTACACCATGATTCAATCCAATTGAAACCAGACCTTACTTTTAAACCGGTACCAAGTCAAATTGTGGACCGAAGCTGGAAAACATTAAGAAAAATGGCAATTTCGTTGGTGAAGGTTGTTTGGGAAGGTATGTCGCCCGAAGATGCCACTTGGGAACTTGAGTTTGAAATCTTGGAGAAGTATCGTCACTTGTTTTATTTGGAAAATTTGTTTTATTAAGAATAATAGTAATAGTAATAGTAATAGTAATAGTAATAGTAATAGTAATAGTAATAGTAATAGTAATAGTAATAGTAATAGTAATAGTAATAGTAATAGTAATAGTAATAGTAATAGTAATAGTAATAGTAATAGTAATAGTAATAGTAATAGTAATAGTAATAGTAATAGTAATAGTAATAGTAATAGTAATAAAGAAGAAGAAGAAGAAGAAGAAGAAGAAGAAGAAGAAGAAGAAGAAGAAGAAGAAGAAGAAGAAGAAGAAGAAGAAGAAGAAGAAGAAGAAGAAGAGAGTACCATCATCTTCTCCATTATTTTGAAAATCAAGAGGTGGGTTTCCCTTTTTCTATTTCCCATTCATGCATGTATGAGATAATGTGTTCCATAGGTTTGGGATTTGGGGTTTAAGGGTTTGAAATGAAGAAAGGGATTTTTAATTTTATTCTTAGTTGGATTTAGGGGTTTTGAAATGGATGGTTAAAATGATTTATGCATGTGAAGTTCTATGACTGAAATTGAGAATAGATTATTGTAGAATTTCCTTGATGACATGAAATTATGCTTTTTTGATATGTTTGAAATTAAAGACCTTGAGTTTCACTATTGTGACAAATTAATTTGAGTAAATTGAAATTGTGATGTTGTTTTGATGTGTTCATTACTGATTTATTCAGATTTTGTAGCGCTATTGTTTGCAAAGATTATTAGGAAATTAGTGTGATTGAAGGAATGTTGTTAACTTAAAATTCGCACGACATATGTGTGATGTTTAGGTCATAACTGTTTCTATAAACCTTAGTTCTGAATGATTTTTAGTTTTCTGGAAACTAGACTCAATTACCTTCAAATTGAGTACAAAATTTGTAGTGTTTGATTGAATATTGATGCTTAAAAATGAGTTACAAGTTAGACCATAGTTATTGTTCTGTTTTTTTCTGTCATTGTAAGCTTTAAGCTTTCCAAAGAGTGCTCATTTACTCAATTCTGATACTTATAAGTTACTATCAGTTGACTCTGTAGTCAAACTCAGTTTTGCGTTGTTATAACATAAATTGGGGGCTATTTTGGGAAAAATCTATCTTAAGTATGTTATCTTGAATTTCATTTTACATTATATGATTAGTATGATTTAATTGACTTAATAGTTTATGTTATCATAAAAATTTTCAAGGTTGACTGTGTGGAAGTCTTTAATATATTTATTAATAGATGATGTTATAGATAGATATATATATGTGTGTGTGTGTGTGTGTGTGTGGACTGTTATATATAATTACTAGATATTTGATTAAGGTGAGAAGTATAGGATTCATCCTAGCTAGATGAATTCTCCGTCTATATACGATGGAAGCGACGGGTAAGCGAGGGTAAGTGGGGCACCACTTACGAACGTAATTATGTCTAATCTTACCAAAATAAAGTTACTAACAAGAAGAGGGCATTAGTAAAACTAATGTAGTCTTTATGACATGCTTGTTAGGTAGAGTTTAAGTCATTAGATTACTCACGTCTAATGGCTTAATTACTTAGAAATAGTCAAAACTATACATAGAAGAGAAACTCAAAAGATAAATTATATCTTTGAATCAAAATGTTAATTAATTTGGTTTCATTCCTTGGGACCCACTGAGATGTAATCTCATTCCACGTTATTTAAATGTTTTACAGGTAAAAATGCTTAGATCAAGAGTTGGAGAAATGAAATATATCAGTTTATGCTATAGCTTGCTTAAAATTTCTAGGGAATTATTTTGAGCCATGGATGTGTTATGTACTCCATTTTTTTTTTTTTGCTTTTTCTTTGAGGGATTAGTATGTGTATTAATACATTTTCATGACTTTGTGTCGAGATTTGTACTAACCATCTCTTTTGTCGAATTATGCTAATGCTCAAGTTATATTCTAGACAATTGACTTATGGTATTACATTTTCTATTTTATTTAATACACCAATATCATCATATTCATGATATAAGTAAGGTGTGAACAAAACACATAAACAAGCTATTGTTTGAACAGTTAGTAGGTCACCCCACTACAAGTAAAATAGGGTAAGATTTCCATCACTCTTATTTACTCCAACTCTTTTTTTTCTTCGTATTGAGTGAGTTGGTTCCATGTTTGAAAAAGGGGGTAAAGTGAGTAAGTTTATATTGAAAACTCTAATAAAATCACATGGTGCTCCTGAACAACAACTTAAATAATACTACCTTTATTTATATATATAACACCTTGTTTAATAAATTTAGCTAAAAATTTATTAAAAAGAAAGACAAAAAAAAATGAGGGAACATATACCTTACCCAGGAATAGAAAAAAAGTTAAAAAAATTGCTCAAATTATGCAAATTTTTTGTTCTCTTGGAAGAGAATTATATATGTTCCTTCAGCAAAACAAAAAAAAAAATCTTGCTTTATAAATCACCTCTGTAAAAGACTCTTCATTTGCAGTAGAACAATGGGTCTCACAAGCATCTTTATCTTTAATAAAGTTCTGCAAAATCTCCAAATCCTAAACAATCCTGGGATATAAATTATCGCCATGGATATGTCATATTTGGGACCACATCCTTTGAGTGTAAATTGACACCCAAAATGATAATAGCATTGATGATTTTGGTCTTCATTCTCCTATGAAACTACATCACTCTAAGAACTAACAATACGCATATATGGATATTAATGATCCTCTTGAAGATGATATGTGATGGATAAATTCGATAAGCTAGAACCAAAAATCTCATGTATAACATTATTAAGACCTTGTGTAGCCTGGGCCTTAGATTTTTGAAGTGTCTATGGAATGATTTATAAGCCCCTACAATCAACTTAATATAATTCATAAACTTCTTTGCGATTTCTATAAAAAATTTCCTGGTCTGAGGGAGATTCTTGGATAACATTGGTGCCACCTAATACAACGTTAAGGAAATAATCAACAAAAGGAGAATTAATAACACAATGGACATTATTACTTGAATATTTTTGTTTATACCTTTAATTTCGACCATGTCTGAATCAATGTTTTTAGGGGCCTACTTCTTAACCAACTTCTTTACTGCTGGAAAATCTTTATCAGATGGACTTTTTACCAATTTACTTTTCACTTCCGCATCTTCAACAAATTGAGTTAATCCATTACCATTAGAATATTTTCGACAATTATCTATAGAATTCCCTACAACCTTATATGATTCACAGAACAATGACAATTTTTCATAATCAATGTATACAAAAAATGCACACCCTTCATTTTCAACAAGAATGTGATCTCTCAACTCTTGTGTCATGTCTAAATCGACCAAACTCGGGTAAATTGTCTCACCATTTTTAAATTGGTTGCTTCATCAATAGATAAAGGAATGCCAACACCTGAAGCAATTGTGAAAATAATATTTGGCCTACAAAAGATACACTTTGCAAATCATTAAAACAAGAAAATGAAAACTTATAAAATCCTTTCCCGAGAGGAACAACCTGCCATGAGCCAATCGATTTCCATATTTTCAAAAAATTTTCACATAAAACTGATAACATGATTGGTGTATCACCTTTAGACATGGTGACTCTATCATGAAAGTTATTTTTGCAACTCGCCGAACCTAGGTTGTATTCGTCTTCTAGATTTTTGATAGCAAGAGCATGCCCTTTGATATAGGGTTTGGATAACTGACTCAAAAGAATGTTACAAGAATTGTTTAGAGCTTGAGCAAACGATTTTGAGAGGGGATATGGAGTGCTGACTGCACATCTACGTTGATTTGTGTTACAATCTTGGTTGGTGTGGAATCACGAAAAACAGACCATGGTAATGGTGAATTTTACATAACCGCCATTGAAACAATCAAAATGAGAAACTGTGATAAAAATAAGAATGAGAATTTGAAACACAAATTCATAATTCAAATTAGAAACCACATACATAATCAGATGTATAATCAGAAGCCAGATTCACAATCACGAGTCAAGATTCACAAAAAGTTAGAAATGCAAATCAAAAACCATGATTAAACAGGTTTGAAGATGAATATGAGAGCAATGCAAACGTGGGAAGTTCAATGTGAAGCAACGCGGACTTGAGAACAACAATATTATGTGCGACCTGTGAACTTGAGAGCAACAAGATAAACAGGGCGACGTCGGCGCCACCGGGGTGATTGAAATTAGGTGTCAAATCCTAACCCGTAAAAATTTCAAGATACTCCTATATTTAGTAAGAAGGTAGTACTTACTTTGTTAAACAACGGGTGATTTATTTGATAATTTCACAAATAAATAAAGACGTGTATAAAGAAAAGAGAGAAAATAATACTTTTACTAAATTACTCCGAATAAGTGTTGATTTATTCACCATTACTATTAATATAAAATGAAAGATAATGAATTGAGAGCAATGTGTGTAGTATTAATTAGATGATACAACCAATTCATCACAAAAAATTAGAGGAAAGTAAAATTGAAAAAAAAAAAATATTATATTAAAAGTTGATACCATCATTTATTTTTGGAGGATTTGTTTTTAACAAATAACTCATTTAGTGTGGGACTGATGTTGTATATAAGTAATATAATTTTTGTTTTTATTTGTGTTTAGTGCAAAATATTATTTCGTGATTTACTAAGTAAAAAATATATGTTCCTTAATTCATCTCTTATTTTGTTTTATTTTTTTTTAAAATATCAAAATTAGAAATGTTAATATTTTTTTCACTAGAGTTTAAATTTAAGTTCACAAATTCTTTTAACTCTTAGCTCAAATTTGTTGAGCCAGTGAGCCACTCACCTACCCCTTATTTGGCTTTATCTTATGATCACCTCAAAAATTAAATTTGCAAACAAAGTATTTTGTGATAATTCAATCCTTATTGTTTAGCAATGAAATGTATCCTAATATATATTTAGAATTTTCGTACCTCTTAATTTTCTACTTTTTTTTTTGTACCTCTTAATTATTCGATGGATAATACACGCAGCACATTTGGATAATATTTTGCATGAGCCACAAATTTTGTTCTTTTTTAAAATTCTTAAAAATTTCAATTACAAGGTTCTGATAACTATATGTAGCATATGTGTTTACCCCAATAGAAAGAAACATTAAGAAAAAGGGTTGTGAGAGCATTCATTCCTAATGTCGGCCACCTTTTTGGATAAAGTTGGGGGAAATGCATAAATTGCCGTACATAAGTAGATTAGTCAATATCTATATATAGCAAACTCTACATATTATTTGCTTCATAGGTACCTAAAGTGGTTGTAGTCTAACATAAATGAGTGGACGTATGTGTATTATTAAACTTTTGAGTTACTTGTATTCCATATTCTTGCAACCAGCTTATGTAATTTTATAAGGTGGTCCACGGTACGTGCTTTTATTTAGTACTGGACGTAGAATTCAAGTAGATAGTAGGTAGAATTAAGGGTGTATAAAAGACGAGTTATATTAAATTATGTGTATTTTGTTAGGTCATGTGGAGAATTTAAAGGTTTATCTACATTACGTCAAGAGTAATTACACAAGTTAGTGGATTACCACATCTAATCTCTTAAAACATTAGATTTATAGGTCCTTTCAATATCCTTCACTTTTCTAAGTCATGTGGAACTTCTAACTCACACTAGTTATACAATAATTTTCTCCTCAAGTGTAAGTTCATTTCATTCATCTGATTATGTTTCCCCTCAAGCGGAAGCTTTTTCATTTACATACACTTGCACCGTTGTTGTTGTTACATCACTATGACATGTCGTTTGAACACTCTTGATCAAGAAGTCTTTTGATACAAAGAGTCGGTTACTTTAGTAACCATTAACTATGATGCCACAATTGGGTCATGAGGGGTTCCAAAGGATTATCCACATTAGGCTAAGAGCTACTATACAAGGGAGTTGGATATCACATCTCAACTTAAAACCTTAAGGCATTGAGTCACCTTGATAGTAATATATAAACATTTTTTTGGAAAAAAGTTTAATTAACAAGTTAAGTTAATTGATTACAAAATTATTTTAGTTGAATAATACGAATAAAGAGTTAATCAATCACCAAATAATACTACGTACACATTTTGTTGTGAAAAAATAAATTTAGTTGAGTAATAAAGTAACGACATTGAATTGAAAGTTTATATCATTTAGATCATGTATGTAAAATTTTATGAAAATCTAAAATCATTTGATTTATTATTAAGATACATCAGAATTATCGTTTTATGTGTTTTTATTAAAATTCATTAATCTTTATGAATCTCAATCATCAATCAAATGATTTTAGATTTGTATAAAATTTTACCTGAGTGATTTATATGATATAAATTTCCAATCCAACGAGGAATTTTGTAAAAAAAATTATCAGTTAAAATGTTATTGAGCAATATAGAACAAATTTTTCTTCACTCAAATTTATGCTCAGACATTATCTCTCCCACAAACTAAATATTTTCTAAATCGGATGCCTTTCTCTTGTACCTTTCTAAAGGTTATTTGAGTCATTGTGTAATTTTTTCCTTTCACTTTCTACACAACCAAACAAGAGAAGAGAATATGTCTAGCTTTCCTTCTTTCTATTTTCTCTTAAAACAAACAACCAAAAAATATAATCATACTTTCTCCTCTCTTTCTTTTATTTTGCTTTTCTTTCTCTTATTTTTCCTTCCTCTCACTTTCCTTTTCAAACCAAACAAAGCATTAAAGAACTGTTCCTACAACCAGATTGACAATCCATTATTCAGAATGAATAAACTTTGTAGATTTACAATATAATAGTTTGAACTTGTATAATTAACATATTCAAGATATGAAGTTTAAATCTTCTTGGAGATGGTTATAAAATAGTTATTAATGTCACTAATTAATAATAATATTTTTTCCGTCATTTAAAAAATAATTCAATAATACATCTTTTTTATGGAAAATCTAATAAGACATTAATTTTAGCAACTATATCTAATTTAATAATTAACGTTGTTTTTTGAACTCATAATTAACGTTCATTTTTGTTATAAAAGAATTGAACGGATTGTTGATTTTGAAATTCATTACATCGTCCCCAATGGAGATCGTTAACCCAAAAAACACGAGTACTAAATAGGCACATTCATTGAAGACAAATATAAAATATTAGAGATAGTGTGTCCTTAATAAGACGTCTCTCTCTCCCCTCTCTCTTTCATAGAAGAATCACATATTTTTATATATTAAAACAAATATTTAATTACAATTTTATTTTTTTTATTTTTATTAATTCTTATAATTAGTTTCTGATTTTAAAATCTAACAATTTTGGTTATCATTTTAGAATTTTTTTTGTTAAGACATTATAATTTGACATATTTTAAATGAAGTGGTATACGATTTCGTTATATAGAATCATCTGAATGAAATAATTACTTATATTATTACTTAAATTATAAAAATGAATCATTTTTGAAGTTAAAACTAAAAATTTTAGAGTGTTTTATTTCAATTTAATGGGTGTAACCATTCAACATCACTGTATCATATATTATGTTATTTAAAATATGTCACATTACAATTTTTTAGTTGAAAAATTTGAGCAAGGGACTACATTTGTTGTATTTTAAAATTAGAGAACCAATTTTAAGAATTAGTAAAAATAAGGAAACTAAAATTGCAATTAAGCCTAAAATAAATTAATGTTGTTAAAATGCAATGATATAAAATTATTGATGTGATCTGTTTTATTTTTTTAATTGTTGAATTATAGAGAATAACTATTAATTAAGTGCTAATATCAAAATATTATAAAATAGTCCATATATCTTAGATCAACTAACAAATGTCGATATTGTTAAGTTGAACATCATGTTCTTGATTCGAACTCGGAGCTTCGCAGTTGTGTGAGTTTTTTGTAGTAATTATACCTTCGGAGATAAACGCGTCACTGAAAACTAAAAGTGGGTACTTTCTAGTGTAAAACTATTTTACACTAACATTCAATAACTACGTATTACTTTAAATGTCAATGTAAAATTATTTACATTGACAATATGAAAATTTTTGAACCCATTTTTTACCCAACACAAATATGAATTTTCTATATAGAATTTTGTTTTTCAAAAATCTGATTTAGAAATTAACGTAGCGGATATTTAAAATTTAAAATTTTGGGTGTGTGAAAAAAAAAAATTTACATACTAGAAATTCTATTTTCGAAACTATGGGTATGAAAAAAATATTGAGAAAAAATTTGCATGCCGAAAATTATGAAAACAAATTTTTTGAAAAACAAAATTTTGAATACGAGAAATTTCAGGTATGTAAACAAAATTGAGAAAAAATTTCTCATTACAAAAATTTCGAAAACTCAAAATTTGCGGTATAAAAAAATTTTAGATACTAGATATTTCACTCAGAATTTTCGATATGTAAAATAATTCAAGAATAAATTTGACATATTAAAAATTTAAAATAAGAAAATTTTAGTATGTAAAAAAATTTGTATATCAAAAATTTAAAAAAATAATTTCGATAGAAAAACAAATATAGATGTGAATACAAAAGATAGACTAACTTAGTTTAATTTTTTTATAAAAATATTTTTAAAAATTCATAAAAAAAACAATAAAATATAAGGATAGAAGTTAAAATGAAATTCTCTGACAATGTACGGTGATTGCACTCGTAATATATACCCATTAAACTCACTTAATTACTAGAAGGCTTTTATCTGCACAATCCTAAATCCTTTATGAACGGACATTTTTCGGTGTTGTCTAAATCACAGTGATATGTAATATAAGATAAATAAAGGAATTAATTCCTAAACAGTACTTAAAAGAAAGCAGGTCGGGGAATAAAGCGGGGAAAACAGTAGCAATATTTGTTGGAACTCTAAATGTACTCATATATTAATTTTGAAGTGTGATATATAGTTGGTGTATTAAAATTAAACCCAATTTAGAATTTAGAATTTAGAATATCGCAGACATAAACTTTGATTAAGAAAGGAAAGAAAGGAGGGTAATGTAACACGTGTCAGCAAAGGAGAGGTAGAAATTAAAATTAAGCATGAGAATATACATAAATTCTGTTTGGCTGGCTATCAATAAGGATGGGTATTGGAGAGTGGTGGTTCGTTTTGTACAGCAAATATGACCAAAAAAGTATAATCATATAGCAACCGCTGGTCTCAACATCGACAAAGGTTTGGAAGGTTCGGATTTGGGACGGCTAAAATTAAATTTCATTTTATAAATTGTTTTTGGTTTGAGTTTAATTTTTGCTCGATGTAAAAAGTTGTCCACAATAATTCACCATTTATATGATTTTAGATATCGTTTTATTATAATAAAAAGTGACGTATCAAAAAAAATTATATATATATTAATAATGTATATAAATTTAATCTATTTAATTTTTAAAAAAAATTATTAAAAATTAAAATATTTTTTAATTAATTAATTTTGTAAAACAGTCTTAAGAAATCAATTTAGTATGACACAATTGATAAATAGATAAATAGTAGTTATAGATTTAATCATTTGTAGATGTTTATGGAATAATATTTATTGGGAGTAGTAACTCCAATAGTAGCAAAAGAAATATTATAGAGAGAGAGGAATTCAAATGGAAAATGATTGTTTAGGAAAAGAAGAAGGACATTGTAGAAAAAGAGGCACGTGAAATGGGACATTGCAACGGAAATAATCAGAAGACATGTGGAGGATTCTATGGTGGATTCTTATTTTTTTTTTTCTCAGTGTTCATTGATAATTCTGTAGCTAATGAGATATACAAGGTGTTTCTATAATATGAGATATGCATGTCGTGAAACAGGGAAGATCTACTCCTGCTCATGCCGTGAAACAGAAAGATCTATCAAGATTAGAGGTGTTTATAGTGCAAAAGCTACTATGAATTGGATCATATTAATGATTTAATTTAGTTTTTAAAAACTATTTTTTATTCAAGTTCATTGCAGTTTTAAATCAATTTCAAACAAGTTCTTCAAGAAATTCTTTTGACAAAATAATTTCGAATTTTTTAAGAAAAAAAGTTTTTGATTCTTTTTAAGAAAAATATTTTTAAAAAAAATAGATATAAAAAATTTTTCGAAATAAAAGTTTCGATTATTTTTTAAAAAAATTATTTCGAAATTATTTTGACAATTTTTTTCGAAAAAATTTTTTCGATTTTTTTTAAGAAATTTTTTCGAGAAAAATATTTCAATTATTTTTAGATAAAGAAAATCGAAAATTTTTCAAAAAAAAATGTTTTCGATTTTTTTCTCAAAAAATTTGCAAAAAGAAATGATTTAAATTTGTTTTTTATTTTTTTGAAAAATAAGTTTCTATAGATTTCTTCGATATCTTTTCACCGGTCGCTAAAATTACATCCATTAGAGTACTCATCTCACTTGGTGCTATTCATAACTTGGTGGTACACCAAATGGATGTCAAGACCATTTTATTAAATGGTGATTTGGAAGAACAAATCTTTATGGAACAACCTGAAGATTTTGTAATTCAAGGACAATGTCTGTAAGTTAGATAAATCTATGTATGGTCTTAAGCAAGCTCTTAAGCAATAGCATGAAAAGTTTGATAACTTTATTATATCGAATGAGTTTAAAGTGAATGAAAGTGACAAATGTATTTATTACAAATTTGAAAATGGCATTTGCACTATCATATGTCTCTATGTAGATGACTTACTTATATTTGGTTCAAACATTCATGCTGTAAATAAAGTGAAATCATTGTTGAGTAACAACTTTGATATGAAGGACCTTGGAGAAGCGAGTGTAATCCTAGGAATCAAAATTACTAGGTCAGAAAAGAGAATTTATTTGCATCAGTCTCACTATGTTGAAAAGATCCTAAAGAAATATAAATATTTTAACTGTAATCCTGCTTGCACACCATATGATCCAAGTGTGAAACTTTTCAAAAACACTGGTGAAGGTGTTAGACAAACTTAATATGCAAACATCATTAGCAGCCTCGGGTATGCCACTGATTGTACTAGACCCGACATTGCCTACGTCGTAGGATTGTTGTGCAGATTTACATTATCATGCTATCCAAAAAGTCATGAGATACCTGAAAAAGGACCATGAGTCTCAAATTACATTATCAAAGATTTCCTTCCCTCCTTGAAGGATACAGTGATGCTGATTGGAACATTTTATCAGATGACTCAAAAGCAACCACTGACTATATTTTAGTAAAGCTAGTGGTCTTGTATTTTGGAAATCGAAGAACAAACGATATTGACTCAGTCCACTATGGAGTCTGAAATGATAGCACTAGCTACTACTAGTGAAGAAGTGAGTTGGTTGAGATGCTTGCTAGTTGAGATCCCTTTATGGGAAAAATCTATGACAGATGTGTTGATCCACTGCAATAGTACCGCGACTATTGCAAAAATTGAGAATTGTTATTACAACGATAAGAGACAACAAATATGTTGTAAGCACAGTACTGTTAGAGAGTTACTTTCTAAATGAGCTGTTATAGTGGATTATGTATGCATTGATGAGAATTTAGCGAATCCTTTAACGAAAAAATTAGCTAGAGAGAAAGTCCTTAATACAACCAAAAGGATGAGACTAATGCCAATAGAGTCACTCATGATGGTAACCCGACCTAAAATACTGGAGATCCCAAGAATTAGGTTCAATGGGTAATAACAAGTCGTGAAGTGATATGAGATGAACATACTATTATAAATCCGAGAAGCATAATTCCTGAAGCGATGATAGGATGAGATAATATAAACTCTTAATCAGATTTATACTCTATGTGGAGTGGAGTACCTTGCTACAGGAGTACTCTTGATAGACTCACCTATGTGAATGTGGAAGTGGGGCCACTTCCTATGGAATTTTGAGGTAGAATTCATAGAGCATTCACTATACTGGGATAGACGTGTAGGACCGTTAATGCGTGGACTTTTGAGAATACACCCGATGAAAAGGTTGTGTGTGGGTTTGATGTCAGAGATAGAGTTCAAGACTACGAGTCACTCTTGTTGAATTTGAATCTTACTTGCTATGCAAAGGTTTAAGTTATGAGACACCTTTGTTTATGCACGATCTTATAGAAGCGTTTGACGCTATTTCAGAAACATTTTTCTTAAAATTCAAGTGGGGGATTGTTGGAACATAGAGTATGTTAATGTGTGAATTTAAAAACTGTTGAAGTCCTACATTGGAAAACTCTCATATTTTGAGTAGTTTTCAACTCTATAAATACTAAAGTCCCACATTGGATAAAAAACATATGTGGGTTTGCTTCCATCACTGTATAATAAGTTTCAAACTCTAGTGATAAGTACACCAAAGTTTGATGCATTTTCTAACTTTCTCTTTTCTCATTTTTCTATTATGCTCGACTTATAGAAGCGTTTGACGCTATTTCAGAAACATTTTTTTAAAATTCAAGTGGGGGATTGTTGGAACATAGAGTATGTTAATGTGTGAATTTAAAAATTGTTGAAGTCCCACATTGGAAAACTCTCATATTTTGAGTAGTTTTCAACTCTATAAATACTAAAGTCCCACATTGGATAGAAAACATATGTGGGTTTGCTTCCATCACTATATAATGAGTTTCAAACTCTAGTGATAAGTGCACCAAAGTTGGATGCATTTTCGAACTTTCTCTTTTCTCATTTTTCTATTATGCTCGACTTATTTTTGAGCCACTTATCCCCTTTCTTTCTGACCTTTCGATATTTATGAGCGGTTTTGTACCGTTGTCTCTTCGATTTTTTTGAGCAGTTGTTTTGCCGTAGTCCCTTCGATTTTTTGTGCGATTGTTATGTCGTAGTCCCTTCGATTTTTAGAGCGGTTGTTATACCGTAGTCCCTTCAATTTTTAGAGCGGTTGTTATGTCGTAGTCCCTTCGATTTTTAAAGCGATTGTTATGCTGTAGTTCCGTCGATTTTTGAGTGGTCCTAATACCACTATCATTTTAGAGCAGTTTTTATGTTGTAGTTTCGTCGATTTTTAGTGGTCCTAATACCACTATGAATGGTTTTTGTGTTGAGGTCTTTTAGAGCTGATTTTTTTGTGTCGTAGTCCTTTTGATTTATGAGTGGTCATAGTACCATATTGTGAGTGACTTTAATAGTCATATTGATAGTGGCTTTCATCGTCATACGGAGGGTGTAATTCTAGAACGATTTTTTACGGTGCAGTAGAACTCCGATACATTGTATTTGGGTTGTTTTATCCTAGAGACTTCGTGGTTGATAGTCTGTCTTGCACAATTTGGATAGTGCCGCGAAACGTCTTAAAAAGAGCGACCTAGTCTGGGACTCAACCCAGTAATATCTTCGGTGACATAAATTATGATTTTATAAACAGGTTTCGAAACTCAAAAACAACAGTTGTACTTCCTCTACGTATTTTTGATGAAATAACTACTGTTTCCCTATGGAAATCACATGTCCAAAATATCTCACTTCCCATAGTCAAAATTTACACTATTTAACAACCAAACTCTTGTGTTTATGCACTTTCAAGGGAATTTTGAGATGCTCTTGATGTTTCTCCTTATTCTTAGAACAAATTAAAATGTCATCAATAAAGACAACCAGAAGCTAAATTAAGTACAAACGAAATATGTTATTCATATAATCCATGAATTTTGTTGGTGCATTAATGGCTATAAAAGACATTACTCTATACTCATAGCGACCATAACACACCATAAAAGTTGTCTTCTAAATATTGATATGATTGTATATTGACTTCAAATTGATCATTGAAATTGTTAAAGATTGGTTCAACAATTGATGTGTCTCCGGAGCTATTGCAAAAATATTTCCCTAATAGATATTAGATTTGTTCTCTTTAGACCTTTCATCGGCCATATAACATATACAACTTGCAACTTTAATTTGCCTAAATTTAGACTATAACTGCTTGTTTTTTTTGCTTACCTTTTTCCCCTTTAGGTTGCATTGTTTATATATGTTAGGAATAATTATAATGCAAACTCATATAAGTGAATTTCCCAATGCTAAGTTTGAGGGAGGTTGTTAGAGAATACAATTCGATAGGATTGTTAGAGTTTATCATTTTGATTGGTTGTTAGTTGCTCTACATACAGATATCTCATTGTAATATGAATCCTTTTGAGTCTAATTTTCTCTCAAAGTTTCCTACCCTCTCTAGAGGATCTCGGTTTACTAAGAGACAATCGTAAAATTTTGGTTGAAATTAAAAAAATTGAATTAGTGTCGAATTGTTTAGAAACCGTAAAAGAAGAGGGAGTTTAAGACTATATATATAGCTCTAGTTTTTCAATACAATTTGCACAAATCATAAACACTTTAAGTGTGTTTTTGAATTCCTTTCTTCTATACTTTTCTATTAGAGTATTTTAAAATGTAAATCAAATATCTCTTTAGGAGAGTATTAGTCTACTTGGGATCGGGGGAGTATATGAAGGAAGTCTATGTGTCGTAACAATTTTCATATATTATTATTCTCTGATTGTCATTTGACATTAATTATGATTTTTTCTCTAATTTTAAAATTTTGATATTATATTTATGTGTTTTAATTGTTATTTAAATTGAACTCTTTGTATATTTTCTTAAAAACAATAACATACAAAGAAAATGCAAAAGATTCTAATACGATCAAATGACAACAAAGTTCAGATACGACTTAGTGTGACACTCATTTTTGTGTAAACATTTACAGCAATACAGTATACTGAAGTTACAATAAAAAATTATTAAATCACCAAATTGTAAAGGAGAAAGAAATAGTATACGTAAGTATAGTATTTGTTAGTGATATTATTTTATCCATTTTAAATAAACATATATGTGATGGAATACTCGAAAAATATTCTAGCATATAATAAATTTCCTTGTCTTTGTTTGTGTACCACCATAATGTATCATCCAATCAGTGAGATAATGGGAGAAGATCTTGCTGTGATGGGAATAATGTTGCGTTAAAGAGCCCTTTATCACAGAAAGCAACACTTGTTGTTAGCACCGAATATCTCCCTTTCCTTTTATCCCTACGCTTTTTTCCTATCTTAATCACTCTTACGTACCTTTTTCCTTCTCTCTCTCTTTTTAATGAAATTTAATTAGCTTCTCATAAAGAAATCGGAATGTGAGGATGACGTATATATGTTTTATTAATCTCTTTCGGTTTAAAAGATAAATACCATTTTTTTAAGAGACTTCGATTTCTCATAATCATCTCATCACCCTTGCTACGTATCTTAATTTAGGGTGACGTAGCTATTAATTAACAAATAACCAACTGAGTGAGATCCTTTAAAATCAGTTAATTGGAAAACTATCATTTTAATCTTTGATTATATAAGACACTGTTAATTAGGATTTATTTTTTAAAAAAATTATTTATCATATCATATGTAGTGGTTGAGGCAGGACCAGATTGTCTCATGTTAAAACTCCACACAATCAATGATATTGACCATTAATTTGAAATTAAATGGATCATTTTACAAAATAATAAAATTAATTAGGGGTAAATCACAACTTTTATTCTTAAATGTATAAAACGATGTTATTTTAGTTTCTGACTCAGGAAAAAACTCAAATTAGTTATCGAATCAACAAAATACTAATCAGTTTAGTCTATGATATTATAACATTCATAGACTATTTTGATAATAAATTATATCTTTTTAGGAATTTTTATGATAGTATAAGTTGAATCTTTCAAGAACTATTTCGATTATTCGAAGACTAATTTGAATTTTTTGCTGAGTCAGAGATCAAAATAACAGATTCTTATACTTTCAATGGCTACCTTAATTAATTTTATTATTTTGTGAAATGATTCATTCGATTTCAAATTAATGATTGATATCGTTGATTGTGTGGAGTTTTGACCGCACACAATTTTTGAAACCATTACATATGGTACAACCAATAATTTTTTTGGAGTAAATCCTAATTAACAGGTTTGGAGAACGAAATTAAACGTGCATGAAAGGATTTTGTCCTTAAATCATAGTTAAACTCGCAAATACTTATATTGTTAGATTAGACGTCATGTTTCGGGTTCGAACCTGAGAATTCGTAGTTGGATGCGTTAATTATTGTAGTATTTACCATCTCTTCTAAGACAAAGCAAAAAGAAGTATATAATTTAATAGAATTAAATTGCTATGCAATGTCAATGTAAAAAATTTTATATTGTCAACATATTACAACTATTTATGGATATAATTTTAGAAGTAATTTTAGTAAAAGTCAAAATTTTTTGATAATTTATTTACTGTTATAATTAATTGTAAAAGTTATTTACATTGATTGTATACATAAATTAAATTTAGTTTGATATTAATTAATACTGCACATTTTTTCTTATCCATTGTAATTAGATTTGTTTTTTTGTTTTCTTAAAACAAAAAAGTTTCGATATAAGTTGAGTTCCATAAATCTATCAAGGAATTTAAGGTCATCCGAAATACTAAATACGCCTTTAAACCTACTGTGAATGTCCCAACATACAATATTACCCCATCGTACTAATGTTGCATTCTATTAATCGACTTTGTTTGATAAAATTAGTTGATAGGTAATAATATATATTTTATAGTTTATATATAGTTGTTTAGTTAATTATTCAATTAGTTGATAGGTAATAATATATATTTTATAGTTTATATATAGTTGTTTAGTTAATTATTCAATTAGTTGATAGGCAATAATATATATTGAAAATACATTATATTACGAATTTATGAGCTTAAGATGACTCATTTTAGAAAAATTCTAAATTTTGAAATTAAAGATAATATTTTACAAGAGTTTATAAAGAGAAATATTCTTCATCTTATAAGCCGATTTTGTAAAGATGAGTTAGATTAAATATATATAAAATTTAAAATAATATTAAGATCTATCGATTCAGATTATCCATCATTTATATATATATACTAAGTTTAATTAACATATACTAGAAATAAAAATGAATATTAAAAAAAAATTAAACTTTACATAAATTAAAGATAAAGTCTCAAAAGAATTGACTCCATATAAAATCTAAGAATAATTAGTATAAAAAAAACATGACTCAATACCATGTATGGACCATATGATTGCAATGTTTTCAATCAGTTATCTCATAAAGCTTCAGAATTCTCAATTCCAAACTTCAAGTTGTAGCAACGGTTGTTAATTATTGTTGTCCTTAGCCATTTCGTGCTTTTCCAAGTTTGATCAATATTTATACACGTAGCAGAGTTGTCACAAACTTTTTGCCCGATGGAGAAATGACGAAAAAATTATTATTATTATTATTATTATTATTATTATTATTATTATTATTATTATTATTATTATTATTATTATTATTATCTCATCACACAATCTTAATTATCAACATAAAATACATAATCAACAATATATTTTTGTTGTTAGTATAAAACAGTTTATATTGACAATGATCATTAGACATTATTATTATTGAGTCAAAAAGAAATTATTATTATTTTATGGCAAAATATGTTCATAGTAGATTAAAATATATATTTTTCATCTTTGATCTTTTAACTCATTTTCATTTTGATCATTTATCTTTTTTAAGATTGAGTTTGATCCTGTATCAATTTGAAATATGTAAATGTTAGTCCTTTTCTACTATGGCATTGAATATAAAATGGAAAAATGATTACCTAACAATAAGGGTGGAAATAGGTTGAGTTGGTTTTAACAAAATCTGATTTGTTAAAACATTTAAAACTTAAGACTGATTTGTAGTCTATTATAGACTTTTTAAGCATGAGTATGCCATTTATGAAAGTCTGGCACTGTTTGTTAAACTACTTAAAAATATATTTCATATTAATATTTTTAAGTAAATAATCAAACATTTTTTTTATTAGATTCACAAGCTTATAGGTCATAAAATTAAGTACTTTTTTTATGTTAATATGACGTTTTACATAATTTGATTTATATGACGTCATATTTCAATTATATTTTATTATAACATATTTAAATTTATCAGAAACCAATGTAAATAATATGATTAAACTACTAAAAGTTAGAAAATTTATAAGTTAACATAAAATTCAAAATCTAATATATAATAATAATAATAATAATAATAATAATAATAATAATAATAATAATAATAATAATAATAATAATAATAATAATAATAATAACAATAATAATAATAATAATAATAATAATAATATTATTATTATTATTATTATTATTGTTATGATTATTATTATTATTTACTTAAGTAGGCCGACCTCTTAAGCCTAAAACACCTTTTTTATAACATGTAGTCTGACCTTCTAGCTAAATGGGCTACTAAAAAGTCTAATTTGACATAAGTCTATCGTAGATTAGGTCGTAGACTTTTGTCGGCTGAATTGACATATTTCCACCCTTACTTAGGTGGATCTAGAAGAGCTTTGTCGTGGTGGAAGGATATTATTGTTAACAATGATAAACATAGAAGGGAGGAAAATGAAGAGAGGAGGAAGACAAAAAACCCTCTAAGGTTTCATAAACCAAATGAACAACAAGCTTAGTGTGATAGGGTTACAATAAGTATATGTACAAGAGAATATAAAAGTCTAAAATACCCTTACTACTAATATATAATAATATTATCTAATATATCACCTCAAACTCACAATGCATTAATATGAAACATCGAGAGTTTGTCAACCAAAAAACGAAAACGTTTAATGGAATGCATCTTTGTGAATAAATCAGCAATCTGTAAGGAAGAGGAGACAAAAGGTAAGGTAATGGTTCCATGTTGAAGATAATGACGAGTAAGATGACAATCAATCTCAATGTGCTTGGTGCATTCATGAAAGACCGAGTTATGAGCAATTTGAATAGTACTCTTGTTATCGTAGTGCATCGGAGTTGGCTCAAAAAGAGAGATACCTATATCAGATAGAAGCTAATGCAACCAAATTATTTCAGCAGTAGTGGATGTCATAGCATGATACTAAACTTCTATAGAAGAGCAAGAGACAATGTCTTGTTTCTTACTCTTCCAAGAAATAAAATAGTCTCCAAGAAAGATACAGAATCATGTGGTGGACTTACGATATGTGGTATCACCAGCCCAATCAACAATAGAATAAGCACATAACTTCAATGAGGACGCGACCGAAAGAGAAGGCTCTGAAATTGAGTTCCTCGTAGATAATGAAGAATACGAAGAATAACTGTCCAATGTGCTGTAGTGGGAGAGACAACAAACTGACGGACAATATGAACAACATAAGAAATATCATATCTGGTAATCGTAAGATACACCAAGCTACCAACCAAAGTACAGTACAAAGTAGGATCTGGTAAAGGAACACCATTCGAAGGAGCATATTTCACATTCAACTCAAGAGGAGTATTTGCTACTCTATTATCAGAAATACGAGTCTGTTCAAGAATGTTGACAATGTACTTGGATTGAGAAAGAAGGTAATCTTTAGGAGAGTAGGCAACTTCAATCTCCAAGAAATAGCGAAGAGTTCCCAAGTCCTTCATCTCAAACTGTTTGGCTAAGTGCAATTTCAACTCATTGATTCCACTAACATCATCACCTGTAATAATCATATCATCAACATATAAATAAAGTATAATGCGACCGTAAATGGTAGACCTTATAAACAATACAGAATCATGTTCACTGGAGCGAAAACCAAGAGAAGTAATCACAATAGAGAATTTCTCAAATCAATCTCGAGGGGCCTATTTAAGACCACATAGAGCCTTTTTTAACTTACACACTTCCTCATGATCATGAGAATCTCCTTATAGTGGGACCGTAGAGACTTCTTCATGAAGCTCACCATTTAAAAAAGCATTTTTTACATCCATTTGGGAAATATATCATTGACGAATAGATGCAACTACAATAAGAGTGCGTATAGTGGTCATGTTGGCTACAGGAGCAAAAGTTTCTTCATAATCCATACGATATTGTTAAGAGAATCCTTTAGCAACAAGACGTGTTTTATAACGCTCAACCGACCCATTAGACTTAGTTTCGATCTTGTATATCCAACGAAACCCAATAGCACGCTCTCAAAAAGGAAAACTTATTAATTCCCAAGTATCTGTTTTATTCAATGCAGAGAGTTCTTTTGCCATAGCCTGCTGCCAAAGAGGATCAAGAATAGTCTCTTTATAGGAAGAGGGCTCAGAAAAACTGTGAATAGAGGTTAAGAAAGAAGCAAATGAAGTTGAATAAATAGAATAGACAAAATCAGGTAACTGAGTAGACTTATGATGACGAAAGGGGTAACGAGGAGGCGAAGACGGAGGATCAACAATCGCAGGAGGTGGTTGGACAGCTAGGGGGACAAGAGGGATGTCATCATGTGGAGTAGTAGTATTTGTCTTGCAATTCTCAACATTACAATCACTAGAAGTATTATCATTAGGACCTAACAGATCAATATGGGTTAGTTCTGAACTTTTAATAATCTGTTAATCAAAGGAAAAAGAGTAAAAATGGATATGCTCAAGAAAAACTACATTATGAGAAACATATAGTTTTCTTGCATGGGGATATAACAACGATAACGTTTTTGACCATCCTCATAACCAAGAAACACACACATGGCAAACCGAGAAGACAACTTACTGCGCTCTACTTGTGGACGAAGAATAAAACAAGTAGAACCAAAGACTTTCAAAGAATAGTAATCAAGGATAGAAGCATACAATTTCTCAAAGCGAGACAAACCTGATATGATAGATGATGGAGTTCTATTAATAGCATGAACAACAGTAAGAACAGATTCCCTCCAAAACTCACTGAGAACCGAAGCAGACAACAAAAAGGAACGAGCAGTCTCAATAATATAACGATGTTTCCTTTTAGCAACTCCATTTTGTTGAGGAGTATCAGTACAAGATGTTTGGTGGAGGGTGCCATCATAAACAAGTAATTCAGATAATTATTAGAGGTATATTCACCACCTAAATCATAGCGAAAAAACTTTATAACATCATTATGTCGAGTCTTGACCATGACACGAAACATATGATAAATGTCAAAATATTCAAACCGTTTTTTCATCAGATAAACTCAACAATAGCGAGTGTAATCATCAATAAAAGAAACATAATATCTAGATCCACTTAAAATTCAGATTGTTTTTTCATAAGATAAACCCAAACATCAGAGTGAACTAAATCAAAAGGCGCATATGAAACTGAAACACTTTTACTAAACGGTAAAGTTGGAAATTTAGCAAGTTTACAACCACAACGATCTAGTTCCTGAAACACTTTCACTGATTTGTAACTTTCCTAAAGCTCCGGTAGAAGCCAAATATTTTAATCAAGAACCAGAAGCATGTCCAAGGCGAGAATGCCACAAATAAAAAATTAGAAGATGAAGAATTCAAGCGAAAACTAGATAATAAGTCAGCAGTGGTTGTTGAGGCTACAATATCCAGGACTCGCAGGTCATCCAAAACATAAAGTCCCCCTTGTCTATGGTATATCCCAATCAGCCTCCCGGAATGTGGATCTTGCACACAACAAGAAGTGGAAGAAAATATAACTGAATAATCGAAATCACATATTTGACTAACAGAAGCAAGACTCAAAGTGAGATTAGGAATATCATAAACATCATAAAAAGACAAGTTAGGTGTGGAGATAGAACCAATGTCTGGTAATGGCATATGAGTACCATCAGTAGTCATAACCAACGCATACGAGGCAGGATTCACAGACACAAAAGATTTATCATCATATTTCATATGGTGAGATGCTCCAGAATCAAGAATCCATATGGAAGGAGATATATCTGACATACTAGAGGAGTTCAACCCTTTAGAAGAGGTGGCAGACAATGCATGTGATTGAGTGGCAAGAAATTTTTGAAGTTGTTCTACAATATCAGATATTTGGAAAGCAGTCTCATATGAGTATACAGAACCAGAACTAGAGCCAATGGTAGGAGGAGTAGAAGCAACAACATTGGACGATGGCCCCCTAAAATTCTTCTTATGTGTTCTCCCCAATTTCGGACAATGTGCTTTCCAATGACCTTTTTCTTTGCAAAAAACACATTCATCATTACCAAGTCCAACTCTCCCTTGAGATTTTCCTTTTTGAACATGAGCAATAAACAGATGGAGGAGTTGAGAGAAGTCCCTTATTTGACACACCAGAATGAGTCTTAAGTCTGATTTCTTCTGCCAACAACTCACTAACTACTGATTTAACATTAGGAAGAGGGGAACGATGCAAAATACCCCTACGAAGGCCCTCAAAATCATCATGAAGAGCCATCACAAACCAAACCAGACATTTCTCCTCTCTCTGATCAATGTACCCTTTGACAGCTTTCAACTCAGTTGATTCCATAAGAGCCAATTGATCCCACAAATTAGTCATTGGCGAATAGAATTCCTGAATGGTCATATTGTTCTGCTTAAAGGCCTTAATATCATTTTCCAACTAATAACGTTTTGCAAAGTTAGACTGGACATACAAACGTTTCAAGTGATCCCAAATCTCTTTAGTAGTATCATATTTTGCTAGTTGCCCTCCTATAGACAACTCAACAGAATTATTAATCCAAGTAATGATTTTTGAATTACTAACATTACATGTTTTCAAATCTTTTGCATATTTAGCTTCATCCCTTTTATCTGTAGGCTTAACATAAGTTCCATCAACATAATCCCACATATCTTTTCCAATCAAAAAACTTTTCATCACATGACTCCTATAAGAGTAATTTTGTCCATTTAAGTGGACACTAACAGCTTGAAGAGAATCATCCTTAGCACCAGCCATAACAACTAATGAACAGGAAAATACGACAAACACAATCAATTGGAAACATAAAAGGAGAATCGCGCCAGAGATAGAAGAGCAGAATCGCGCTCGAAACAGAGAGGTAGAATCGGGTCGGAAATGGAGGAAGCAAATCAGCACCGACCACAAAACGAGTCGCACAAAAATCAACCAAAGTTGTGGACCACTTTATAGTAGATCCCAAAATCAACCAAAGTTGTGGACCACTTTATAGTAGATCCCAAAATCAACCAAAGTTCTTTGATACCGTGTTAA
Source organism: Cicer yamashitae (assembly GCA_037974755.1). Lineage (NCBI taxonomy): Eukaryota > Viridiplantae > Streptophyta > Magnoliopsida > Fabales > Fabaceae > Cicer > Cicer yamashitae. Next base: position 22,208,090 of record JBBPBQ010020323.1, read on the forward strand.
CAATGATAAACATAGAAAGGAGGAAGATGAAGAAAGGAGGAATACAAAGAACGCACTAAGGTTTCATAAACCAAATGAACAACAATCTTAGTTTGATAGGGTTACAATAAGTATATACAAGAGAATAGAAAATTCTAAAATACCCTTACTACTAATATATAATAATATTATCTAATAATTATGAGGTTGGAGGTGCGTGCTAAGGGGTCAATGGGTAGAAGGGTTCTGGTCCTTTAATGTTTTGGGTCTAGTGGGTGATTTGGGTTGGTGCGTATCACAGCGGCATTATCTTTAGATTGGGCTAGACGGGAGGGAGTAATGTGTGGGGATGGCATCATAACTTGTTTGAGTGGAAGGAGGAGCTGGCGGCACAGTATATGTCATTGTTTGCAAACGTTCATTTTTAGGATGAGATAACATATTCTTGGCATTTGAACAATTCTCATAGTGGTTCATACTCTGTGAAAGAAACATATCAAATCATTAGAGTGTAAAGGTAGTGCACTGACAATATAAAACAATTTTATACTATCATTCAATTTTGACCATTCAATTTTGACCATTCAATATGCCACATCGTATATTTTATAGTTTTCAAATCAACGACTGTTATCTAATTATTAGATGTTGTGACGAGTTATAATTGGATGATAGTGTAAAGTTGTTTTACAATGGCAGTGCGCTCTCTTTATTCTCAAATAATTATGTATATTAGAGTATAATTAGAAAATTATAATTAATTTTATTTTTAATATTTAAAGAATCTAATTTATTTTTTTAAATAAGTTAATTGTTGGGGCAGAGAGAGTCCAAAATATCATAAATAAAAAAACAACAACAAAAAACTGAGAAGGAAAAACATAAAAAATAAAAGCATGGCAAAGAGGTTGTCTTTTTTTTTTTTTAAATAAAATAAAATAGGAGGTTCTCTTCTAATTTTCTCAAAATATTTTTATTTATTTTTAACAGATATTTCGTCCAAACTTTAATGGTTTATAATTGTACGAATATCACATATTGCAAGTGTTCGAATCTTGAATCCCTACTGTGCCAAAAAAATCGTAACAAACGTATGAAAGAAGGGTCTATAGTGATTGGTGAACATGAAATGAAACAAGGTAAGATGAAATCACGGGAGCTTCATAAAAAATCTGATCAAACTGAATAAACTCATCGATAACGGAATGGGTCATTATATTCTTAAAATGATTGAGCACATGTTCTGGATGAAATGCACTAATTGAAGTAGTTGCATTTAGAGAACAAAGTCCTATTACAAAGGAGCTTCCAAAAAAGTTAGAAGCTGATTGGAATTTTAACTTGAAAGAAACCGACAAAAGATACCAGGATAAGTGTCCAAACAAGTTTTATTCCCAAATATAGAATGTCACATTCTATGTATAAAAATTATAGGTTGCCTTTTTTTAGAATATTTTTTTAAAGTATCTAATTATTGAATATTAATAATTGTGGTTATGTTGATCCAAACTCGTATGGGTATCGCTGAACTCTAGTAGCATAAATTTTTAGATTTGTCCTTTTATTTCTAATGTTGTTCGTTGTTGGTTTTTTTAAGAAGTTTATAGATTTTTCTTTTTTTTGTATTTAGCCCTGCTAATAACAAAAAAAAAAAAAAATTAGATTAATGGTTTATACAATTGCAACATCATACTCTATCAATGTTTTATAGAGAATCTAAGTCTGATAGAGAATAACAATGTTTTCATTTTAACAAAACTAGCATTTAGTTCGTGCCAGGATAAATTATAGTTTTACAATATTTTTTTTATAAACTTACATAAATTTTATTCATATATTAGTTTAAATAAATTTTATTTAGAGATGTAAATGTTTAGAAATCATTCAGAGTTTTAATTAAGAGGAAATTTAATTGAAAAAAGGCGAAGAACTTTAATTGTAGAAATAAAGAGGCAGTTTAAATTTTTCAAATGCTTAAAAGTCATTCTTCATAATTTCAATTAACGAGGATCAACGATAAGATTATTTTTGTTTTACGACCGAGACAATGACTCAATTGATGTCAGTTAGATAAAAATTATTTTGGACTGAATCCATGCTAATGTCGGCTAAACCCAACACAATCGAAATATACCTAGCCCAATCAGATAACATCATAGAGCCTTCTCGAAACTAGGGCAAGTCCCCAATGGATGGAATACGAAGTAGCAGTCCAATGTAATTCACCCGGATTTCCCATCATGACCACAAGATGGACAAGAGAGAACATGGTGAAGACAAACACGATAGCGCAGCTATGCACTCATTCTGAGCCACTTGATGGTGATCACACCGTAATCACAACCATTAAATGACGCTCACCTTTCTCTGATTACAAGGACATGCGTCTAACATTATATGGTGATGTGAAGATCACAAACTCCGTCTCTGATGATCACAGTGAAAATCTTCTAGAAATCCTAGAAGGAGTCATTATATAAGTAGGACCTATTGAGTCACAAAAGTACACACAAATTCTAACCTAAAATATCTTTCACACTTTGGCGAATTCTTATTTGATCATTGGAGTATGTGTAGGTACACCTCCATACAACGGGATGCAGACGAAGAAAGTCAACATCTTCTACCATCCATTGTTATGTGACGTATTCGAGGTCAAGCTCTTATATTCAGTAACTTCGGTACTAAATAAAAATAAAGAAAAATAAATGTGTTTTTCATAACGCAATTTTATAAACCGAATATCAATCAAATTATTGTATAAGTCATAAAAAACGGAGCATATACTTCTTAAGAGTGTCAAGTACCGTTGTTAGAGTTTAAAAAAACTTTTAAATATTAGTCTATAATATACCATTTCTACCTTAAAATTTTCTATGAATATGATATGCATGGAGTCAAATACTCAAATTAAGTTGGATTACTAATAAAAATACATCAGTTATTATTGAAAATTCCCTCTTAATCTCTTAACACCATTCCTATTATTTCTCATGAACAAACTGTAAAAATCAAACGACCTGTGTAGACACCAAACAGGGCTTTGAAAAACAAAGGATAAAATCTCTTATATGTTTACTTTAAGTAGAAATTCAAAATTGTCCGCTGTTTAGCGCATCCGTGTGCATAGGTGTGTAAGGCTGTAAGCAAGTGGGCAAAAGGACAGAACCGTATGCTTTCCCTTTACCAATTTTTCATTACGGTTGGCTTCCCTTTATATGACAATTGTTTATTGTTTTAAGGTAAAAGTTGTGGCCTATATTCATAAAGATTTCATTTTCTTAGTTACGTGGCTCTTTCCTAATGGTTCATATGTTTAATGTCTCAATGGTATTGCTACTCACAAGTGTAAAGGAGCCAAATAATATGTCACTTACTATTGCTGCCGATCTTAAATATAAGCAAAAGTGATGTTAATTAAGAATAATGATTCAATTAGTTTGTTATAATTGAATGATGTGATCAAAGATAATAAGTAATACATGCGTTTAAAGTCAGTTTTTACAATTCTATAATTAATCTCTTCACATTATTAGAGGTGGAAGTCGCTCTAATAAATATTGTTGATTTTGTAAAAAATTTCGATGGAGAAGCCAACGACATCAGTATTTTTAGAAGATCAAAAACTCTTTTTTTTTTTTATTTTACAAACGTCTTCCACCTCAATTTGAATTTTTGTGAGAAGAAAAATATGCAGAAGAGAAAGAAAATCAGATTTTTTAATCTTCTAAAAACATTGTCGCCGCTGAGTTCTCCAAATTCTTCAAAATCAACAATCTTCACAAGAGCGGTTTTCACCTCTAAAGGCGTGACGAGAGTAGTCGTATATCTTCGGACAACATCATCGACCTCAAGCGTCTGTGTCACTCTTTGATCTTAACAACAATCTATATTATGGTTGTTGGTTGCATTACAATTTTCTATTCTTAGATTACATTTTTCATACGTTAAATGTTTAGAATAATTGTAATTTAAACTCGTATCGACAAAATTATCAATTCTAAGTTTGAGGGCCATTAATATTAATGATTCAATTAGTTTATTAGAATTAAATAATAATTCAATTAAGTTCTTAGAGTTAGTTACCTTTGATTTAACTAGTTAATTTCTTCTATGTTAGTCAATTTCTCTCTTTATATATAGAAAACTTATTAACAGAGAAGAAATAACTAACATAGAGCAACTAACTAACTTTAAGCTAACTAATTTTAACAAATTAATTAAAATTAATTAATCACTGTTTTAACTGCATTAGAGTCTTCATATTTAATTAATGGTTTTTTTTTAATTAGAGACTTTGACTAAGATAAATAAATAAATAAATAAAGAAGGGTTTATATATTGAGTGCATGATGAGGGAAAAAAAATCTCATTCTACTTTTAATTTATTTTGTGTGTGTTTATATAGTATTCTTAACACCATTGTCAACGATGCCCAATCTAATACTTAAAAATACATCACAATAATTCTTGCACAATCTTTAAATAAAGTAATTGTTGAACTTCTTTTATCGTAAAAAGTAATAGTAATAAATTAACTGGATGGTGTCTACTGATCTAATAATATTCTCCGAAAAGAAAAATTGTAAAAGAACGTAGAGAAACATAAAAAAGGATGTTTACTTCGATAATATGTGCCACAATTATGTATATATGATAATTAATATACACAACGTCAAGGGTCAATAAGATTTTCCTCCAATAGTACGTAAGATACATGCAATTTTTAATCCAAATTAATTATAGGTCAAACACTACACAATTTCCAAACTTTATAGCTACGTTACAATAATCAATCAATTGGTAAAAGGCTTCAAATAGTACATTAAACTTTATTTCCAAGGTTAAGGTCCACTAATGATCCAAACTAGCTAATTCAATAATATACTAGTTTTTTATTGAAGGAATCTAGAAATTCGTCAAACAGGGACGGATAAAAGTAACTAAATGTTTAAAATATGCTTTTAATTTATGTAAATATCCCATTTTTTATTTTTAATCTTTATAAAGAGATAGAATTAGTTTTTAGGGTCTTTGTAATTATACTATTCTTTTTTCTTTTGGTCTTTCATGTTTTATTTTAATCCCTGCCAAATTTATTCATATTGAAATTGATTTTTGCAACTTAATTTTAGTTTTTTTTTAGTGACTAAAATCAGATATACTATATATATGGGGAATAATTTCAATGTGAATAAATTTGTAAAGACTAAAACAAATTAATAAGGACAGAAAAACAAAAATTGGTGTTACACTAGTGTATATATTACATCAACTTAGAAAAAACAAACAATTACATGGACTAAAATAAATAAATAAAATGGTATATTTGCAGAAACTAGAAGCATAATCAAACTAATTAATTAGTAATAAATTTAAATAACAATAAATTATATTATAATAACAATTTTTTGGGAGAAAATAAAAAAAAATAGTTAAATAAATAGATAAAAAAATAGTTAACACAATTTTAAATAGACTTAATTGTAGTTTTGATCTCTTATTTTTATTAATTTTTACCAAAATAGTCAACAAAAAAAATTAACTAAAAAATGGCGATTTGACTTATTTTAAATGACATGGTATATTATCTTATGATGGAGAATCATTTAAATACATTAATTATTTATATGTTATTAATTAAATTATAAAAATGAATAAAAATTTCATTTGTATTAATTATTCAACATTTCCGTACCATATGTCATGTCATTCAAAATGTGTCAAATCACATTTTTTGTTAAAAAATCTTGAGAGAGAGTCTAAAACCGTTGAATTTTAAAATAGAAATTGATTTTGATTTGATGAAAATAAAAAGATAAAAATTACTATTAAGCCTTTTAAATATAAAGTAAATGGTGTACGTAGTTTTTAAAAAAATAATAGTCAGCGCAACCTTAAATTTAAAATATAATAGATATAAAATAATTAAAAAAAATTCAAGAAAAAAATAAGGCTAAATTACATCCGCAGTCCCTTAACTTAATTTCAGTTAACGTTTTAGTCCTTTATCTTTTTTTTTCTCGAGTTGGTCCTTTATTTTAATTTTAAGTGACAATTTGATATTTTATGTTTTAAAATGTCAACAATGTTATCCTTTTCTTTACGAAAATTCAAAAAAATCATCAAAATTTTCAACCAAAACCCATAAAATTCATTGTCATCTTCAATAAAATGCAAATTTAATCAAATTCATAACTTAAATCTTTAAATAAACTCATATTTTCATTCTTTATTTGATGTTGTTGGAGATGAAAATATGAGTTTATTTGAATATTTGAGTTATGAATTTGATTAAATTCGCATTTTATTGAAGATGATAATGAATTTTATGGGTTTTGGTTGAAAACTTTGATGATTTTTTTGAATTTTTGTAAAAAAAATTATAACATTGTTGAGATTTTAAAACATAAAATATCAAATTGTCACTTAAAATTAAAATAAAGGACCAACTCGAGAAAAAAAATAGATAAAGGACCAAAACATTAACGGAAATTAAGTTAAGGGACCGTTAGTGTAATTTAGCCAAAAAATAATAATAACAAAATTCTTCCGAAAGATAGATAACTGATGAAAGCAAACCGGGGGATATGCGGCTTAATTAACAATTGATAAATACCACAAACTTCCATATGCTTTTTGGCGTGGTAATAAGAGTAACGAAAAGAAATATGTAATTTGAGCGTTGAAATTCAAGAAATTGGAATAGTCTTATTTGAAATTATAAAGGAATAAAGGGTTAAAGGTTATATAACTCTAATATTTCATTATAATTTGTCTTAATCAGAAATACTTTAAATTTGTATTTGAATTTTTTATTTTCTCTTATATTTTTGTATTAGAATTTTGTGAGATATAATTCAAATATTTGTTTAGGAAAATGCGTTATAACGATTTTTACATAATGTTATTCTATAGTTGTTATTAGACAACTGTTGTAGTTTTTCTCCAATTTTAGAATTTTTCGCGTTATATTCTTCTATTATGATTGTTTTTTTAATTTTTCTATTTGTTAGTTTATTTTCTCAACATTCATTGTTTAGGTAAAGTGTGAGTGATCAAATCTTACGTTGATTAAGAATGAGATAAATGTTTAATATATAAAAATAGTGATTCATATAAATTAATCTTTTAAGTTTTTGAATTGAGATACGATGTCAAAATCTCTTATAAATCTTAAAACATTTGACTTATTATTGCTCTCGTGCTCCATAGACTCCCTAACACACCAAAGAATAATATGTAAATAATATACTCTTTGAAAACAAGTTGTAAATAATATACTTGTACAACTAAACTATACATTTTCCAATTTTTTTATTATGAAATAGCAAAAGATTTATATGAAATAGAGAACACAAAAAGCATTTTAAACCAAATATTAAGGTGCACCGTGAAATTACTTCGATGATTTTTTATATGTAGATTTTTTGAGTAATTTTACTTCATGTGAAAATTCTTTAAATTCTTAAAGTGGTTTAATTTAAGTAAAAATTCTTTAAGTTGTGTGACTTCAAATAAATTTTTTTATAGGGAATTAACTTCAAGTAAAGCATTACCAAAACTTGAGTAAAGCACCGAAACAACTCAAAGAAGCAAAGTAAATATCATAAGTTTAAACATAACTTAAGCTACACAATGTGTGGGTGAGATATTCTTGAATATTTTTTGTAGAGCTAAGAGAAATATCTAAAATATCATGCATGTAATCCTAATATGAATCAAGCTCTAACATGGCATAAAATCCATTTGAAGATTCAACTAGTGTATCACAGTTAGCATGTCTTATGAGTTGCTTTCGAAAAGTGTGTCTAGAGTTTGAAGACATCATATTGAGGCCAAGACAACACAAAATAAAAGTTAGGAGACAAGTCTACAATACAAAGATAGATATTAATACATAAGAAGATTAGATATCTAACGATTCTAACTACATAAAAATTAAGTTGAGATCCCCTTCATTCAGTGAACACTTACATTTGAAGAGAGATAGATATATAGAATAACTAATAACTAATAATAATAATAATAATAATAATAATAATAATATTATTATTATTATATGTGTTTATCTCTCTTTAAAATGATCATTAAATAAATAGAGAAGATTCTAAGTGAAAAAACAATATATTAATTACAAATTTAGAGTGTTTCTATCATGTTCTACATTGCATTTACTCTTTAATACAATTCTTTACTCTTAAGTGAAATCCTATGAATTGTTTCTCAAAAAAAAAAATTATATACCCCTGAATGTTAATGTGAAAAGCATGTATCACTTATCAATAATCGTTGATTAGAGCCTTACTGACTGCATTCATATATCTTTATCCCTTTCACCGCCCACATTAATTGGAATGTGATTCTATCTCTATTATATAATATTTAATATTATATAACATATACTAGTATATTATTAGTAAAGGACTTTTAATATAATTTTGTAAAAGCATAAATTCTACCAAATGTGCTTGCTCGTCCGAATTTGGTAGGATCACCCATCTATTTTTTGGGTGAGGGGAAGTTTGATCATGTGAGAGCAAGACCAAAATATCCAACCCTTTAATTAATCCATATTGCTTGATTAGTAAGGAACCTTCTTTTTTTTGGCAAAAGATTAGTAGGGAACTTGACATCAATTACATCATGATTCAGTAAAAAAATATAAACCGAATTTCAGAAATGAAAAATATGAAATTTATCTCTAATTTGGTAACTAAATTTGATGATTGATGAATTAGTGACCAATTTCATTTTTCGATTTTTACATGATACAAGCTACAAGGTTTTGTATGATAAGATGTGCTCTGTTTGGCGAGAACAAACTAGTGACTTATAGCTATTGAGTTATAAGACGTTTTGGGGTCATTTAAGTAGGTTAAGACTAACTATACATGTGGGTTAAGACTAACTATACAAGTAGGTTAATCACATTTTCTACGTTTCAACAGGTGTAAGTTCGTTTCACATTCTTTTACTTTTTCACAAGTGTGAGTTCGTTTATTCATCTGGGTATGGTCTCCTCACACAGATTTTTTTTTTTGTCAACATACATTTGCATCATCATTGGCACCATAAACATCAACAGGACACTTCATTTGACCACGATGTTGTTAATAAGATTTTTGATACAAGGAGTTTGTAACCTTTGTTGAACTATCGGCTCTGATATTGATATCGGATAATGAGGAGGTTTGAAAGATCATTTCATTGAGTTAAAAGTAACCAACCACACAAGGTGGTTGAACACCATATCTTCACCAAAAAACCTGACACTTGATATACCAACAATAACAAATACACTTCCCTCACACTTGATATACCAACAATAACAAATAAGTTTCCATGATCAAAATAGACTTGTTTAATAACGATTCTTGTAGAGCTTATAATATTTTTTTACTAACTCATAACATTTTTTGGTATGCTTCTTGAAATAACAATATACCATTTTTTTCTATATTTTTTCACTCATTAATCGACATCGATTGCAATTCCATGAGTTATCAACTAACTTAAGCCAACTTATTTGGTTTTTTCCCTAACATACCCTTAGCAATAAAAATTATGTGTGAGAGAACATAGTAGAAAAATATGAGTAAACTATTATTTTGATCTCTAAAATTGTAGAACGTTGTTTTTTTAGTATTTGATTCAGCAAAAAATTAAAATTAATCATTGAATTATCAAAACGTCAATCAATTTAGTCATCGACGTCATAATAGTCACATACTATTTTGACAGTAAATTGTATCTTTCACTGATTTTTAAAATAGTAAGTTATATCTTTCAATAACTATTTTAATTAATTAATGACTAATTTAAAGTTATAGCTAATTCAAAGACAAAAAATGATGGTTTAGCGATAAAAATGTCATGAAATTTTACCACATTTCTAGCTAAAAGAAATAATTTTCTTAAAATAGATATTTTTATAGATAGCTAATTGGATGGATAAATAAAAATGAAATGTAGCTGATCAAGCAAGCACATATACTCAGTGGTGGTTGCCAGTTGCCATGTAAATATCTTGGAGTGGCATCTGCTTGGCACTCTACAAGTCGACCATTTGGTTCAAATTGAAAAGAAATAGAAAAAATAAAAATGAAATTATATCCTATAGTGTTGAACTTAGTTGATAAGCTTCGTAGGTTGAGTGGTGTTGCTTTATAATTTATTATATAGGCAGACAAGGCGCATCTGGTTACTCTATTTGCATTCCTCAATTTGTGGCAAAACATACACTACTATAGTTGCCTTTCAATTTCTCAATGTATTCATTATTAATAATTTGTTTTATGTCACATGGTATTTCGTATGTTCGGTATTATTCTATATTAATAATTATAAGTAAAATTGGTCTCATTATTTAGAAATAAAATATAAATAAATATTAATCAATTTTATTTTTTATTTTCACTATCTTACAATGAGTGTTACTTTAACAGAAAAAAAAAAATAAAAAATGAATGTTATCAATAATTTTCAATGCAACTTTAATTATTTTTATTTTATATTACTTTAATTATTTTTATTTTATATTACTGTTCAATGATTCCTATATACACAACTTTCAAAATATTATTATACTTTGTATTTATAATAGTAAAATACTCACCAATAGTTAAAATACGTAGTTTAGTAGAATGATTTCTCTATTTCTTTTAATTATTACATTTCTTAATATTTGTGCAAAAAGCTTAAACGACATTCTTTGTGAGACGAATGAAATAATGTCAATTTCTTTGAAATATCTGTTTGTTTAATTTAATTTAATTTAATTTGAAATATTTTCAATGACATCGAAAATAATTTAAATTAGACTTAATTTTTTTATTTAAATTGGAAAAATTAAATGTGATCAATGAATTGTTTTAATATACGTAATGTCCTCATTTATATTTCATTTGAAATGGAGTACTACATGCTTTAATTTTTATTTTTTTTGCTTTGAATTGATCAACATCATAACCTTTTTATTGTGCACCTAGTGGTGGATAAATTGGTCCTATATGTGTGTACAAACCACAAAACTTTTATACGTACAAATGCAAACTAAACAGTGACAAAAGAGGGTCAAGAAAGATAGAGAGAAATGAGGTGAGGCTTGTATAAAAAAGGGGTCCTCAAAATGAAGACGTGACGAGCATTCATTTGTTTTCCACATACAAATATATTCCATTAAGACTATGAGATTGTGTTGTGTGTTTTTTAGCCGCCAATCATATCTCTTCCTACAAAGTTGATTCCTTTGCTTCCTTCTTAAGCCATAATTTCGACCAATAAATGTCCTTTTCTGTCTCACCTATAATTGGTAACATTACTTATGTGCATGGTGTCCGTGCTTTTTCTTCATTTAGTAAGGTTATGGTGCAATATTGTCATTTCTTCTACTCTCTTATTCTTCTACTCTCTCTTTATACAACAACAATAGTATTGATGGTTGAATTTTCAGAGTTTGTGGAAAATATGGAGTTGATTGATATCCCTTTGATGGGAAAAAAGTTCGTCTGGTTTCGAATAAAAGTATCAAAGTAGAATAAAAAGTTATCGTATCCACGTGTACTTGAGCGATAATTAAGCCATTAAACAATAATTATAATCTTAAGTTTTAAGTTCAAGAGAGTAATTTTAGTTTTGATAACAAAAACGTAAATCAAATAACAATAAATATAATTTGGGAATAAAACAGTGAGATAAAGACGTTTGGATTAGATTTTATCAATTTCGCACTCTCGCCTCCTAGTGATTAACAAACATATTCTCTGTTAAACATCAATAATATCATCATCACTATCCAAACACCATTAATTCCTTAATGAGTTGAGAATTCAACCTTCTATTCTAAATATCGATTCCTTGAATATTTAACAAAGAAGTTTGCATTAAACACTAATGATTTATGACTATTAAACCTAATTCTATTTCTAGAAATTAGATTCAATATATGATTTATCATAAGTCAAGATTTAAAAAGTATTTTCCAATAAAACTTTAAACCAAAGATCAAATTGTAGATGATCAAGCTAATCAACTTGAAGAACAAGGATAACTCATCGAAATTGATGTATAACTAAAACATATATATAAATCAAAAGAGATACATGATAGGTTGATTGATTACATCTAATTCTAACAAGATGAGTTTAGCTACTCATGGTAGCCATGGAAATGAGATCAAAAGGGAAGAAAGTCTTTAATGATGCCTCAAGATGAGTTTTTCCCTCAAAATCTCTTCTTTAGGTTGTGGTCTGTTGTTGCAAGTGAAATGTGCTTCTTTTATATGACATGCAAGAAGGTAAGTAAGTGACCAATTCGTTGGACGAGTAAAAATTTATTGGGCGAGTTGTGCATTTCTTCATTATGAAGAAAGGTCCTAAATCTAGAAACTACCTCAATTCGTCTGGCCAACTCAGACCCTCCTGGCTAATTTGCTATGAAATTTCTCCTCTTTTGTTTCTATTTCGAATTTGCATGGCCTATTAGGTTTAGTTGGGTGAATTTTTTCTGGTTTGGGCTTTAAGTTGCAAACTTGCTTTCGATCCAATCTTTTTCCAGAAAACACCAAACAAGTGATAAGATGTATTTTTTCCAGTCTCTTATGAAATACTCAAAATTACACAACTATTATAAAACTGAGGGTTAATCAACATGTTTGTTACCAAACTAAGTCAATAAGTGTCTTTAGTTTAAATCATTTATTGCATCCTGTTGACGAAAGATGCAATAAGGAATTGAAAGATTGCTTGTTAGTGGGTGGGCAATTTTATCACTCCCTAATTTGGTTGAAATGTCCTAGAGATAATTAGGATCCCAAGTCGTTCCATTTTAACAATTGTTGGAGGAAACTCAAAGATTTTTTGACATTTTTTGAGAAATGTTGAAAGTCTTTCCCAATTAAGGGAAATAGGGCCTATGTTATAAAGGAGAAATTGAAATTTTGAAGGAAAAAATAAGGTAGTGGAATAAGGAATTTTTGGTTAGATTGATTTATTCATTGACAACAAAGTCCGAGAATTGAATGAGTTAGATGTCAAGGTGGGCAAAGATGGAAGTTCACTAGATGTATAAAAAAGAGGGAGGTGGAGGAGGCTTTTTGGAAAAAGATTAGGGTGAACGAAAGCTTGTTAAGACAACAGTCAGGAATGAAATGGGGAGAGTAGAGAGATTCTAATACTAAAAGTTTTCACGTAGGTTTTGAAGTACGCCAAAGAAGAAATCAATTAATTGCACTAATGAATGATGAACTTTCGTTGGAAGATGTGGAGGCAATGAAGGGTGAAGTAAAGGAAATTATTTGGAGTTATGATGGAGACAAAAGTCCAGGTCTATATGGACTTATATTAAGTTCATCAAGGATTGTTGGAGATTTATTAAGGAAGTCGTCATGGGTTTTGTAGCACAATTCTATATTAATTTGATGTTGCCAATGTTGAGACAAAATCTCAATTTAATGTTTTGATGAAAACAAACAAAAAGTTAATTAAGAATGTTAATTATGATTCTAAATGTTATGTTAATTTAACTTGTGCTTTTGAGTGTATTAATTTAAAGATAGGATTTAAACAAAGTAAAGAAATCAGCATAAAAAGGCAAGAAACTGAACAGACAAGAAAGGAGAACATTCTTAACAAAATCTAGAAAACGGAGAATGTTCTCCAGTTTCAAGAATGATCATCACAGCTCCAAAATCAATCAATCTCCACAAGTTAAAAGACGTTTTAGCCTCTGGATTTTACGTCTATATCATCAGCACTTGGCAACGAACAAACTGAGATGATCAGATTCAAAGAAACTACTCGAATCACAAAGAGAGAAGATCACGAATTAGCAAGACCAAACAGATCTGAACCTTCTCCAGCTTGACTGTCAAGAACGAAGAACATTCTTGACAACATTTTGATCATTCTCCAGCATGTTAACATTAATCTCCAACATGCTAACATCATTCTCCAACATGTTAAACATAAATCTCCAGAATGATAACATCAATCTGCAGAAAGTTCTCATCAGTCTCAAGAATGATCAGATCAGTCTCTAAAATGTTCAGACCAGTCTCCAGAATGATCATGAGTCTCCAAAATTTTCAACATCATTCTCCAAGAGACTGTCATCATTCTCCAAGTTGTTTTGGCAGAATCAAATCTCTAAATTGAAGCAATATCATCAACAAATATATATGAGGTATAAAGGATCATTAAACACAAAAGAAATCTGATCAAGAATGAAGAAAAACGCCCAGTCAAACAGATTTCATAAAGTGTTCAAAGGCTGGAATATTTTTATTCATATATATTGGTTTTGGTCAAAATTGACACAGCACTACCAACAGCTCTTTTGACCATTATTAAATGTCCTAAAAGCCTATAAAAGGAAGGCCAATGCTAAAAAAAATATTAGAGCTTCAAGTACTAAGAAAATTCATTACTCATTTCAATGATACTTGAATTTCTCTCACTCACATACATTGAATCAATTCTGATTTTTCCCATTCAATTCCTAGAATCATTCTTGTGTATTTCTCTGTCAAATAATCAGAACACAAACAAGTGTTGAGCCCTCTCAGATTCTAACAAAACAATCTCATCATTTTGTAAAACTCGAACTATAAGAGTTTAGTATAGTTTTGGTAGAATGTAAGAAATCTTATCAAGGTTGATAGGTGACCTGATTGAATTCTTTCTGGGTGGAAAGGTTTTAACTTTGTAACAGATCAAGGTTGATCTGAGCTAGGTGTTGTAAAACCAAGACAGTTCTTTGTTTTGAACACTTAGTGGAAAATCTCACGGTTGTGAGGACTGGACGTAACCCGGGTTGGGTGAACCAAGATATATCCTTGTGTGATATCTCTTCCCTTATCTATTTACTTTCAGTATGATTAATTATCACATTAAATAGATAAGTTAAATTGTTAATTTTAACTAAACAAGAGCGTTCTCTTTTTTTTTTTTTCTGGTTAAAACCAAGAATGTTCTCCATTTTCTGTTTTCACAACCAAGATCAATCTTGAGTTATTTTGTTCAAGTTTTAACAGGAATTTTAAAATGGTGCATTTACAATTCAAACCTCCCTTCCTTGTAAATTGGCATTGCTACTTCAGCCAAAAGAAGTAATGTCCCCCTTCTTTTCATTAATCCTGAAATTTGATCAACTATAATGTCTAGGGGATTATAGACCTATTTGTTTGGTAGGTTGTTTGGTAGGAAAACAGATTGAAGATAGTACTTAGTAATTTGATATGGTCAATTAGACGACTTTTATACTTGAGAGACAAATATTAGATTGTGTAGTGGTAGTAAATGAGCTCATAGAGTGGGCAAAGAGAATAAAGGACAAATGTTTGTTGCTAAAATTGGACTTCAAAAAAACATATGACTTAGTGAATTCAAATTTTGGAGTTTATGTTTGGTAGGACAGGTTTATCAGGAAGACTGATTGCATAGATGTGTGCATATATTTTTTTCAAGTTCAATGTCAGTGTTCGTAAATAGTAGTCCCATAGATGATTTTAAGATATCTTCGGGTTGATGAGGAAGGCAATCGAAATCGGGTCTTACAAATGTTTCTTTGTTTCCAATAATTTAGAATTCAATATCCTCCAATATGTGGATAATGCAATACTATTGGGTGAAGGCACATGGGGAATCTCTGGAGTATGAAAACTATGTTGAATTGGTGTCCAATTTGAAGGTGAATTTTTTAAAAACTAATTTTATCGGGTAAATTTGGAGTTTTTATCATCAATTCGGTATTGAGTAGTTTATCATGTTTCTCCTTTTCTTTTTATAAATCCCCACAGAAGGTTTTACCCGGAGTTGTTATCATCAATTCGGTATTGAGTAGTTTATCATGTTTCTTCTTTTCTTTTTATAAATCCCCACAGAAGGTGTTAAAGGAATTGGTACAAATTCAAATAATATTTCTATGAGACGCAATTTCAAATAAATTGACGCATATTATAGATCAAATAGATCAATTTTTATTGACTTAAATGTCTCTTATCAAAAGGAATGGAGAGAGAATTATATTATTATAACGAATAGTTTTCTCTCCAACTGTACATCATTAAATATTTATATCTATTTACTTTTTCTTCCATTATAAATTATATAATTTTATATATTAGAAAAGTTTACTCTATTCTAATTTGTTAAAGTATATAGGTAAGCCATTAGCAGTGTATTTCTTGAAAATCTACTTCGCATATTGAAGTACCAATGTCAATTTACAAGAAAGGGGGTTTGAATTGTAAATTCACCCTTTTAAAAATTCATGTTAAAAACTTAAGAAAATAACTCAAGATTGATCTTAGTAGTGAAAACAAAAAACAGAGAACGTTCTAGATTTTAACCAGAAAAACGAGAACGTTCTTGGTTAGTTAAAATCAGTAATTCAGTTTATGTATTTAACTTGATAATCAATCAGACTGAAAGTAAATAGATAAGGGAAGAGATACCACACAGGATATATCCTGGTTCACCCAACCTGGGTTACGTCCAATCCTCACTACCGTGAGATTTTCCACTATGTGTTCAAAACAAAGAACCTTCTTGGTTTTACAGCACCTAGCTCAGATCAACCTTGATCTGTTACAAAATTAAAACCTTTCCACCCAGAAATGAGTTCAATCAGGTCACCTATCAAAAAATGTTCTAGTTTTGAACACTTTTGAGTTATGTTTGACTGGTCTGGATTTCTTCATTCTTGGACAGCTATGATCTATTTTAATGATCCTTTAATCGTTAGATATATGATTGATCAGATTAGTTCAATATAGTGTTTTGGTTTGCACAAAACAGGCTGAAGAATGATGATATAAGGCTGGAGAATGATGTAAGAAAGTTGGAGAATGATGGTCAGTAAGCTGGAGAATGTTTGTATCATTCTGGACTGATGTCATCATATTTGGAGAATGATGTTGGTCATTCTGGAGAAAAATGTTTGCTGCTGAAGATCAAGTGTAACAGGCTAGAGAATGTTTATCAATCTGGAAACTGATGTTACACTGCTGGAGAATGATGTTAGCATGCTAAAGATTAATGTTAACATGTTGGAGAATGATATTAGCATGCTGGAGACTAATGTTATCATGCTGGAGAATAATCAGAATGTTGTCAAGAATGTTCTTCGTTCATGACAGTCAAGCTGGAGAAGGTTCAAATATGTTTGGTCTTGCTGATTCGTGATCTTCTCTCTTTGTGATTCGAGTAGTTTCTTTGAATCTTACCATCTCAGTTTGTACCTTGCCAAATGTTGATGATATAGATTTAAAATCCAGAGACTAAAACTTCTTTTAACTAGTGGAGATTGATTGATTTTGGAGCTGTGATGATCATTCTTGAAACTGGAGAACATTCTCCGTTTTCCAGATTTTGTTAAGAATGTTCTTCATTCTTGTCTGTTCAGTTTCTTGCCTTTTTATGCTGATTTCTTTGCTTTGTTTAAAACCTATCTTTAAATTAATACCCTCAAAAGCACAAGTTAAATTAACACAACATTTAGAATTATAATTAACATTCTTAATTAACTTTTTGTTTGTTTTCATCAAAACATTAAATTGAGATTTTGTCTCAACACATATATCATATACGAAATAAATGTTTGACATTGGTTAATTATTTTAAAAAGGTTCACAAATTAATTATTTAAAAGAGAATTATGTATAAATTATGTCATGAATAAGTTAATTAAAAAATGAATATGTATTTCATTAGTAGTGGGATTTTCTACATAAATAATTGAAGAAAATTATAATTTTCTGCATAAATCATACACGGGACAAACTAATGTTTGTCGCTACTCAATTAGTCAAATGATGGTCTTTCACGAATCGGTTATTTAAATGATAAATATGTATTTCAATACTAATGTATTTCTTAAATATCTTCCTAATCAAAATTTGAAGAAAATTATAATACAATAATTATAATTCATTGTATAAATCATAAATGATACAATTGTTTTTCATTAATCAATTAGTTAAAGTTGGTCTTACACTGGAAAAATATAAATATATGTGTATTTTATTATTAATGTATTTCTTGAAAATCAAATTCCTATATAAATTATATATGCGACAAATGTTTGTCATTGGTTAATTATTTAAAAAAATGTATTTCAAAAATTAATTAAAAGATAAATAGGTTTAAGTCGTACAAAGGATAATATTTATCATTGGTCATTTAGTTGAACAAATCTTATTTCATGAATAAATAGATAATATTTTATTACATTGAGTTGGTATTTAAGTTTAAAGTAGAAGATAATAATTCACAACCATGATTTGGAGAAAGAAGTTTAGAGCTTTTTTTTTATAGACAAATGTTAGTAGTTAGTTAAATTATCATTTTTACACTTTTCCCACGGTTTGAACCATGATCATTTGACTCCTTCCTTCAACCTTTAGATCAAACCAATTGAACTACCCAACCCCCTATTCAGAGCCTTTAGATGCTCCAAATTCATTCATTTATCGATCTTCAATTACAATGCCCTACAAGTGAAAAAGAAAATGAATAGATGAAGAAAATTATACTTATACATCTTCAATTTGTAGTTAGATGTATGTTATGGTATGCATAAGGATAAATAATTCTTGTGATTTGGAGTTGTCATTCGATTTCTCTTGAATCCTAATAAAGATCATTGTTAAGCAATGAAGTGAATGCTCATCTATTAGAATTACTTTCGTAGTAAGGTTAGTTATGCTTTTGAATTGATGAACATGTATTAGATTTCTACCCAAATTCATATATAGATGATTATTTTGAATATAGAAAATATACTTTTGCATATTGAATTACCTTTATTGAGTAGTGCCTTGACAATCAAAATTTAAAAATAAAAAATAAAAAGTGTAGTTTTATCTGCCATTAAAGCTGGATATTTTGCTGATTAAAGCTTTTAAATAACTTTTGGGTATAAAGAAATTCTTGCAATATTTAGGATCTTTATATAAAAATTCTGCATGGCAATTGAGTTAGATAGTTTGTCTTTTTGGATTTGTAATAGTGGTGCAATTATTAGTTACATAAGACAATCACACTTAAAGGTATATTACTATAATTTTAAATTTCAGTGATTAATTTCATATCAGATAAAAATGAGTTAAATGAAGAATTAATATGCAAGAGAGATGATTTACATACTCAGTGTCTTTAGATATTGAATAAAACTGTAGTATATATATTTGATAGTTCTAGTCTTTAATATGTCGTTGCTCCTCGTAATCCTTTGACTCCCAAACATATTTATATGTTTTAAATTATTTATCGAGTTTAAAATATTATCATATTAAAGTTTCTTACAAACTAAAAATAATTTAAGTTGTTAGTTGAGAATGGTCAACAGCCATGTTTAGGGTGAACTGGTGCTTAATTAGTCGAGTAAGGGATCTGTCAAACCAGAAACCATTAAAAATGGAATTAGGAAATTCTTTCTTGGTTCTTATGAGTTTCACTAAGGTCGTATGAATGTTAGGACTGATCAAAGTCACGTGAAGTAGATATTTCGACCTCTAAAACTCATTTCCTTGTTTAGATCTCAAGATACCAAACACAACTATAATATAGGGAACGCTAAAAAAAAAAAAAAAAAAAAAGAGATCAGCGAGTGGATTTAGTGCTAGAAAACATTGTGAAACAGAGGGGAAGTAATGCTAAATGCAGAGTGGTAATACACGTGATAACTATCATATTTTCACATACTAATCGCGAGTTTAGTCAAATAACGACAATTGGAACTGAGTCTTTGTAGACCGTGATCATGGTCAATAGGATAATACAGTATGTCTTTTTTTTATATAAATACTACTATATAGTTCATTTGAACCACACAATAATTAAACAACTTATTTTCATTACTTCTGTTTATCTTTAATCTTCAAAAACACAACATTATACTTAACACTATTTAAAGAAGTTAAAGAAATTACGGTGAGAATTGAATTATTTTTTAGTGTAATTGTTTAAAATATAAAGATAATTATCGTTAAGAGCAAATAGCTGATTGATCGGCTAACTCATATGTTCTACAACAAAACTTATGCCTCTTTCCACCGCAAAAACATGCAAATAATAAACAAAATGTAAAAATACAATTAATTAAGTCAAAATATAAAGTGACTCTCCTTCAAAGAAAATAATGACTTCACGGTATTAACAATTTTGATATTTGTCAATTAAACTAAGACTTAAAATATATATCTATATTTGTTTTATTACTATAGTTTTATAAATATAAAAATGAATATATGACATTAAGTGGGGCGACAATTAAGGGGGTCTAAGTATCATCTATAAATAATAAATTTATTCAAAAAAATAATCTATATAAATAAACTACAAAAATGTAATTAAGTCAAAATAAAGTGGCTCTCCTAAAATAAATAAATTATTACTACATGTGTTAAAAAAAGAGGGGTAAGTTGGGAAAAGAATCTTCTAATATACATTTTGATTGTCCAGGTTCATATTCTTCGCCGTCTTTCCTCCGACAATCCAAAGTGATGCTCTACATTTCTTATAATTTCTTTTATAATAGTTCTTTTTTTTTATAATATAGTTTTATAAATATAAAAGTGATAGTGTGACATTACGTGGGTCTAATTAAGTATCATCTATATATTTTAAGTTACTCCAAAACTAACGAAAGAAAATGGAGATGATTCTAATTCCAAATTTCCAAGTAAATGACATAGCAATTGGATTAATATGTACTTCCTCTTTCCAATGATGTGCAACAATAAAATTTATTTCAAAAAGATTTGTTTCACTTTTAGTTTTTAATGTAATTTTAATTTTTTTTTTGTCTTAATTTTAATTATATTTTAATTTCAAATTGTACTCCTTTAGACTTTATTGATAAAAAAACAACTTTTTGGCAATAAATATAAATAAAAGTCAATAAATTCAATTCTATAATTTGAAATGTGCTTATATTAGAGATAATTTTTTTTAGTGTCAAAAAGTTATATTTAGAGATGATTTCTTTTTATCAATAAGAGCTTATAATTAGTGATGATAGAGGTAGTATCGTTATTAACATGTGGTTCGTTAAGGTTAATGTATTGTTATTTTAAGATTAAGATTATTTTATCAGTAAACAAAAAGATTAAGATTATTTTAGTAATTACAACTCAATTTTTATACAAAATCACAAGACTATAAATTACTTCTTAATATGTGTATAAATGGATAATGTTGCTTATAAATAAAGTTGAAGAGTATCTTTTTAATTTAATATTATGTGCATCACTGATAAGTTATTATTTTTTAATTTGTATTTATGATAATAAGAATCAACGAATAATTAATAAAATTAATTTGATAAAAGTGTTGCTCTCTTTTATTTTGTTATGGACTGTACTCAGGTCAACTCAATTCAACTCACATGTAGGTATGAAAGATTATTGAATTAGAGCATAATAGCATGACCAAAAGGAATATGAGGTGAATGACCACCAGAGCTCACCTACACCTCTTCCCAAGACCACACGATGGCAATCACATCACGATCGTAGCTACATGATCACAGTAATTATCATTTATTATCAAGAACAATTGTTCAAAATCAAAAGACGATTCGTAAATCAAAAATCATCGGACTCGTAATCCTAACATAGGTCTTTCAGAAACCCTGGGAAACGTCCTACAAAAGAATACTTGGTGCAGAGGAAAAGTACACATTATTCTAACCCTAAAATCTCACACTCTATATAATAGTAATTTACTTAATTGTTAGAGAGTGTGCATGTACACTACCCCCACTAAGAAACAACACTCATCATTGCTACTCTTGAGTAGTCATTCATCACCTTTTTGCCACGAATTCATATCTACTTTAGATCACTTTTGTTTATTTGTCTCTTTATAGTTAATTTGATGAGTGAAATAATCTTAATGAATTAAAATTTTGATCATATTCTATTTCACATGATTTAGTTTAAACCATAGTATTTTTTAAACAATATAGTTCATCTAATAAATGAAAGTTTCAATAAATTAATATTTTAGTAATACTCTATTAATTTGTTTGAAAGGATATAATACACAAATCTATTGTGCGGAATGAGAGCGAGTAACAATTGGAGTATTTAGTGGTACATATACTAGTATATTTTTTTTTGTGATAAAATATAATAGTATATCTATCACAGCCCAATGATTTAATAATTGCCCAATGAATCAAAATATAAGCCTTCATCCATAATATCCAAACCCTGTTTCAATCACCAAAAAATTCTCTTGCTGAAGATATTTTTTTACAATTTTTATAAGTATAATAACTCGTATTCATGATAGACTTTATCAATATATACTTGATAATTACATGTACATAAATTCTACTATAAGATACTAGTACACGAATTTATTCATAATTTTAAAAAATCAAAAATAAAGAAACATTATCATTTTCCGAATCCATCAAAAACCTATGTCCATAAATAAATAATCTAAAAAAACAAAGACTCTTTTATGTAAAAAATAAAAAAAAATAAAATAAAATAAAAACCTGGAAACCAATAAAGAGTGTCATTATCATGGTGTAAAATGGGGTCCACTGAACACGGTTCTTTAAAGCTTTTAGACCCCTACAAATACCCTCATTCATTCTCCCTCTTCATGCATTGCCATCAACCAAACCATTCCTTCCTCCTTCACTTTAAATTATATACAACAATATACATTAATTAATTAATTAATTTTCATCTTCTTCAATATTTCATTTGCAACTTGCACTCTCACAGTGGTCTCTACCTCTCACTAGAGAGAGACCTCTGTTGTTTGTTTTGCTATCTATCTACCTCCACAGGTAATTAATCATCATTTCATTCATTATTTTAATTTCATTTCATTTCAATATTTCACATACTTTGTACTTTTCCTACTTTGTGTTTTCCAAAACAAAACCCCACATGCACGTTACCCAACTCTTCCTTGTTACTTGAAATCTTTTAATACTCTTAGCTATTTTGATGTAGTTTTCTTGGATTCATATAAAAAATAAATAAAATATGTTGTATACTAAGCTAGTATTTCTTAAATTAATTTTAGTGTTATTTATTATTCTCTATAAAATTATGTCAAACTATTCTCATTTTAAGTTTTACATATAATAATTTATTTTTATAATTATGTCATTTAATAAATATTTTGTACTCCCTCTGAAATGAAATTCAGTGAATTATATTATAACTTAATAAAATTAATTTAATAAAATTATCATTCTTTTTTTTAATTGTATGAAATAATCAAATGTAACACTCATAAAAACATCGATGATGAAGTATGAAGTATCCTTAATAATTTAAGTGAGAATATTTTTAAAATAAATAGGATAAGTGATTTAAAATTTGGTCCTTTTGGATTTTGTTATTTTGTGCTCAAAATATTGACAAGTTGTATTGTATTGTGTATTTATGCAGTTACTATGACCATGAAGATAGAAGAAGACACTATGCTGAATCAAAAGCAAGGCATAGTCACTATTTTGAGCTGTGAAAGTGACACTAATTTGACAGCTTCTCCTCTTAGAAGAACTCTATCAGCTGACATGTCTTCAAAGAAATGGATTCCTCAAAATGGATCCATTAACCCCATCAAAAAGATTGCATCATCTGAACAACTCTTTCAGTTGTCTGATGAGTACAAAGAAACTAAGCTGGCTGATGAAGCTGAAGCTGAAAGAGAGAGGCTTGAGATTTGGAGTTCAATCCAACGTAACAAAAATGAAGAGCAACAAAAAGGTGGGTCATTTGATACTTGGAGCTCACTCATGTCTTTGAAGACTAATGATGAAATTTCCAAGTCTCTTCCGCCTTATATTCACCCTCTTGCGAAGAGGACGAAAAGCTCTTTGTCTAGGAAGAGCCTCGAAATTTGCACTGAGAGTCTTGGATCTGAGACTGGTTCTGATGGGTTGGTGTCATCTAATTCTGCATCTGAGTCTGGAGATGCAGAAGAAGATCAACAACAACCACAAGAAGAAGTCAAAGAAGACGAAGAAGAACAACAAGAAGTGGTGGAATTGATAAGGTATAATTATGGTGGTGTTGCAACTACTAAGAAGTTGCACTCACCACCACGATCTTTTCCTCCACCACTTCCATCACTCTCTCGTCAAGATGGCCCTTCACTTCACATGAGGCCACACCGCGACAACGGAAGGTTAGTTTTAGAGGCAGTGTCTCTTCCTTCGCTGAACAATTTCTGTGTTCAGCGTCAAGATGGTAGACTTGTCCTCACTTTCGCTAATCAAAACGAAGAAGTTGTTGAAAATGAAAAAGAAAATGATGGCGTCGGTGAGTTGGATGAAGAATTTGAAGGATTCGAAGAAGAAAAAGAAGATGAAGACAAATATGAAGACGAAGATGAAGACGAAGAAGAAGACGAAGAAAGTGGAGAATATGAGAGTTTAATAGAGAAAGAGACGTTAATGTCTTGTTGGAAAACTACTATAAAGAGAAGTGTTGATGGAATAGGATCTTATAATGATAACAAAGTGAATAGGCCAATTGGATTAGTGAATAGGAATCCAAAGTGGTCAAAGAAGTTGAATAATGATCAAGAAGTGGATAACAACAATTTTGAAGAGGAAAATGTTCAAGTTGTGGAAGCTAGTCAAATGGTGAAATCACTTCCACCTAGACCAAGAGTTGCTAGATTGATTCCATCACCACAAGGTGTAGCTCCAAATTCTTTCAATTTAAATTCTTATCAACATTATTGGAGGACCACAAACCCAACAACAACAACAACAAAAGGTGCTAATTATCCACTTGGCCATTATCAAGAGAATAACATCATCAACAACAACAATAACAAGATTGTTGTGTCTCCAAGGGAAATGAACCATGTCTCAAATGAGAAGCAACAACTTTTGGTTCTTAGAGGAAAGAATGGTGATTACTTGGTTCATAATTTGAAGAGTTGCAAGGATTCAAGAAGGTCATTTCTATTTTGGGAACCTTATTGCATTGCTACCTCTTGAGTTTAATGCACTCAACAAAATCACAAAAACTCTATTACTACTACTATACTACTATTTGCTAATTAATCCAACAACATATCCATTGCTTAAATTATAACACTATTTAATTACTCCATGTGTATCCTTTTTACTATTATGCCTACTCTGTTCAACTCTTTGTAATGTAGTGTAGTCAAATAAAAAAAAGGGAAAGTCAGAGAAAGGGATAGTGAGAATTATTACTACTTTATTTGTAACATCTGAAAAATGACTTGAACAGTGTCATATCATATTAATATATCTATCTACTACTCTTTGCTATTATTTTTTTTTTAGTTTTTATTAATATTGTTTTAACTAATTATAAAAAAAAAAAAGTAATTCAACAATTGAACTCTAAATCTCCTAATTAATACTCTTTCAACCTCTCAACTCATACCACAAAACTAAGCATTACACAAAATCTTTGTATTGTACAATATAATCTTAGCTCATCGCTATTGTACAACATAATCTTAGCTCATCTTTGACTTGGTAGATTGTCTTGTCCTGTTCTAAATGATATCATCAATCTATCATAATTGTTTCTTTAGCTTTTCAACTTTTTATGCTTTTGTAAACCACAAGCCAATGAGGTTTTTGAATGGGTCTTGTCTTGTCTAATTGGTCTTATTTTTTGGGAACACTATGATCATTCCTTGATTTGTTATGCCCCTCCTAGATGGTAGGTGACTGATTAATATATAATGATAGTAGTTTTTAAATGAAAGGTGAGAATGATAAAATTTTCACTATACAATTTTATATAGATAATTATAATTAAAAATTATTTAAATAGTAAAACTATATGATTTTTTGTTTTAATCTTAATCATCCATATATAGTTATATGATCAAGATTCAGTTTTCTCATATTTTCATTTTAAAACTTCATTCTTTTCACATATTATATATTTGTTACAATAAAATTTAAATATATAGGTAATTGATAGTAGTTTACTTATTACATCATAGAATTTTGTCTTAATTACATATATTCTCTAATATATAGACTAGCTTATCAAATTTATTTATTACCAAAGTTAATCTCTTCAAACTTATAATTAGATTTTAATTTCGGTGTAAAAAAATTTATATTGTCAGTATATCACAATCATTTATAAAAATAACTTCTGAAAAAAGATTTAATAAAAATTAAATATTTCTAATAATTTATCAATTATTATTAATTGATAATTTAAAAACGTTTTAAATTGATAGTGTATATAAAATTAAATCCTTCCAAGTAAAGATTAATCTGTTTAATGTAATTTTTATTGAAAAATTGATCAATATTATTAGTTATTTGCTAAATCCAATAATCCAATGATTAATCTTTAAATATAAAGATTGAAGGCTGATTTCTATAACTATAGACTAATGGTTGTATTGATGTAATTATTCGGTCATTGATTAATCTGACAACCAACTTTGAGGAGAGACATTAGCCATGCATGCATCCCTCAAAACTTTGGCAAGGGCCTACAACTACAAAAAGTAAATATTATTGCCATATGTATTTGCAGCGTCATCGAGATATTTTAAAATGAGATGATTAAAACATGATGTAAAACAAACGATTGAGACGGTGATGGCAGCATTCACATTATTACAAAGTATAATATTAAATAGCACAACCGATCCAAAAAATAGCACATTCATATTATGTCTAATCTATGCCTTTTGGTTATTCATCTTTGCTTATGTTTGACTCGATTTTAATTTAATTTGTTTGATAGTTGTTTTTTAAATTCCCTCTAAATAAGTATTGTGATTTACTCTAAAAAAAATTGAGTTTGGATTCCATTAATTCAAATATTCTTAATTGTTGTCAATTTTTATGTTTCTTTTAATTTGATTTAATTTTTAATTTTTTTTTATTGAAAATTTATATCATATAGATTTTACATATAAAATTTTATACAAATTTAAAATCATTCAATATATTATTGAGACTCGTAAAGATCAACAGAGTTCAATATAAATGTTAATTTTGATGTGACTTAATAATATATCAAATTATTTTAGAATTATTTAAAACTTAACATACATAATCTATTTAAAATTTCAATTCAAACAAAAAAAAGAATTGGAATAAAATTAAATTAAATTAAGAAAAATACAGAAAAGTAAGAAAGTTTTGGATTTATATATATATTTCAAATCCAAAAATACTATTATGATTTATTATTATTACAACAATTTTTAAATTCCCACTCAGTTAAATTTAAAGTTTTTCATATAATTTGATTTTTCACAACCATTTATTCTCATCTATTCATGTATTATCGGTTGAGTAACAGCTGCACCGGCTAAAATTAAAATTTTATCCCCAACGATATCTATTCGGTGACATATCAATAAACTCAAAAGAATTACTTTGAAATTTCTTTAGAAATGTTATCTAAATTTTGGGTTCTATAGTCGGTGTATTTTATGAATATAATTGTTTTTATGGATAGAATTGTGGTATTGTATTATCATTGTCTAAATGTATATTTGAGTTTAATATAGAAATATGATATTCTATGCATCTTTTCTTATTACATGAATTAACCTAACCAAATGGTATGACATGATTGATAATGTGTAGAGTGCATCATGTAGACCGGTGTGTGTAGAGTGCATCATGTAGACCGGTATGTGTAGAGTGCATCATGTAGATTGATATGTATATATGGACTAAAATTTATTTTACCAATTTTTTTTAATTATTAAAATTGCATCTTTGTAAATCAATTAGTGTGTGTTTAGTTATGCGGTGACTAAATTGATTTTGAATAAATTAATTTTGTAAAATTAATTTTAGTTAAAAATGAGATGAATATTAAGTGGTTTGTGTTTGAATATCTTCAACCAAACATGCACTTATAATAGTGGTTCATATTAATCCTATAATATAAATAACAGAAAATTACTTCTCAAATTCTTTATCTTATTTATAAATCACAAATAATAGTTCAGTCTTTTATCTTTTTATTTTTCGTTTCAGTCTTTTATCTTTTGAAAAATACACAAAGTTATCATTTTTCCATTTTCTATTACAAAATTTCTCCCAAAACTTATCGTTTTTCCAAAAACTTCTCCCAAATTTGCAAGAATCTGTTGTCCTTCGAAGAATACAGTAATCCTGAAAGCCACAAAAAGGAGTATAATCATAGCCAATTTTCATAGCCTGAAGAAGACGACATGCTCATCAATGACATGTTTTACATGGAGTTAAGTCAATACTTAACCTAAGAGACTAACTAAATCTAATATTACTATCATAAGTCAAATTAACTATTTTAAAACATAAGAGATCATAGTGAAACCAACAAAGAATGTAAAAAATTAAATGTATATGTTAATAACTGTGTTGCATTTTTGTTAGACATATCACAAGTTCTTTATAGCGTTGATTTAAGACTTAACATAAGGGACCAAAATTAGACTTTAAAAAACATATGGACCAAATATCCAATTTAGCCATTTTTAATCTATTAGTCAAAACTTTTAACAAAATCTTATAAATAAGAAATGTTCTTGTCTACTTATTAGTGAGTATACTTGCTAAAAAATAATCGTATAAGTGAGTATTCTCTTGATTAGGAACCGTTAACATTGGAGTTTATTAATTTAATTAAATAAATGAACTTAACAGAATATTAAATATATTGAGTTAAAGTGGTCCATTATCACTTTTCAAAGCTACTTTTTGTTGAAATTTCTGAGTTTCTTCATTTTTAGAACGAGCCACATAAGAAATGGGACCCAAATACCCTCTACGAGAACGTCACTA
This sequence comes from Cicer yamashitae, assembly GCA_037974755.1. Taxonomy (NCBI): domain Eukaryota; kingdom Viridiplantae; phylum Streptophyta; class Magnoliopsida; order Fabales; family Fabaceae; genus Cicer; species Cicer yamashitae. The sequence continues at coordinate 22,236,857 of JBBPBQ010020323.1, forward strand.
TAACATTATTTGGAAAATGTTGGTATCAACATTCCACTATGGCTAATTTGCAGGGTAACTATTCTTGTGAATAGAACAACTAAAATTTCATGTATAAATAACTAGAAGTCATGCAGTAAGGAGGTCGGTCTCAGATCACATGAACAAGTCTTCAATAATAATAATAATAATAATAATGAAATAAAAAACTTAATCCAGTCCCCCAAACTCTTTGCTGCACAAGGAAAAATACATTTTTACCAAAATTCACATTTGTCAGAATATGCTGATTCACACAATTAATTGTACAGTACATGAATGATAGTAACACAAAGCAACACCTATGATACACGGACCCCCCAAGAAAGACTCCTCATATATCTCACCACCGCAGTAAAAAAATTAAAACCCCATTGTCCTCATGAAAGAATGATAACATGGGGCGATGAGTAAAAATATGTAAAATCAATGAGAAAAATAGCCAACACTGACAAACCATGACACAGACAACCATTAACTTGATTCTGAACCTATGCCTCAATTTACAATGGGTGGGTGGAACCCCGAATGCAACTGCTAGCTTTGTATATGTGGTGAACCTAGCAACAGGTACCAATTTTGCCTCTCGAACGTGTATCTTCTAAAGGGATGCAGAGTGACTGGTGAGAACCAGGACTATGAAAGCCTGCAAGCTTTCTGCGGTATTAAAGATCAGAAGCTCGCATACCCCGTAAATGGCATCATGCTATGTACATAACACAGAAATTCAGGCGATAGCACAACCTGTTATGGCATAAACGTTGGGGGCATTCGTAATTATCACTATATCCAAGCCAGCGAACCTCGGTCATTTGCTACTGGAGGACGACCTCTGGTTGGAGTTGGTGGTCTGTTAGCATTCAACTCCTGTACATATTAACCCCCAAAAAATTATTTGCAATTAGTAAATTGCAGAAAAATAATTCAATCCCATACTATTTTGCAATAGATCAGTTCAAAATTCACTTAGATGTGATAATTAACAATGTGTATTTGATAGGTACAATATTAAGTAGCACTAAGGAGCCAACTGCCAATCATTTGATGAATAATATTTGAAGGAATACCTGCATCCATGTATCTTCAATATGGCGTTCTGGTGACGTTTCTGGTGAAGAAAGTGCAGGTGGTAATGGATGAATCAGTTTAGGAACCACCACAAGATCTCTACCCAAAACTAATATCGCCCCAGCATTATTTGCAGTACCTATTTCCACAAGTGCCAATATTTAATAAGGAAGATGGTTTAAAGGAGGGAAGTGCAATGTACAAAGAACAAGCCAGAAACAAATACCGCAGTAATTGGTAGCTGAGAAAAGAGTGATTAAATGTCCCTGTGCAAAACGCTCAAAGCCATCCATCACACATTCGTGTGCACGAACAATCAGTTGCAGATCATTGTTATTGCAAAATTCCATGACACGATCAGGCTGCAACAGGAAACACCAATTAGGAGGCCATAATACCATTACAATATACACAAATTAACTCTCATGATATAGCACCAAAAAAAATTAAGGTAGTACAGACAATATCTATCTAAAATGGGAAGTGCCTGTAACTAACTACATCCATCATAAAAGGGAATCTTAAAATTATAGGAAATATCAAGTGCTGTCATTGACTATAGCATCAGTAAACGACAAGGGAATACATGAGAGATGTACAAGCAGTACAACTCCTTGAAGCTACAGTACTAATAAATGGAAATAATCAGTTCTGTTATCTTTCCTACTCCGTGTCTATACATAAAGTGTCACTGGCTAAATATTAGTAAAAATCATTTCTCCTATTTATTTACCCTCAGTAACCAGTTGTAAATCAATGAAAATCATTTCCCCGCACAAAGCATGGCTTCAAATATAATTGTCTAATAGATGTACCTTACTATTGCAAATGTTTTAGGGCATAAACATTGTACAATTGATTTTAAAGTCTTATACAATGCTACAAAATTCAGTACACCTATTCATCAATAGGATTCCTAGAATGACGAAACAATTAATACATGAGCATTCTAAGTTAATCAAATTCAATCAAATAAACTGTATTAATTAGTATTAATAAATCTATCATCAAATGTAGTATCTATTCATAACAATATCCAGGAAAACTGCAACAAATAAACAAAATAATAACCATTTCACGAAATAAGCAGGTAAAAAGCACTCACCCCAAAAGTAACTAACCCCGGACCTCTAGCATTTGGCCGCAGCCCTTCCACGCTGTCATTCTCTGTAGGATCAGACCTAGAGAACCATTTCATGCTGTCATTCATCAAAAAATCTTAAAATAGATTGTCATCAACATGTAAAAGAATATAAATGCACTAACCACAATAGATCCATCAGCACAATTGATCCTGCTTCCATTGTAATCGGACGCTGAATATTCTCAATTTGTTCCAAGTGGTTTATTGAACGACCAATACCCCCATGCATGCAAATAATTTTTTTCTCAATTAGAGCTGCAAGAGGAAGCCAATTAAACAGACGGTTTATCCGGTGCCACGTCCAAATTCCATCCCTCTCACCCTGATCAGAAAATTAGAATGTTTCTTCAGTACCCACAAAATAATATAAAATATTTTCCCATGTATGAAATTCCTTACCATTCTCTCAATGCACTCAATTCGAAAACCAAAAAGGGCATTAATATCTGCAGCTTCATGGTTTCCACGTATTAAATGAACATTGTTTGGATATTCAACCTGCAAATTTCACATAATCATATATAAACCTTACAAAATCAAACATGATAAGCAATACAAAGAAACAACTATACATCCATAGTACCTTCAAAGCAAGCAAAAGGCTTATCGTTTCCAGGCTGTGTTGGCCCCTATCAACATAATCTCCTAGGAATAGATAATCGATATATCTGATTGTCATCAACACAAAATTAGCAAGAGAGAAAATTGAAGGCCTAGATCATTAAACATGACTAGCTATAAAAGAAGAAAAAATTGAGCATCGTTATTATAATTTATAACAATAAACTATCAGACCCAACATATGATAAATCATTCGTTTATATGCATTAAATCTAACAACTTATCTAGTAACTAGTAAGCTACGCTATCCAACGAAAACTGTCACAACAAATTCCCAATCGAAGCACAATGTAAACATAAAAATCAAAATCAAATGTACAAAAGTAATAGATTTATATCATAGTATTATTCCATTAAGGGAATGTATGAATAATGCATATTGGTGATAACAAGTGATACCTGATAGATTTACAATACAAAGACAAGCGTCATTTAGATTTGGTAGATCAGGTAAAGGTTAATCGACCCGAGAAATTGTGTCACACATATAGAATTTGAAAGATGTCTATGAAATGTATGTCGGATAACAAGAAGTTATGCTAAAAGATAAGCTTATAACAATGCATTAAGTGAACAAAATCTAATTGTTGAGATCCCACATTTACTAGAGATATGGTAAATGAAGTCACCTTATGAAGGCTTGGGCAATCCTTACCTTTTGAGCTAGCTTTTTGGGCCTAAATTCTAAAATGTTTTGGGTTGGGGTTAGGTCAAGCCGAAATTTTAAGATCTTTTAGGGCTAAGTTAAGCCTAGTCCAACTTTTAAGATGATATTAAAGCCTATCCTTGAATGGTTATTAGGCCACTGATGTTTGATATTTGCATTACAAAACTATTGCACAGTAGACAGTATTTATATAGGCTAGATCTTCAAACTGATTTTAGAATTTCTAACAGCACTAACTAAAGCTGACACAGCAGCTAACTATGGGACGTGAATTCATTGCTGATTTCACAGCAAGGATGCGATGTGTGCAGCACTGGATTGACTTGCCAAGACTAACTACTGGGTCAGAGCTCATTGCGAAGCACAAATACCAATACTAATGCTCTAGATGCTCAGTCTGGGACATGAGGAAGTGTGTAAAGATTCCACATCCACTAGAGATATGGCCATTGAGGTTGAGTTAGGATCAACCAAAAATCTAAGACAAATAAAGTAATGTTCAATCTAGCATGGATTCCACAGATAATCAGACAGAAATTGGTGACAAAGTGGCACAAATAATTAAAGAAACATGTCGTTTTGACATCTTGTTACGCTAATAACCATGCTTTAGACACAGGTAAATAACCTATTGACCTTCTAAGCTACAAAATAGACATCAAAATGCACTCCATTAATGGCCGAAAGTAACTACCCATTACTCACATATAAAACCATCCATGGGAACTAAGGAACTTACGCAATGTCACCAGCAGTTGATGGAGCGCCATACTCATCAAAGAGGCGCATGAGATCCCCAAACTGCCCGTGTAAGTCACCAAATATTTTAATTGGTGCCCTAAGCTGTATGACAGTTGGTTCACTAGAAAATATCCTCTCTGCACTATCACAAAGATCTGCAATTTCATTGCAATCCAAGAAAAATTGCCGACGAACTGGTGGTTTCCAGCCACGAGGCTTTAAGAGGTGTGCTATGACCTACATAGAAGGTCAAGAAACTTAATTAGAAACAAACTGAACATAAAATGAAGCCAAGCTTGACGAATTCAATAAAATAAGTATGAGAAGTGATTCAACAAAATAGGTATGAAAAACCCAATGGGAACCAATATTCAGTACAACACACTCGGATGAGGATGTGATGGAGTGCAACAACAAAAGGAAAGTTAATGAACATAACTTATCAGATGTTCTGCACCTGACCCATTGCAGAATAATTAAAGGAAATATCAAGGTTAACTCATTTCTGTTGTTTTAACCAATTAGAATAATGCATTTGATCCATTCCTGAACTATTAAATGATATTTAAATATATATATATATATATATATGTATGTGTGTGTGTGTGTGTGTGTGTGTGTATGTGTGTGCGCGCGGGCACATGTGTAACTTTTCGAATAGACTTTATTTTCATCATCTGATGATGTGTTTTCACATCATTTAAGTTTGATAATGATAACCACCATTAGAGAGGTTGAACAATTTAATGAATGACAATACAGAAACCATGGTGTCAAAAATGTTACGGTGGAATGAGGACATTTTCCACCATCGTACATGTATCCTTTGCACTCAGTATAACTAGCTATAGAGACAAACATACCTTCTTTGGGACACTATTGATAGACATCTGTCGATCTAATAACTTTCTAGCAGCAGTTGCACTTTCTGGAGTCCCATAACTGACCCGCCTGCCTTCATTTTCGAACTGATCAATTGAAAGCTGCCTAACCATGCCACCTAATGCTCCACCAGTCTCTGCGGCAATAACCACCTGGGAAAAATTTTGGACAACATTGCACTTGAATATTTCATGAAAGCTTGACAGTATAAATTTTCCTTTGGTAATCAAAATGTACTACTCACAGCTCTGTGATGCAGCCTGACTCCACCAGAAGCAATGCTATTTGGCCCTGCAGATTCAGGCTTAATCATGGAAGATATTTGCTTCCCACTAGGGGTAGCCTCAGCCCCACGGTCCCGATCAGGTGATTCAACTTCTCCATTCTCTTGGCGTGCCTTGGCAGCCGCCAGTGTGGCACTGATAGCTTCAGCTTCTGCCGCAGATGCTTCAACAAGATACTCAACTCCTTTGCTAGTTCTCCTGTTCAAAGTTTTTCAAAGTTATGAAGCCAAAGAAGTAACAACTTAACATTTCCCCCAATGAGGCAATAAAAACTACGGTAAATTATACTTCCCTCAGCCAAGAGATACTTAAATTACACTACTCTCTTCTCTATTTTAAAAAATCACACTTCCCTCCCAATCCCATGATAGATTAATTAAATGTTAACAAACCATTTTGGGGGAAGTTTTATTTCTGACTTCCAGTATAATTTTGCAGGTTTAAGAGTTCAGATGATAAATGAAAATTTTGGAAGAAGTTCGAAAGCCAAATAGTAGGAGATTTTTCATTTCATATTTTAAAGTATTAAAATTAATAATAGGGTTTTCACAATTAATTGCCAATGACACTCATAGTTGCAACAAAAGGAAAAATCTATTGGGAGGTTAGTTTACATTGAATGTATTAAAATGAAGCTCATTTCATCTTACAAGGGAAAGGATTGTAATTTAAAAATTAATGGGAGGACAGTATAATTTAAGTATCTCTACTCAAGGGGTAGAGTGTTATTACTAATTAACCTAAAAGCTATCATACATACCTAGACCCCTGAAGCAAGGCATTTTCAGTGCTGATATCAGTATACATGTCACCATTTACAGGAGGAGCAACTGGATTTCCCAAAACAACTGCGCCATCAGCAGCTGCATCAGACATTGTTTGCCCTGTTCTATCATCAACAAATCCATATCGTCCTGGTACTCGTCCCATTTGTACATCAGACGCAGCTGCTGCAGCAGCAGCATGCGAAGCAGCACTTGTTGTTTCAGCAGCAGCAAGATCTTCAGCAACAAGCAGGTCATCCAGCAAGATTCCTGCACCATAAACACAATAATTATGATCAGTCCTGCTCATAAAGTAAAAAAGTTAGAACTTACCACAAAATAAAACTGTGGAGTATGAAAGAAAACATCTAAGCAGGGACTGACCTATGTACAAGCTAGTGTGGGCAATGGCCTCCACTTATAAATGTGTGTGTTATTATAATAGTTTTTAAATGTATTAAAATTATGAAAACAAACTTAAATGTGTCTTTTATTAGTCATTTTAGTCTTTAAAAATGTCTTTAGTTAATTAATTTAGTCCTTATTTTTTGTTAGTTACTTTGGTCTATAACATTGCTAACAAAAAGACATTTGGGAATGTGTTTGTAATTTTGATAAATTCATATACTATAACATTACATGCGACAACATTTAAAAGAGATATATGGTGCCTCCACTACTCAAAATTCCTGGGTCCATCCCAGCATCTAAGCTTGCCAAATGAACAGGGATTGGTGGGAAATGCTCAAGGACAGCCCAAATAATATCATCATAATGTAGATCAACAAGATAATTTGATGTGTGCAGAAAACAGCAACTGAGTTAATGAGAATTATCTTTCATAATTGTTCACTCATGTTATAGCCTGCCAATCTAAGTTGTCAATACTTAATAGCGCTGCAATCGCACCAGTATGGCACAGACCAGTGGCAGTGGCTGGCCACCACTGTGAGGGTAGGTGCAGCGCGGATTAAAATTGCAGGTGGAGCGCCAGAGTTTGCAGCACTGGCGAGATTATTGGAGTCGCACAACAAAACCACGTCAGTGTAGGGTTTCAAAACCCAAAAATACCTTTAAAATAGACGTTTTCAGGGGAATTTTCGGTATTCTGTGCACTAAAAACTCTAACCGTTGTTTCCTTCTCTATTCTGCTCAAATTCCAAAACTTCCCTTTCCTCCAGAACTTCCATTATCTGTGAGCAGAACAAGAATGCAACCCAGCCTCCGCCGACCCAGAAGTCATTGACCCAGCCACCGCATCTATCTTCTCCTAGCAGCACTCCTTCTGCACGACCCAGTATGTATTTCTGCCTTGCTTTTATTTTTTTCCCCTTTTTTTGAGAATAGAACACTGGAGGCATATAAAGGGTGTCTCTTTTAATTTCTCCCCTCTGTTTTATGCTATCAGAGCGGAGTAGGTCTTATTTATTGTGTTTTTCCCCTGTTCAGCCACTGCAACTTCAACTTAGAGACTTAAATTTTTGTTTCCTTGACTTCTGTTGGTATTTATATGTATGTTTTGCTTAAGACTTGTGACTTTTCATTGCTAATTATGAATATTTCATGAACTGTAAGCCATTTGTTTAATTTTACATTAACTATGTGTGTTTATAGTATTAATCGTGTCATTTGTCCAAAAAGTGTTCAAATAGTGGTCATTCCACCACACGCTATCCCTGTTTCGGGGTCGACCGCTATCTAGGATTGACAACTATGATGCCAATGGTAAACTAGTTGAATAGTAATACCCCATGTTTCTCTCAACAGTCTAGATAGATATGCTCTACACAACTCTATTTTTCCAAAAGTTTCTATCTCCCAACTCTTAGAATTATTCATATTCTGATAGAAGACAATAAAATTCTCTACCACCATATCCAAGGAAATGAATTTAATCAAAATATTAAGTAAATAAAGCATGTAAACCAAACACGAAAACAAAATCCACCATCAAAGTCTTATGTTATATGATAGAGTTATAGTGAAGAACTGAATGAGACAAGGCCCACATCCTGACCCAGTACTCTATCACCATATCATGAATCAAGTACAGTAATAGACCATTTAAATCTAAGTGAAAACCAAAGAGAGAAAAGTAACTATTTTGTCACCGGATAGCAGGCTAACCTAATGAATTGCAATGATCAAACTACCACATGACTTAAGCAAATAGGAAATAGATTCCTTGAAAATGAATCTACAAAAAATCAGATTTACGACTTACCCCCACGTAAACCACCATAAATAAAAATTAGGTCACCAACAGCAGCAGCTGCATGCCTGCAACGCCGGACCAACTCCACTGAGGCATCTCCACCAGCTGCATCAGCACTGTATCTACCCGTTCTTGGACTAGTAACAACAGATTTTGTATCACACCAAACACCAGCAGCAGTGTCCAACACTACAATGGAAACAATAAATGTTCAAATAAACTTCTGAATATAGCATCGACTGACACAACAATAAATCTTGCCTTCACCAAAAATAAAAAGAACACAAAATTACCATTTGTAAAATATAACTAAAGGTTACAGCAGCAACTAGGCACCAGCAAGCTACCCTACAAACAGTAGCTACAACAGTAATGAAACTCCAAAAGTATTTATTATTATTACTTAAACAAAGTCATCCAGATTTCAACAAGAATACCCTCTTTCTACATTTCACTAAAAATAAGTCACTCTCTTTGTCAAAATATGAAAGTTACATGTACACAAGAATGCAGGAAGAAATAAGATAGAGAGCAAAGACATAAGAACCCATAACTAGTTTGTTATACTTGCAATCATGATCAAACATGGCTAAACATCAACGTACCAGTCAATGAACACAAATTTTAAGCAACACCACAATCAATTACCTGCAATACTCGACGAATCTTCTACCATCCGTCCTCCACCAAGAGCCCCACCAGACACATGGAGCCTTGCATTAACAAACACCTAGAATCATCAAACAAGTAACTTATGATCCTTGGAATATATAAGCAACTAAAAAATAGAATAAAATAAAAGGAACAGTATCTCACCGCTGCATGCTGATATCTTGGAGATGGTGAGACACCAGGGGCAATTGCCCATTCCCATCGGCCATCTCTATGCTTAGCGAGTCCATATGCACTAGCCAATGGCTGTATTATAAAATTTGGGAGGAGGGACATGGGGGAATCAATATACGGCGAAATTTTAGAAGTAAACAATTTAGATGAGTCACATAAAAATATCTATAAGAAGTTTAACAAAGTTACATGAATCACACAAGTAGTGTTTGTTTATAATAAAATAGCACTGGAACACAGAAGGAGAAATTGATAGGAATAATCATGACTAGACACATCAACTCATATCAATATCATCTGCTAGAAGGAAAGCATCCAATTTTAACTTGCAAGTGATAGCCTGCCTGCCTGAGCAATTAGTGATCTGGTGGAGTTATTGGAACTTCAATACCCAACCACCAAACAGTACTCAATTAGAAAAGCATTCAATTATTTACTGGCAGATTCCATCCTTATCTATAGGCAAGTCAGATCCTGAAATTAACTCTGTGAACACTAAGATTCAGCCACGATACAAATTCGGAAGGTAAAGGCCAACATGACCAATAAAAATATGAAAGAGAGCGAGAGAGAAACTATACTTGGTCAAGGAAAGGCAATCTTCGAAGATATCATTGTGTTACTACTAGTTAGTTGGATTTGTGCTGCAGAAAAAAAGTGGAGTTGTATTGGGTCTTGGAAACTAGGTGTCTAAAGATATTGCTTGGACAGTTTGAGTGGTTATGGCATTTTCCCCTAAAGTGTTGAGAGTTTCCTTTTTATGGCAGCAAGTTATTAGCAGCAAGTATGATTTAGATCAGATCGATGGAGATATCAACCCAACGACCACTTCTACTCAGTCTCAAACTTATCCATTGGTGTTCATCTCCCAGAGATAAGTGTCTTTTAGATCACTGGTTACTCTTAATCTATGTGATGGCATCATTCCATAATTTTATAATTTTGCTACTACATGGATTATTTCCCTATAAATAATTTTTTTTGTACTGATGGTTTTTGTTAAATTGGGATTATCATTTTGTGACAAGGGCAGGTAAGTATCATTCTTTGGATTTGTATGAGTGTACTCACTTCCCTGCATATTGTAACGAGAGTTTGAACTCTGGATTATTCTTGTTTACCCCCCTCTTCAAATTTTCCACTCACTCCCCTAGTTCTCAAGGCTCCTCCTAGCAAAATCTATCTGGGAAGTCCACAGCTCCTACTCTGAAGAAGTCCTTTGCTTAAACAGCACTTGTTAACGGGCTTAATACAAATTATCTGCTACAGATTTGCATGCCTCACATTGATCCCTCCCATGACATGTGAGTAATGTGCAATTCAAGCTCATAAACAGCAAATTTCTGTATTGAAAGGAAGCCACCAATCTACTGATCAATCCAGTTTTTCAAAACTGTCCTGTTGCATGCCTTGTATCATTGTTTTGTCTGTTTTATTATTTTTTCAACTCTTGAGAATACCTTGTCCTCACCCCTGGTGTCCTTACATCTCAAAGTTTAAATAAAGAAAGCCAACAAACGCAGACCTATCTAGTGTGTGAGATCAGACAACTTGAGCAAACTATCATAGTATCATATGCTACCTCTTCAGCTTAAGATAAACTCTTTTCTTCAACAAATACACAAATGTAAATTGTAATTAACTCTGGATGGGTCACTGTACAAGCAAGCCATTGACAAAAGGATAAAGAAAAAAGTTATTGTTGGGCTGTGGTACTAAAGTGTTTTGGGCTGATTACTGTTTACTCTCATTGATCCCAGGCTGGGGTCAATTACTCTTTGTGCCATAAGGTTGAAGCTAACCTGAGCTGCAAGTTAGTTACAAGCAACCGTTTCTGTTGATATTGTTAAAAAACGGTTTTCTTCTTCAACCAACACATATATATAGATTCACAATTCTGTGATTAGATGAATTAATTTTCATTATTCATTTTGTAAACACAAAGGGAGAAAAAAAAGAGCTTTAAGAGAAAAGTTGAGATCAAGTTTATGAGAGTGATCTTGTCTCATTGTAACACTTTGATTCATAATGAAACCTTCTTAAGCTCGGATTCAGTCCCTCAGACATAGGAGTTAATCTCTGAACTGGGTTAACAAATTCTTGGTGTTGATTATTTTCTTCTATATCTGTTTTGTTTAATTCGTTTCTGCACATATAGTAAAATTCTGATTTCTTCAATTTGAAATCTGTGTGAACCAATTCTAGCTGCATGCAAGCTTTGATTAATTCAGAGTTCTTAATTGAGTTGATTTTAATATTGCATCAAGTTACAACAGATATCAATGACAAACTCAGATAATTTTATGGCGAAACAATTTAAAGATTCTTTGGTGAACCAAATCAACAGAATGGGAAAGTGACAATTTCTGAGCAGATGGATAACTCACAACGCTATTGCCATCCCTCCCTCCACAAAGCAGAAGAAGCCCATCAGAGCGTGCACTTGCAGTTGCATACCTACCCAGAAGTAAATGAAAAAACAGCAACTCAACCTCACATTATAAAAAATTTCAACCAGAACATGATAGCCAACTTAAAACAAATACAATAAAAGTTTTCCAAAGTTATTTCATGATGACGTCAACCATCGTTCATAAAGTATTCTACTGTGCTAGCAAAAGACATAGCGAGAGTGAGCTTACTTCATTCCAGAAATACAACATTGATATTTCTTAACGATGTAACTAAATTGTGTCAAGATTGATCATATAATAAGTAAATAACAAAGGAAAAAAGCTCACCCAAAGTCAGTTTGTCTCTAATATGAGAAAGTAAGGGTGTATCCGCCCTTCGATCATTTAGTGGGTTAAAATCACAAAGAACTTTATTAAACTGAAAGTGGATATGCATCATATTCCCTTACTTGCTCATGTTAGAGACAACCTCAATTTAAAGCAACCTTTTCCATTACAGAATGATAGTATTTAAAATTTCACACTTTGCTTCCAAAATATTCCACATAATATGTCAAACTTCAATTCATACGGCCCAACTCAAGATTTGCAAAGTCATTGTCATCACACATAAAAGCAACCATACATAAAGGTGATCCTGCTCTGATATCAATAAGCTCCCAAACTGAAGAAATAATAAAGCAATGACTAACTAATAAACCAGCCAGAACAGAACACACAAAGCAATAGTAAGCAAATGAATATTATGCTTGACATAGCTGAACTAGTAAAAGTACAGAAAACACAGTTTTCACTCATTCTGTATATATAAAACCAAATGTATAGATTGAAAAAAAGAAGAGGGAGAGAAATAGGACATTTAAAACGAATATAAAGACATCATCGATCTTAGACATGAAAATAGTTTAAAACCAGGTGCAACCCTCTCATCGACATCCAAAATTACACAATATGATACCAAGCGAAACAAAGCAAACAAAATCAACCCAAAAACATATCAACCTAACAAACAAACATATTTACATAATCTAACAAACTGGAAACAAAGGGCCAAATTCTATATTCTAATGAACCTAGTTAATGACTGTCCTCACACAACCTAGTTCAAGACATCAAAGCTTTGAAACAAGAAAAACTGCCCTCAGAACCTATCTCAAGACATTAGAAGTACGGAATAGGAAAAAATTATAAATACATAGCATTTTAAACTAATATGAACATAGTGAAGTCAAAATATTAGTCAAAAAAGTAGAATGGTGTACATGCATGGGGGCGGACCCTCTCCTTCTGGCTCCAATTTGCGCCATTCATATGGCTTGGCAGCTGTGTCTAAGGCCCATACATCAGCCAAAGGTCTCTTTCCTGTAAAACAGCGATAAAACAAATGTAACATACAATACAATAAATTTACAATCAGAAAGCAAACAACTGAGTCAAATATGCAAAAGCAGTTGGGTGTCTACCATCATTGCCTCCAATTGCCATGAGATACCTCTGCCCCACCAAAGCCATAACATGGCCATAGCGTGGACCTGGTCCAGGCCCTGGAACACCAACTCTACATAACATCCAGAATTCACAGTATCAGATAAATGCAACTATGAAGGTGGTAAAGATAGGTTACTAGTCTAACCTATGCCATCGTGGTCGTTGCTGTGTGAGATCAAGAACATGAAGGTCCTCTGCTGACAAACCAGCAGGACCAATGCCACCCTGTATTAAGATGCAACATTCCACTAAGAATACAGCTAATTATTAATGGAAATGAAACATAAACCAATACTGAGTAAACATAAGAGATAACCTCTCTACACTACCTGAATAACTACCATCGTTCCCACAGCAGTGGCCACATGTGCAGCCCTTGGGGTTGGAGGCTCTCCAAAGGGAGTTATCCTGCATAAATTTTTTCTATTAAGCACTAAAGCAATGCACATAAGGGCATACAAGCATTACTTAAGCATTAATAAAGGCCGGAAAAAATAATCTAGTTGTAAGTTTACCTAGACCATTTATTAGTCAGGACATCATAACAGTGGACGTCAGCTGTGGCACCAGCTAAACCTGCAGGGCAAATGTAATATGCCAGCCATGGTGAATATCAAGCATAAACACTTATTTATTGAATCAATATCAGTTCTTATTCAAAGGAACAAATGTATAAAAGCTAGACAAACCATTACTCAACTTGCACTATCCCTCACAAGGTGAGAGAATGTAATGCCAAATTCCCATTAAATTAGGAAAGTTTAAGGCTGTGTTTGGATTGAAGATTTTGCATACAGCCGTTTGATTAAAATTCATTTAGCACACAAACGTTTGGTAACAAAAATGATTTTGTTGTAATGTGATTTGTGTTTTGATTTTTTCTTTTGCAAACGTATGTTACATAAAATGAAATTTGTTTGAATGATATTAATCAAAAGTACTTTTGAATACGTAATTACCAAAAAGGTATTAGCATTATAATGTAGTATCAATATCATATTTAATATCACTTTGTAACATAAATTAATTCTAATCTGCAAAAAAATTAATAAGTTCCATTAACAAGCATATTCAATTAATAACAAAATCAAATAAATATAATTTTGGAAAGGTAATGCACATTGTTGACACATTTAATGTGAAAACCACTTTTCTTAACTCTTGTGAATTCATCAAAGAGGTCTTACATATAGGGACGGAGGTAGTATAAAATAAATCAGAATTGCTCTTAATTCACCATTGTCTTTTTCATGGTTTTAAAAGATATGCATTAAACAATTAATAACCTAAAGTAATGCAACCTTCTGTTCTTTCAGATCTTAAGCAATTCTTATCATCCAATCACACACTTATATAGTAACAACTAATATAATTAATGTACAATACATTTAAATAAATAGATGACGTGAGGACAAAACTCCGTTTTGTCAATAGACATTGAAGGGCATCCAAACGAAATAGGAATTCCATTTTCAGGTAGAGACAGACATTGAGGGGCTTGGAACAGGAAACCAAAAAGGCATTAAATCATGATATAGAGCAAGTACACTACATCGAAATAGGAATTAGATTGCTTGCCTAGAACCTTTGTACTTGTAGCCTGATAATAAATGAGAAACCAAACATTCTTAGTCTGGTTTTCTTATTCTTATTCTTTGATCAATGAAGTATTTTAAATATTACATAATTGAGATTATTAAAAATAAATAAATTATCACCCCACAAACAGCAACAGTCAACTATCAAACATGTGAAACCAACTCATGTTGTGGAATTAGGGAGAATTTACAATTGACACTGCTTCTTTATGTGATTTATGAAACCAGGCATTTAGGTATTCAGAAAACATACAAAGAAGCAAAGTGTGCAAACAACAATCTCTCAACAAATATATAACAGTTTCTTTTTTAAAATCCAAAGTTTTATGTAGTGAAAGTAATATTTCCTCAATACATCATAATCAGCATTTCAAAAAATATATTTAGCAGTGTATATATGACATATGCAACAGCAAGAGGCAATGGGAAAATAGGAAATTAAAATTCAGACACACACTGTACATAGTCCACAGTAAGTGGGATTACGGGTCCACTGGCCCAACCAAGCTATGAGTGAAGCCATAAATGATAATTTAAATAGAACCTGACACTCAAATAAGCATAGAGGGAATAGGGTAGTAATTGACAAAATTAAATTAAATTGACTGGCCTGGAATAAAACAGAATCAAGAATAATTGAAAACAACGGAAAGAACCATTATCCATGGTTTGGACACACTATTCTGACCAAAGAAAAGATAGTCAACAAAATGATGCATTTCCTACCGTATATTTTTCGCCACTTCCTGTCCTATTCTCTACAAAAGGGGGGCAGAGAGCCGCGCAAATGGAAATAATTTCAAAAAGAAAATTTACAAAGTTCCAATTTTATTGACCAACTGAAAAAAGGGAAATCAAACTGCAAAATTGGTAATAATTGTATACATTTTCAACATATTGTATTCGTGTTGCATAACTGCATTATGAATAGATTTGAATAAACTTCTCAAGAAATACTTATAGAAAAAGAGATATTAAAAGACTTTAAAATATTAATTTCTCTACAAGTTGAAGTTAGCTTCAGCATCTCAAACTTTTCATAAACACTCTCATTTAACTTCTTCATAAATATCCATAAAATTTTATAAGCAGTTTTTTGTAAATCAAAATTTATTAACTTATTTTAACTGAGAGTTTGTTGTAAGTTATGAGTCTACGTCCCCATGAGGATGTAACCAAGACAGGTTTTAAGGGAGCCACAGTTTCCATGACTAGAAACATTTAGTGTATGTTTGGTTTTTCCATGGCAAAAATTGATTTTGTATGAATTGATTTTGGTTAAAAGTTGATTGAATGGAAAGTGGTTTATGGTTTGATAGATTGGTGTAAAAATGAATAATAAATTTTTAGCTAAAAAACATGTAAAAGTGATTTTGGTTAAAATTTGATTAAATGTAAAGTGATGGATATTTTGATACATTCATGTAAAAGTGAGTTGAATAATAAATTTAAAATTAAAAATCATTTTTGGAGGCAAAAGCTTCAAATCTCAATTTCAAGTTAGAATCTATTTTGTAGACAAAAGTAATTCAACTCAAGAACACTCACACATGTCTAAAATCAATTTTATGTGTCTACAACCACTTTTACCTCTCATAAAATTGAATCCAAACATACACTTAGTTCATAAAGGCTAAAAACAAAAAAAAAATGCTACCAAAATTGTATAGGCCTGGAAACTATCCCTTTGTCATTGCATTTGCATTTCCATAACCTAAAAACAACAATGTAATCGGGGCCTTTGCACACATCAACAATAACTACACAAAAACCTACTTGTACAGCTAGATTAAATTCTGCTTTAAAAGACACCAATCAAGCATACAAAGCATCTAGCAAAGTTTCCAGATTTTAATCAAACTAAATACCAGTTCCAAAACACTCACCAACTGCATCTATATTACTAGCTGTTTCAAGAAAAAACCAAATTAACACATGAAAGTAAAATACTTACGTATGCCTGCATTTCCTGCAGATGAAGGAGTCCCTGAAGCAGCAGAATTTCCTTCAAGTGCAGTCGCACCGCCGAACAAAATCAACCTCGGACCAATATATCCCGGCGTTCCATCCTCTCCCACCGCCGGCACAGCCGTCAACGTGTGACCACACCGCGGCCCCGGTCCATCCTCCTTCTTCTCCAAAATCGCATTCACAACTGTATAACTCGGCGCAAGCCTCGGACCAACAACCGGACTGTGCTGCACCTGAGCAGCCGCAGCTTGCTGCTGTGGTTGTTGCTCCGCTGGAGATCCACCGCAAGACGACGAAGAAGAAGACGGCGTCGGCGTCTCCCCTACCTGCTCTCTCTCTTCATCGTTCTGTACAACTGAGTCGTGATCGTTCTCCGATACCATCGAAGAATCAACATCCATTGTTTAACCCTAAGATTCGAGCAACTCCGTTAAGATCGGAGCTAGAATTTCCGCCAAATCGCATCCATAAGCTAAATTTCACACGCCGCACGATTGAAAACCCTAACTCAGATCCTCAACTCTTCAATTCAGAGAAGAAAATAAAAAATAAAACTCGTAAACCTTCGCGAATTCGATTAGGTTTTTCTCTTTTTTTCTTTTCTTCTCACTCCTTCGTTCTCTTTCTAACGAACTCGAAGATAGAAATGAAGCGGTGAACGAAAACGAAACGGAACGGAGGAGAAAATCTCAAGTCTTCAGCAACACAGACACAATCGTTAATCAAAAATAATTAATAATTAATTTAATTAAAAAACAAAAATAAAAATAAAAAAACTCAATTACTTTATCTGAGACGAAAGGATTGGGTTTTTTCTCTAAAGTTTTTTCTGGCTTTTTATTTTTTATTAAATAATTATTTTTGTGTTGATTCTTTTGTTTTGGGGTATAAGAGAAGAGGGTGAAGTTAGTGACCGGAATATGCCGGTAGGGGTTTATACGGAAGAAATTTGGGGCGGCGGAAGAACGGAGAACGGAGAAGAAGTAACCGGAACAACCGGGGATTAGTTTAACTATCAACGGTGTTCACCGGTTCCTTGTTCTAAGGAAAGTTAGCCTATACAACTGGGGTTGACAACTAAGCATGGCGACCCCACCATTTTGTTTTTCTCTTTTTAACGCTTTGTTTTTTTTTTTTTGACAAATTACCGCATTGTTCTAAAAACAAAAGTTGGTGTCCACGCACTATATTTGGAAGACAGATAAATCTTTTTGGTCTATATTTCATTTTTTTACAATTGTTTTGTTCTATTGTTATTTGAGTGTTTTATTTTTCGAAGTTTGAGTGTTTTTTCATATATGGAAAAGAAGATTAGGAAATATACTGAAATCTAATATTTGTTAGTTATTTTTAAGTTTTTATTACAAAATAAATTTATGTGAATATATTGTAATTTTTTATTAAATGATATAAAATTATTTCACATTGATGGTATATAATTTTTAAATTCTATATAAAATCTATAAAAAAAATAAATAAATAAATAAGAAAATAGTCTATTTTATTCCCAAACACGTGCATGTGTCAATTTTTGGATGGTCCCTGTGCCACAGCCAGCCTAGAGCAATAGTTACATATTCACGAAATAAAATATAATATAATTTATAGTATCAAAATATTATAAATATTGATTATATAATAACATGTAATTATTTGCTTAAGTATCTCATTCTCATTAACAAATAATGATAGAATACAAAGTATTTTTATGTGAAATACAAAGGAGAAGTAGTGTAACTCATCTAAATGTGAGAGAGTTACTCTAATTGATTAAAGGAAATAAACAAAAGAGAAGATTAAGTCACGTATAATTAATATGACTAAGTCAATACAATACAAACTAAATTAGAATAGAAGTAACTATATATATAATAGCCTCTCTCGAACTACTGCACACAAGTCCATTAAGTCCATCTTAGAATAAAAAATCTGAAATAGTTTGGGATCTAAACCTTTGATAAAAACATATGATAACTATTGGATAGAACTGATAGGCAATAAATGAAACAACTTTTGTTGAAGCTTATCGCGAACAAGATGGCAATCAAGTTTGATATGTTTGGTGTGTTCGTGAAATAATGAATTTGTCGTGATGTGTCTAGTTGGCTAGTTGTCACAATATAGCAAAGTTGGTGCAGTGAAGTCAGTTCGGAGGTCTTGAAGTAAATTAATCGGTCATTGTATATCACACAATGCAGAAGTCGTTGTCGGATACTCTACCTCTGAAGAATTTCTGGATATAGTGGCTTGCTTTTTAGACTTCTCAGATATTCAAGAATTATCAAAAAAATCACAGTAGCCACTAATGGATTTTTGGGTTTCTGGACAACTGGTCCAGTCACAATCATATAAGGTTTTGTGCTAAATGCAGAATGATGCAAACAGAAAAATTTCATTCATAGTTGAAGACTTGAGATATTTAAGTAAACACATGACAGCTTCAAAGTGAGGCCAATTGGGCAATGAAATCATGTGTTGGCTTAATTGTTGAACCGATAAACTAATATTTGGTCTTGTATAATACTGGTCAGTCGATGATTTCTAAGGTTGTGTGCTCTTAACTCGATTCTAATTTATGGAGGGGTATGACTTCATTTTGGGATACTTTAAAGGACAATTTGGACGGGATAATTGCCAATGGTCTTCAAGCTAATTTTTGGAATGATCGTTGGGTGCCTAATCTTGGTCGCATTATTGATCACGCTTTTGCTAATGTTCCATTGGGTGACATTAGTAAATTAGTGTTAGGGGTGTTCACATACAAACCGATCCAAATAAAAATCGTAAGTCGATCCAAAAAATTTTTGTACAAAATCAAATATTATTGGTTGTGTTTATATCTTCTTTTGTGAATACTGCTTCAATTAGATCATATTTCGAATTCATTTTTAAAATCGAACCAAACCACATATATGAATTTTAAACTTAATTTTTATTATTATAAAATATTATCTTAAACTATTATTTGTTTATTTTAATTATTTTTAATAATACTTATATGTTTAACTTAATATATTTTTATTACTATTTCATGTTTCAAATATAATCGATCAATGTTATTTCATAATGTTAATTTTTAGTATATATTATATATAATATTTTACCTTTAAGCATGTTATTTAACATAATTTTACAATATTAGTATTATAATATTTTTTACAAATTATAATTTGGATCAACCGAAACTCATCCTGTTTAAAACCGTATTTTTTTTGGATTAGATTGAATTTTGTAGAGTTATCATCTAAACCAAAATAAACCGGAAGTATTTTAATCTGTAGATTGGATTTTTTTTTACCTCATAACCGATGCATACCGCAACGCAAACACCCATAATTAGTGTAAAGCTACTCACCTAGTGGGCATATGTGCAAGGCCAGTCATTTGTCAATGCACAAGACCAACCGCAATTTGTCTGAAATTCCAATTTATTTTTTATATAATATAATAAAATGAGGGTGAATTTTTGTTGGATTAAATATGTTTTTAACCCTACACAGTTATGGCCTTTTAAGTTTAGTCTTTAAAATATTTCTATTTACTTTTAATCTCTATAAACAGTTTTGAAGACAAAAAATATCAATATTTTATGAACAAAAAAATTCAAAATAGCGACTAAATTTTTTTAAAAAAATTTATAGGTACTAAAAATTAACTGAGATCTCAAATTCTCATTGGTGTAAAGTCTTATATCCCTTTGGATGTCGTCTATATTAGATCCCTGCCTCGCAGTTGATATTAATTCATCTAATACTTTAGTTTGGTGTCGTGAGTTGGATGGCTCTTTCTCCTTTTTCTTCGAGTTCAGCTTATTCTATTTTGAGTAGAATGGATAGAGCTGCATTAATTAAATGATCTTTATGAATCGATTTGGCGTTGTAAGGGTCATGAAAGAACGAGAGTGTTACTATGGAAGATTGATCGAAATTGCCTCCTTACAAATGAAAATTTTATTTATCGTATAATGGTTCAGATAAGTACTTTTTTTTTTTGTTCTATGTTTCCTCTAATGAAACTTCATCTCATATGTTTCAAGGAGGAGTAAGGTGGTGCAGAGTGGCATTTTTGGAACTCTGGCTCCGTTAAACAATATAATCTAAATATTATATCCTTTACATTGTGGTATTTTATCTAATCAAAAAATGCAACGACTTGAGGAAGCACCTGATACTAGTTATGTGAGGCTAATTAAAGATGTGTGGTGGGTGAGATATAACTTTCTCAAGTTTCTGATTTGGACGAGATAAGTGATAGAAAATCGTAGAGTCAATTTCAGCTGGAATTGATGTGAGTTTCACTAATTCTAGACCATGTAAAGGTTTTGCTTGTATGCTTTTTATAAAACTCATGTGAAGGATTTGATTTTTTTTTTTTTAAGACTTTCTTGTCCTACACCGATGATATTTAGATTGACTAATATTTTGACAAAAAAAAAAACTTCAGATTTTGCAAAATTTGAGTTTGAGTTGTATCATATTTTGTTGTTAATTATAATACCATAAAGAATAATTATATATGTTAGTCTATCATACATTATTAAGTTATTTACTAGATATATTGTACATTATGCAAAATGAAGTGTTACATTATGTCAAATAATATGTTATAATATCTTTAACAAAAATGTTGTTGTATAAATTAAATTTTATTTCAAAATATATTTTGAAATTTAAACTTAATGTAAAATCATTTATATATAGACAACAAAGTAAAAGGTGAATTCACTGAACTATTATGCGTTGTCATGTTATTTTTTGTTGAGAAATAAATAAAAATTTAAAATAAAAGAAATGTGATTTCTAGTATCCGAGAACAGTACTCCATAACCACATCGTGTGAATAATACCACTAAACTACTTGTGAACATTTACATATATATTAGTATTTATTATTTATTTACACTCACTTTGTTTTTTAATTTGTATCATGATCTTCTGGGTGATTTTTCAAATTTGTTTTTTACGAGGAGTTGGTCCAATCAATCGAACAATAGCCAAACCTTCCTCATATTGCATTGACCTAATTAATTAACTTTCGTCTATATATGTCTTTCTCCAACATTTCCACCACTTGCAATTAACTACTACCAATCACATATTCCCCTTTTTTTCAATTTCAGAATATAGTTATAAACATTTATAGACCAACCCTATTCTACATCTATGCCAATATTTATTGACTTTTTCTACTACCATTTGCCTCCTCTGTACGCTTCATGATCTTTTTTTAGGAATGTAATTTGTGATCTTATTATGCTATTTAAGTTTAGGAATTTCAACAAGTTTGATAAATCTTTGGATTTGTTAGTGTATCTCCAATGGGTTGTTTTAGTTAATGGTTCTTGTATTAGTACGCCCACGAGTTTTTAACATTCATTTAATATTTTATTTTTTTCTCTTTATCACATTAATCACATTATCTTTTCTTTCTCTCAAGGTGTTTAATAAGTATATGGGTCCATCAAAATTTTTATTTTATCCACTTATATTAAGTTACCCTATGGATAAAAAATAGGTACTTATTAGTAAAGCTGTCAATAAAGTTCAAAAGTCCCAAGTTCCATTTTAAAAATCTCATACTAAGTCTATAATATTAGGTCTTCTATTGAAATAATTTTTTTAAGGTTCTCGTCCATTATTTCATTATTTTTGTGGGCTTAAGTGAGGGGCTCATAGGCCCAATATTTTGTTAATTGAAATATTTTTTTTGAAAATTTTTTGATATTTATTTTTCTCGAAAAAATTTCTCAAGAAAATATAAATATTTTTTTCTCAGAAAAATTTTTAAATTATTTTTTTCTCGAAAAATTGTGAGCAAAATCAAAAAATTATTTTTCTTGAAAAAATTGATTTTTTTTTTCTCGAATCAAAAAAATTGTAAATCTTTTTTTATCAGAAAAAAAAATCAAAAAAAAAATTTTCGAAATTTTTTTTCAAAAATATATTGTTTTTTTTTAAAGTGGGCCATAGGCCCACCTAAGCCCACAAAATTTTAGGGACTTTTTTATTTTGGGGTCTTTTAAACTATAAATTTTTTTGCCCCTCCAACATGTGGGATGGGGCCAATAATTGGGCTTGTGAAATTGATAGCACTAATTTAGGAAGAGTGGTTCTACAAGCACTATTTCTTTTCATTTTTTGGAAACCTCACTTAATAATTGTATTAAAATAAATGAATGTTTCAGTATATCATAGAGTTATTGGTGAGACTCATTTAGTACTTTTTTAGGTGCTGATTTGAAAGAATTGATTGTTATTTAAATACTAATATTAACATATTATAAATGAATGATGTGTAAATGTGCGATCAACTTAAACATCCAAATAAAAAAAGGATCATTGTGGATACTCGTTCGAGACTAATTCATAAGTCTATAGCGGACTAAGTTGGACTGCCACTTTTACACCAAATAAAATGGATTTCAAAATAATAGAATTACATTTGATAAATAAAATCAGAATAAAGGTTGTAACAAGATTTTTTGTCCACTATTCTTTGTCCAAAATTGCAATGTTACAAACAAGAAAAATTCTTTAAATTATGAAAAAGAGGACTAAAATTCCACATTTAAAAATTAGAGGACTATGTCTAAAATCTTGTCTAAAAAATAATAGAACCAAAAGTGCATTTAAATCTTTTTAAAAATTTCATTTATGTAGAAAAAAGTAACTTTTTTTAATTGTATATAGAATTTCTTCCTTTATCTTTTACAACAAAATTACTGATCATTGAGTTAATGAACTCAATACACTAGGCATCCATCTAGCATAGAGTTTCTTCCTCCTTTTACAACAAATTAGTTTTCAAGTAATATAGTATTTATTAATTTTTCTAATTTATTAATGAATATGGACACCCACGGTTACATATATCTTTACATCTGCATTTGTATCTAGTAATTACTGGGTAGTTGAAAAATCTGTGTATATTATCTTTGAGTATCCATTTAGCTAATTGTCTAGTGTTCGTCATAGATTTTATCTGTAGATACTTGCTGAAGTAGGAATATTAATCACAAGAAACAATAGTTTGAATTGGGATTTCCTTTTTAAAAATTAATTCCTACTTTTAATTTTAAACTAACTCAAGATCAATCTTGGTTACAAAACAAAAATGCAGAACGTTCTTGGTTAGTGAAAATAATTGAAACAAATTATTTTTAAGTAATCAGTGATTGTGAATGAGAAATAATTGAGGATAAGGATAAGAAAACCACACAACGATGTATCCTGGTTCAACCAAAGTGGGCTACGTCCAACCCTCACAATTTGTGAGCTTTTCCACTAATGTGTTTTACACAAGAACGTTCTTACTTTCACACAACCTTTCTTGATCACTCTTGATCAATTACAGTTTTCACCTTTCAACCTTGAAAGGTTTCTTACACTTACCTTTTAGTCAAGAAATGATTTTTACACGTTACGTTTAATCACAAAAAGGATTTTTACAAAACACTCAAACTATCTTTAAGAATATAGTTTTGAGTTTCAAATGAAATTATGAAAGAAGGTTGAAGGATCATAATCTACTCAACACTTGTTTAATTGAAGCTTTTTCTTGATTGAAAAGCTTTGATTTCTCAAGTATGATTGTTTTTGTAATGAATTGATTGCACTTAAAACTCTTGTTGTTGTCTTCACCTTGAGGTTCTCCTTATAGGTGAAATGGAAGTTGATGACAACTTATATAGTCGTTACTGATCCAGTTGTTCAGAGTGATGTGTTAATAGACATGTGTTCTATTTTATCCAGAACGTTCTTGTTTTGTTACTAGAACGTTCTTGTTTTGTTACTAGAACGTTCTTGTTTTGTTACTAGAACGTTCTTGTTTTGTTACTAGAACGTTCTTCGTTTGTTCTTGAATGAATATTGTGACTGAAATCTTTAGCTGTTGTTTGGTGTCAATTTTCTGCTTTGTACGCAAGCTGAACTTTCTGCAAAAGGTGCAACATCAGTGTCTTTTTCATCCTTGTTGTCCTAGTTGTACTTGTTCATAGGCCATCAATTTGGAGATTGATCTTGTTATTGTTCTTGATGTTGTTTTTCTTCTTTTGACCTTATGGGCTTGATCATGGTTCTGAGTTGCTTTCATATTTGTTTTACTTAATATCTGTATTTTGGAAAATGATTCATTTCATTTTTATCTTTAAAACTAATTATCCAGAATGATCTTGTTTGATAAGGCTGATATTGTCAAAAACCAGAATGATATTGGTTTGCCCAAACTGCTGCTCTTATGAACCAGATTGTTCTTTTATATACTAGAATGATCTTGTGT
Organism: Cicer yamashitae; assembly: GCA_037974755.1. NCBI lineage: Eukaryota > Viridiplantae > Streptophyta > Magnoliopsida > Fabales > Fabaceae > Cicer > Cicer yamashitae. Next base: position 22,261,855 of record JBBPBQ010020323.1, read on the forward strand.
TGTTGTATAGTTGTAAATGATTACCTATCTTCGAATAATACACCCAAAATCACAAGTTAAATAGCAACACAATTAGAATCATGATTAGAAATTAATTAATTGTTTGTTTATCTTCAAAACATTAATTTGGGATTTTGCCTCAACACTTGTGAAAACGATTTCATTTTTCATCTATATTTGTGGTGATCCAAAGGACCCCTTTTTCTTCTGTTATATTACAGAATCAACTAATTGTAGCATTTAGTTGATGTTTCGAAAATATAGCGAACTCGATAAGATAAGTTAACCAACTTCAATTCTATCTAAATCTTAAAACTAACAAAACTGCGATAAACAAATGAGCACTTTTTGGTTGAATCTCTTTCCTTCCTTCCTTCCTTTAAATATTTCTCTTTTTGTAACATATAAAATAGAAATTGATCCATCTAGAGTCTAACAATGTGACAAACCTATCGTGTCCAATTTGTCTGTGAAAAAGGAGTCGCCACCTGTCGCCTACGATTTGTCCGCGAAAAAGGAGTCGCCCCCAATTTTATTTTATTAAAAGAAAAATTGGATAAAACCTAAAATGATGAATTTGAACCAAAAAATTGGATTCGAGAGTCAATTACGAGTAGGGAAAGTATTACCACCCTACACCGTCCGTTAAAAGGGTTACCCTATAATTAATTGTATGCAAACTATTTATTTATTTAATTATTTATGTAACACCCAAAAAGAATAACCAAAACAGAAAATATATTATTTACATTAATAAAAGAAAAAAATATTTTTTTTTATTAATTTTGTTTGACAATGGGGAGGTCTTGCTCTTATGTATCCCTAGGTGTAATAGGAAAATCAAAACACATGTAGTTCTTGGTACAAAACATTTGTGTGTTGGTCAATTTTAATTTTTATTAATTTTAATTTACTTTTTTATTTGTGCGACGGTCATGAGAGACTAATACCAAATGGTGCACTGGAAAACAACTAGTTGGTCCAACAATGGGCGAGTTTGATACAGAGAAAAAGATAACAATACGTTGTTTTCATTTTTATCCTTTTATCTTACTTTTCTAAGTATTTTTAAGTTTACTTGAATAAGTAGAACCATAAATGAGTGTTTGTGTGAGGTTTGCGATTTTTTATGTAACACTGATTGTTGAAGAACGCAGTTTCTCAATTCAATATTTTATTTTATATTTAGAATATGAAAATGATTTTGTTAAATTATAACATCATATATACAAAACGACAAATATGATAGTATTAGAAAAAAATATTGTAAATAGTCTTGCTATATGAACAAAGTTAACATGAAAACAAAAACACTAAGACATTGGTTCATGAAAAAAAAAGGATATGTGAAAAGCAACAAAGATAATAAACAAAGCAAAATTACTATACTAGTTTGTTTTTTATAAACGCAATTTACATACCGAATTTGCAAGATTATTTTGCCTCCCTTTTTATCTCTGTCTTCGATTATTTTCTTTTTTTTGATATTGGTGATCATGGAGAAGGTTGTGTAAGAATGACACAACAAAGAACCAGTAGTGGCTCTCTGGTAAGCGGACTCAAGCACATAAAATCATTCTCTTTTTTCTAATCTCCTTTGCTCCTCCGTAAGAGTCTCATAACACTCTTATTTATATTAATAAATTAGGGTTAAGTAATTTTTGAAAATACATATCTACTATTATGACTAATTAAGTTGAATCCTCAAGTTTTATTTTCTTTTAAAATCTTTACTCAAATTCCAAAAAATCATATTAAATAGAAATCATTCATATTTAATTTACTCCAAAAAATCTCATGTTTATTAATTTTATAATAGAAATAAAAATTTTTGAATTAACTTTTTTATTACCATGTTATTATTAGACCAAAAAAAGTAGTAAATAAAAATAAAATAAAAAGCCCAACATGTATCACTTTTCATTAACAAGCGAATATCATACGAAATATTCAATAAAAATAAAAAATAGAAAGTTATGGTAGAAAGTTCAAAATACCCTTTTTATTAATTTTTTTGTGAATATTAAGAAAAGGCGGACAAAATTAGGTGTCGATAGCTGCCCTTCTTTACTTAGAATTTACTTGAGAATCAATGTAAATAATAAGTAAAGACGAAGACTCTAATTTTGTTTGGAAAAGTTAGTATTGCAAAGAAGGGTGCGATTCGTTTTCCCAGCTTAAGATGCAGGTCATTTTCTTTGCTTCGGGGGTGCGAGTCGTTTTCCAGGCTTAAGATGTGGGTCGTTTTCTCGGCTTTGGGGGGTGCGAGTCGTTTTCTCAGCTTAAAATGCGGGTCTTTTTCTCGGCTTCACGGGTGCGAGTCGTTTTCTCGGCTTGGGATACGAGTCGTTTTCCCAGCTTAAGATGTAGGTCGTTTTCTCGGCTTCAGGGGTGCAACTCGTTTTCTCAGCTTGGGATACGAGTCGTTTTCCCGACTTAAGATGTAGGTTGTTTTCTCGGCATCAGGGGTGCGAGTTGTTTTCTTGGCTTCAGGGGTGCGAGTCGTTTTCCCAGCTTAAGATGTGAGTCGTTTTCTCGGCTTCGGGGGTGCGAGTCGTTTTCTCGGCTTGGGGTGCAAGTCGTTTTCTCGGCTTTGGGGGTGCGAGTCGTTTTCTCGCCTTGGGTTGCTAGTCGTTTTCCCGGCTTAAGATGCGGGTCGTTTTCTCGGCTTCGGGGGTGCGAGTCGTTTTCCCGGCTTTGAAGGAAAAAGTAAAGGTGCAGATTAGAAATCTCGACTTCAAAGGAAATTGCAAAGGGTGCGGGTCAGAAATCTCGACTTCAAAAGAAAAGTAAAGGATGCAGATCACTTATCCAAGCTCTTAAATCAGAGGTTGTGGGTCAGTTATCCCGTCTTTTAAATTGGAGGGTGAGAGTCAGTCATCCCAGCTATTAAATCAAAGGATGCAGGTCAATGTTCTGTCTTTTAAATCATAGGGTGCAGGTCAGTGTCCCGTCTTTTAAATCATAGGATGCAAGTTAGTGTCCCGACTTTAAATTTATTCACTATCGAAAATATGAAATATCATAAATGCATTTGATGAATGAACATTTTCCTTCATTTTCATCTTTTTTTTCTTCAATTTTTTCAATCAACATTTTTTTCAATTTATTTTATTTTATTTTTTTTTCTATTTCTTTCACCTCTTTACAGACATGATCCTTGGATTCATGGATGAAAAATGTGCACCACTTCAAATGAATGGTGGTGATTGTCCTTTTGATCTTTAAAGAGACTTTTTTTGTTACCATCGATTTGATCTTTAGTTTCCCCTGCCTTACGTGTAAAGACACCAGCCTCTTGACATTCACATATTTTGTGCCCCAACATATGATTATCATAAAAATATATTTTGACAAAAAAGATTTATAACACAAGAAATTAGTGAAGGAAGGTTCAAACAATGATATTTAATGAAGAAATCTATGGTACAAAAAAAAGAAGGATTCATACAAAGAAAAGAAGATAAGGTGATCTCATATGGGTAAATAACCCAATTTGTTAGTAGTATTTCATAAAAAAAAAGTGTGCTAATAACTCATGCTACAATTTCAATCATGTTTTTAACCCACTTTAGAAGATATGATTTGCTCCAACCTATCTTCACAACTTTTCGAAATATATTCTACTTTGACTTTGATGTGTGTATGTAAGTCATATTCTTTGGTCATCCTTTTTTAGATTCTCAAACTAATGATCATTTTTCATTCTATATTTTTTGTGGCCCTGATTTTTGTGTAGATTGCCTTTTCGGGTTTTCAACCTAACGGGCTTTTTTCCTAACTTTTGCCTAGGCCGACCTTTTGGGTTTTCGACCTACCGGATCTTCATTAATTTTTGCACCCTAATTTTTGCCTAGGTCTCCCTTTCGGGTTTTCGACCTAAGGGGTCTTTATTCAACTTTGTACCCTAATTTTTGCTTGGGATGCCCTATCGGGTTTTCAACCTAGCCGGTCTTTATTCATTTTATATCCTAATTTTTGCTTAGGTCGTCCTTTTGGATTTTCAACCTAGCGGGTCTTCATTTAGATGTAATACTTTTGAAGCATCAATGTGTGCAAGTAGTGATGAGTCTTCTCGATCCATATTGGCGTGGTTCAGAGCCACACTTGAATGTTTATTTTTTTTATGGTATTGGGGGTCATATAGTTGGGAGTCCACTTGTCATGCTAGTCCTTTTAGAGATGTAAATCTTCTTGAACGCTAATTATTTCTTTTGAAGCTCTGGAGTTCATATGTTCTTCTTTTAAGATCTTTTGAAATAATTGTCCTTGACATAAGGCAATCAACATTTTTCTTGAATTGAATTCAGTCGGTCAACACTGATCATTACTCTTGATAAGGGGATTTTTGTTTGAGTGAGTTGCACTGCCTTTATTCTATATAATAAGGAACAAATGGGTGCCCCAGTTATAGTCTAATACTCAGGGAGGGTATTCCACAATTACGAGGTAATATTTGGTACGAGAATTTTCCATCTAGCTTTTCTTATACATTTGATAGTAAGCACGATTGTCGTGACTTTCATTCTTGTGAGTGACTATTTTTCATCATGATTTTCTTTGAACATTGAAGATAAAGTAGCTAGAACGTCAGCTAGTTGATTATATTGTTGAGGGACATGATCATCTTCTTATCCTGATTTTTCCATTCTTGATTTACTAATTGAGGATTACATTCAAGTCTCATGTTTCCAAACATTTTACTTTCGATTCATAGGCGGGTAGAATACCCATAGTACAAACTTCACATCCCTTCGCACGATTAGACAATGATAAAGATAAAATAGTCTTTCTAGGGGATTAACGTGGTGTTAATTGCATGCCCAAATATATCGATGTTCATTCAGATAGTGGAGTTTATTTGATACAGAGAAAAAGATAACAATATGTTGTTTTCATTTTATCCTTTATTTATCTTATTTTACTAAGTATTTTTAAGTTTACTTGAATAAGTAGAACCATAAATGAGTGTTTGTGTGAGCTTTGCGATTTTTTACGTAATACTGATTATTGAAGAACGCGGTTTCTCAATTCAATATTTTATTTTATATTTAGAATATGAAAATGAATTTTGTTAAATTATAACATCATATATACAAAACGACAAACAAGATAGTATTAGAAAAAATATTGTAAATAGTCTTGCTATATGAATAAGGTTAACATGAAAACAAAAATACTAAGACATTGGTTCATAAAAAAAAAGATACATGAAAAGCAACAAAGATAATAAACAAAGCAAAATTACTATACTAGTTTGTTTTAGAGAAACGAAATTTACATACCGAATTTGCAAGATTATTTTGCCTCCCTTTTTACCTCCGTCTTCGATTTTTTCTTTTTTAAAAAAAAAAAAATTGGTGATTATGGAGAAGGTTGTGTAAGAATGGCACAACAGAGAACCAGTAGTGACTTTCTGGTAGGCATATTCAAGCACATAAAATCGGTCTCTATTTTCTAATCTGCTCTCCTCCTTCGTAAGAGTCTCATAACACTCTTATTTATATTAATACATTAGGGTTAAGTAATTTTTGGAAATAAATATCTACCATTATGATTAATTAAGTTGAATCCTCAAGTTTTATTTTCTTTTAAAATCTTTAGTCAAATTCCAAAAAATCATATTAAATAGAAATCATTCATATTTAATTTACTCCAAAAAATCTCATATTTATTAATTTTATATTTAATTTCATTTTCTTTTTTATTAAATAAAAAATTTTGAATTAATTTTTTTATTACCATGTTATTATTATACCAAGAAAAGTAGTAAATAAAAATAAAATAAAAGCCTAACATATATCACTTTTCATTAACAAGCGAATATCATACGAAATATTAAATAAAAATTATATATTGAAATAAAAAAATAGAAAGTTAGGGTAAACAGTTCAAAATATCCTTTTTATTAAATTTTTTGTGAATATTAAAGAAAAAACGGACAAAATTAGGTGTCAAAGAACT
>JBBPBQ010020323.1:22267916-22342238 GCA_037974755.1 Cicer yamashitae
TTAAAAAAAACAGAAAAAAAAAAGAAGTAAAAAAAAAAAAAGAGAAAGAACTAAAAAGAAAAGAAAATTAAATTAAAAAAAATAAAATAAAATAAAGTAACAAAAATAAGAAACCTGATTGTGACGAAAACAGAACAGAGAAATAAGTAAAACGAAGAGAACCTGAGCAGTGACGAAGAGGAACGGCACAGAGGAATAGAAATGGCGAACACGAACGGAGTGACGAAGAGGAACAGGCGCGACGAACACGAACTGAGTGACGAAGAGGAACACGCGCAGAGGACGACGAACACGAACGACAGTGAGAAGACTGGAAGTCGAACAGGAAGAAGACAACTAACTTTGAAATTTGAAGGACAATACCAAAATTACTCCTAAAACGTTTTAAAATTTAAGGGTAAAATTGGTTTTTCATGGAAAAAAAGAGGATTTTCCAGAAAAAAAAATCCCGTTTTCTAGGGTTTGAGAAACCTGTGACCCGGAACGTGACCCGCAACCCGCGAACCCGCCCAGGTCGTTTGCGACCTCTCCTTTCCCCGCGCCGCACTGCGCTGCTGCGGCCATGTCCTTCGTCGCTCCGCTTCGGCGCTATTGACTACCTAGGTGTCGAGAGAACACGCGTTCGAACCTTAACTAAGAGAAGTACCTACGTTTAATGTATAACGTGTCTCGAATATGATTTACCTTTAGTAAAAGAAACATACGAGGAAAAAAAAAATAGAAATTGGTCCATACTCTAACTAATAACGTCCAACAACCCTACCTTATAAGTCCAACATAATAAAATTATTTATTTAAAATACAAGAAAGTCAACTAACAAACACAAAAATTGCTAAAACTATTTTTGGTTAATCAAACTAGTTTCACTCAAAATCCATACTCTAACTCTATACAATACCAAAAACTCACCTTTAGCTTCTCATACAATCCCAAAAGCATATTTTTCCCTTTCTCATAATTTGTAATATTCTTCGCCATGGCCTCAAAGGATTCCTTCAGCATAATTTTCTTTCTTGCTTTGATCTTCTCAAGCATGAGCTTGAGCCTAGCGGCACGCAATCTTTTGCAAACAAGTACTAAAACAAAATTTGAAGACTTTCCAATTTCTCCTAAACGAAAAACACGATTATTTTCAATTCCATCTATGCCTAATTTTCCTCCTTCCCCCTCTATCCCACCTTTGCCAACTTTACCTCCATCTCCTAACAATTTTCCATCATCCCCACAAATCACGTTTCCTCCTTTTCCAAAACAAACGTTGCCACCATCACCTTCAATTCATAACACTTTTCCAACATTCCCACAATTCAAATTTCCTCCATTTCCCAAAAATCCTTTCACTTTCCCAATCTTCTCCCAACCATCTTCAACCACAACTCCTTAAAACACTTTCATTATTCACTATCCTCTCACTTTGTACTTTAAATTGGTGCATATATAATATAAGAGGCAATTCCTTTCCTATCAATAAGGCAACTATGGCTACGCTAAATTAAATAAATTGTAGCGTTAGTACATAGTGTTTCTATGTATTTGAATAATGGTGTTGTTGTGTATTTATATTATGCAACTATGCATTAAGATAACAACGGAACAATAATTCAATAAAGATACCGCGATTTGAATGTCTATTTTTCTTTAATATAAAGATATATTTTAATTTTTTATACTTCATGCTCACTATCAATATACTTAACGAGATATAAATAAAAATAATAATTAAAAAGTTTATATATTTAGATTAAATTTTTAATTAAATATATTAACTTTTTATCGTTTCAAACATGCAACGTGAAAATCGATTGTTCTTATCTGTTCTAGATTTATATATTTTAAAATTTAAAAACATGTATACATCAAGTGTTTTTAAGTTAGATATTAATTTAAAAAAAATATTTTATTTAATTACTCTGTGATAGATTTAGTTTGATTACTTTTGTGTTTTGAGAGCATTGTATAAGTCAATAGGTTATTTCTATCTTTTTAGCTTCTGATAGAAAAACAATATGTGTAGTTAGATGTCTTAAACAATTTAGAGGTTTGGTTTTAATTTTAAAAATTGAATCTCTGATTAAAAAAACATCAAAAACTTAAAAAAAGAGTAAACATTTATTTAAATTCTAAATAACATTAAAAATTTGTAAATAATATAAATAACGTCAATAAGATCAAAAAGAGACAATCTTGTAAATAACATAAAAAAGCGCTATGTTTTAATCAATAACATCAAAAATTCAAAATGCTACAAAATAAAGTATTTTTTTATCAAGTGAATTATTCAAATTAACATTATTATCATTTTCAGCATCAACATTTTCATTATCAAACAAAACCAATCCAGGTGAAATTGGCAACAATTTGGAAGGTTGCAATGTATGAATCATTAAATACACATTAATTTTCAAATTTAATGCAAGGTTTGAAATAGCTTAGTAGTTGAGTTTGTGAATGAAACCTAAAACTAAAATTATGCAGGAAAATCACGCATCTAATAATTTGTGACCTTGACAATATATAACTAATATTTTGAATTTCAAAATTTTGGAGTCCTGTGTTGTGATCCAAGCTGCACATGTACGGAGTGGGCCTGCGTGTAGCAATTGCAGTTAACACAAATTGTTGAATTATTTGCTCACATTTACTATGACTTTGGTTTTAGTTGGAAATTCTATAATTGATATGTTATACATAAATTCCATTGTAAATTCTCAATGGAGTTGATAGTTATATGCATAAAGGTTGACAAAAAAAAAACATGTTTTCTTTTGAATTCGTGAGTTTATTGCTATTTGTTATATTAATATTACAGATAGTGACTATATTAGACACTGCAAAGAGTAATAGCACACTTCAGACCCTCCTCTCTATGTTCTTACATAGCATGTTTCACTGATATTTGTTATTTCTGATAGTTTGGTGTTATCGGTTAAGTTAAATTTAATCGACATGTCATTCTTCATTTACATAAATTCTATTGATTTCCGACTAGCACAATTCAGAATATTACAATACTGAAAAGTATTATACCATAGAATAACACCTGGTTTCTTTCATGCCAAATCGTTGTGGGCATAAAACCAAAAACACGAACCCAACCTCCCTAGTTCTCGATATTATCTTTTGTTGAAATAAATAAAATTTATAACATATATAAAATATCTTCTCTTTTTACCACAATGTACTGACAACCGAGAAAAATATAAAATAAAAGGAAGATCTTCTATATACTATATACTATATACTATGATTTTGATTTTCATACCAACTTCCCCCTTTCTATCATCATCTAGCAAAATATTTGTGTGTGTTCGCACACGTGTGTTTTAAAAAAATTGTATATTAACTTATAAAATTGTAAATATACTTGAAAATTTATAAACGACAAATATATAAATAAAATATGACTGCATTATTTGTTAAATATGTAATTTAAAGTAAAGTAGATAAAATTTAATTTGTTTTGTGTATATCAATGTCAATAATTTTACAATAATTAGTTTACTTAGTTTCATATATACCAACTCAACTATATTTAAATAAGATATATAGAATAATTATAGGCAAATTCAATTAAAATATAATTTCAACTAATTGATAATATTATAATTGAAAAATAGTTTAATTGTCATGTACTCTTAATCTATCACAATCATTCATTCACGAGCATGACTTTATAGATAGTTATGATAAAAGTCAAACATCTCTAATGATCTAATGGTTGTGATTGACTGGCAGTGCATAAACTTTTTACACTGAAAGTGCATATGAATTAAATCTATTGAAAAATAACGAAAAATAATAAATACAATTAACCATTAAGAAATAAATTCAAAATCATTCATCAAAGAAAAACCATAAAGAAATATTTTTTTGTTTATCAATATAGTTGATATTTATTAAATGATGTCATTACTATTATGTACGTATCTCGTTTAGATTTCATGTAAAAAAAATTTAATTGTATCATCATTGGCTCACTTTATTACGTGTATGTCAATATTTATAAATTATAATTAGTATATCAATATCATTAATATTATTATCAGTAGCTCATTTTGTCTCATATATATCATCAAAACTATATTAAAATATAAATGTAGAATAATATAGGAAAATTGAATTCAAACATAATTTATTGATAATATTGTCCCGTGTATAAAAGTTACTGCCTAACTTTTTATCAATGATAAATTGTACCGTGTATACGATAATTATTTTAAAATTTAACGAGACAATATATTAGAATAGGACAGAATGTATCTGAGCGTAAAACACAATATATGTTATCTTTTCTCTTATTATTATTATTATTATTGAACTTTTTATTATTATTATTATTATTATTATTATTATTATTATTATTATTATTATTATTGTTTAACTTTACTATTATTTTATTATATTATATCCACTCTAAAAAGGGAGCGCTCCCCTCCTTTACTCTCTCTGATGTCTCCTTCCTAATCTCACCCCAACCATCATCCTCTTCTCCTTTTTCACTTTAATCCCCAACAATCCATTGAAAAACCCATCAGTTTTTTCTTTATATTTCATACATCAACACTTGTTCCCTAGTATTATAGGGATTTACTTTTTTTTTTTTATCAATAAATACATGTCTCGTGTATGATAGTTTAATAGTGACAACTTGTCTTATATATAATAATTATTTTTAAAAATTTTAACTAATGAAAACTTATTTTTAAAAATTTTAATTAATGAAAACTTGTGTCGTGTATAATAGTTCAAACTCGTAAGATATATAATTGATAACTTTTTATTATGTATGTATTTTTAAATGTTTTTTAAGTATTTATTTATTTAAATATCGTAGTTTTTATCTAACTTTAGAATTTATTTAAATAAATTGTTTCCTTATTATTCTTGAATCAGTTACGTATTTGTGTTTTTAATTTCTCCACTGACCAGATATTTCTTGTAGTGTTGATTTTATTTCACTGGTTCATCTAAACGTGTTAACCGATTGAGTGGAATGTTGCAACTGAAGTTATGAAGTTCTTATAATTAAATTGCCTAATGATTATGACGTTCTTATTAAATTGCAAAAGACTGCACATTGCGAATAATTATATATAGAATATATAAATATTATATATGTATATATTAGTACTATGATGGGCCAAGTGTTAAAAAAATGTATTCTCTCACTAGTCCAATTAAAAGCCTTTAGGTTTGTAGACATTTGTTAAATTAGTCTCTAAATTTTATAAATTAATAAATATACTTTTAAAATTATAAAATATTAATAAATATAATTTTTATTTAAATTTTTATTCTTAAAAATTATAATATGATATATTAATTGAATTAGTGTATAACCTGTACGTAGCATGGGTACAAATTATAATGTTGACTTTTTATTGTTCTATTAAATATATATCATCTATAACCTCTTATTTATATTTTCTTTTTGTCTAGATGATATATATCTAAATAATAAAGCAAAGTTGATTTGAAGGCGAGTATCACATTTACTTATACTGATCTTTCTATCAGTAGAAATCATATATTATTCTTTATTTATATTATTTTTAATTTGTTAATAGTATATTTACTTTTTTTTTGGTAAACTAATATTTTTAATTTCTTTTTGGGAAGTTGCACTGCTATCATACAGGCTTGTATTCAATAAATCATTGAATTGAATTATATTTATACTGGTTCAAATAACAAAGTTATAAGGCTTTTGTGTCACTACCGCAAAAGAAGTGGAGTCTATTACCGAAAAAATATATATATTATCTAGACAAAAAAAAATATAAATAAGAGTTTATTGATGATATATATTTAATAGAACAATAAAAAGTCAACATCATAATTTGTCCTTGTGCTATGCACGGTTATACACTAGTATTTTTTATTTAAAAATGATTCAATTCAATAAATAAAACACATATTAAAAACTTATGTAATAAAATTAGATCACATGACAATAATAAGTTGAATCGCATAAACTAAACACAATTTCAATCTCATGCATGACTAATAAGTAGCTTACATCCAGAAAAGATTTATCTGAAAAGTTATTGAAAAATTGTTTGTACACAACATTTGTAGTGAATTTCTTGATCATCCAAAATAATTTTTTAAATTTTTTTCGTGACTTTACTTTTAAAATAACCACATATAATTATACAGGAGTAAGCACATGTCATTGCAAGTGACTTTACCTTTAAAATAACCACATATAATTAAACACGAGTAAATACATGTCATTGTAAATAAAAATCAACTTGTGACTTAGATTTATCATGACATTTATTTATGGTCATTGTAAAATACAATGACAATGAAAATAAGCTTATTTGATAGAACCAAATTGATTCTCGATAAATAAATCTTTTCACCTGTGTTTTTTACTCTAATAATAGTAGTTCCAATAAAATATTTTATTGAAGAAAGCTCTAATAATGCAATTGTTCCATTACAAAGTCCATCCGATTGATCTATGTTCTCCAAAAGTATGATTGGAATACCAATCGTCAACCTTAATTAGTGATTTAAAATTTCTACCATTTAAAAATTAAGGAGTGAACCTGCACAACACAATTTTCTATTGGAACGAAAGTTGTGTAAGACCTAAAATATTCGTTTTCTTTACATAGAATTGAAGATAAAACAATATCATTAGCAATCTCTACAAATAAGGGTTGTATAAAATTAATTGTAGTATGATAAGTGGAAAAAAAATAGATTTTTATAGTCTAATCATAAATGAATTAAATTATCACAAATAATCGTGGTATATCATTTGTTGTCAGCTAAAAAAAATATTGTATACATTAATTTTAGAAAGAACACAATCTAAATAAAAAAAAAAATCAACCATTAAATACAAAGTATAGTGTGTACTAAAAATGTAACTGCTAAAATAATAGATAAAAAATTATTACTCGATACGCATCACTATAAGATCATAAAAAAATAAGAGGATTAAAAACCAAATAAATAATCTAAGGAAAATAAAGTTCCCAACCATAGACATAGACACAAACACAAAATGCAAATGAAGAACATGCTTATTGATTGAGCAAGAAAATAAGCAATGAAGTTCAATTTAAGCTCCAGACTTTAAATGCTTCAATGCATTAAGTATATTTATCTAAAATTTGAGTTACAGTTTTTGAACCAATTTTGGAAACCAAGGCTTATTTTGTTTCAGCAATAATTGATCATTAGCTACATAAACTTCGTAGAAAGAGATACCCACAAAGAAGAATTTTCTAATACATATGAGGATTCCCTTTATAACAAGATTTCTCAATTTAAATATCTTCCATTTAGTGGGTCATAATCTTCAATGCATTAAGTATATGTATCTAAAATTTGAGTTACAATTGATTAGTAATTGGAACCAATTTTGGAAACCAATCCTTATTTTGTTTCAGCAATCATTGATCATCAGCTACAAAAACTTCGTAGAAAGAAATACTTACAATGAAGAATCTTTTAATACATATGAGGATTCCCTTTATAACAAGATTTCTCAATTTAAATATTTTCCATTTACTGGTTCATAATCTTATGTTCTATAAACTTCGGGCACAAAGTTAAATGATTGTTTCTATTAGTATTCACTTAATCCAATTATAGGCTTGACTTTCTTGATTGGCTAGACATGTTCATTATGGTCACATGTTTAGATTTAACTGCTAGGAAAATCACACAACTAACAAAACATAGCACTCACAAACTCCACAAATCAAGAAAAAAGATATAAATGATTATGAAAATGATCAATTTATCTTATTTCCATTTCACATAATAATATCACTATGTAGTGACTTCCCATAAACGCAAAACTATTGTACAATATTATAATAAAAAATTATAGATCAAATACATAAATGTTTTTCCTATATAATTACAACCTCTTAGATATAGTCTAATGAATCCTAAGATTAACAAAACTACGAACTACTACTACTGAAATCCGAGCTTAAGGATATCAATCACATCCACATGCTTAAAAATATAAGAGTTGTATGTTTGTATTGTCAATACATGAGTCTATGACATTCCAATTACCTATTTGTGCTCCCACTATCAAATTTTTCATGTTATTGACAACCTCAACTATTTGTAATCAATAGAATAAAGACACCATGAGAAAACTTGTTTAAATATAAAAGAAAGAAGAAGGGTTAAATGTAAATAATCAGTAAAATTTTACATAATAAATGAAATAAATCAAATATTTAATGAAAAATAATGATAGAAAAGGGTTAAATGTATTTGTCGGTGTATAGGATTAAATGAAAAAACGACGTAGAACGATGCAGGATTCGAGAACTAATATACGATTAACAAAAGCCTGTATGATACAAAAGCTTGTATGATAGCAATGAACTTCCCAAAAAGAAATTAAAAAATATTAATTTACCACAAAAAAATTAAATATACGATTAACAAATTAAAAATAATATAAATAAAGAATAATATATAATTTCTACTAATAGAAAGATTAGCATAAGTTAAACACTAATTAAATAACAAATGTACTTGTCTTAAAATCAACTTTGTTGTATTATATTCCATAAATAGATATTTGATATTTATACATTGATCTCATATTAATGTCATCATAATACAGATTATTTTTTAATAAAATTTTAATTTTTTATCAATTAATTTATTCATAATTAATCAATGCACAATACATTACAACGATATATTTATTAATTCACAAAATTCAGAAATTAATTCGAGAATACTTATAATTTTAGAGATTAATTTTCATATTATCCACACTAAAGAAAGGAGGCAATGTGAAACCCAGGGAATAGACGAGTGACGTAAACAAAGAGTCACAAAGCCGAAATAAGAAAATACGAGAAGAGATACGATTACCGCACTGCTGGCCGGAGATACAAGCGCTAACAATGCCAAGTATTTTTTTGGTTTATTTTCTTTTTCATGTTTATTATTTCTATGAAAATGAGTAGATAATTACTAATTGATTAAGGATTAGATAATCTCTTTAGATGTAATTTTGATATTATATACTATTTATGCATTTATGAAATATTTGACTATTCATCTATTTTATTTTTCATGTATCTATGTGTTTGATCATTATAGAATTAAATTTGTCTATTATTTTGTTATTGGGAAATAAGGTATAATAACTGCAACCAAAATAGATATTCATGTTTCAATATTGTTATAGGAATATAAAACATTAATATGTGTTTAAAAAATTAACGTTCGTGCATGTTTTAAGTAACAAGTTTAATCACCTAACGAATTAGGGTATGTTGTTATTAAAATGAGATTTTGAACCAAAGATCTAGTTTTAGTCTAGTTTATTACTTTGACGAAATCAAACAAGCTATATTGTTAAAATAGTGAATTAATTGTTACACAGTGAAAATGTGGTCATTCGAATTTCCTAATCGTTTTTGTCTTATTTAATTCTTTATATTTAATTTTACGTTTGTTCAGAATTATAAATTCACTTCTAAACCTTTTGTTAACTAAGTGTTTACGATTTTGTTGTGTTACTAAATTAATAACAATCCCAATAGATACAATTTGTATTTATCCCTATTATTACTCGAACAATTTGGTACACTTGCCAAAGAGCTGTTAATATATAGTTATTTTAAAAAATTTATCAGTGATAATTTATCTTGTGTATGATAGTTTCTCGTATATAATAATTGTCCCATGTATGATAACTATTTTAAAAAATTTATCATTGAGAACATGTTCTGTGTATGATAGTTATTTTGAATTTTTATCAGTGAAATTTTATCTCGTGTATGATAGTTATTTTGAATTTTTATCAATAAGAATTTGTCTCATGTATGATAGTTTAATTTCATAAGTGACAACTTGTCTCATATATGATAATTATTTTAAAATTTTTATTACCGAAAACTTATCTCGTTTACATAGTTCAATCTCATAAGTGATATGACAATTTATCTCTTGTATGATGACTCAACATATTGTTGGAATATTTTATTAATATTTTAATTAATTATTATATTCCAATATTATTATGTTGGCATATATCTTTATTTAATTATATTAGCTATTTATCAATTAAGAGACTTAAATTGATTAGTAATCAAATTAAGTAATAAGACTAATTAGGATTCTAATTAGATAATTAATTATATTTAATTTGAGCTCAATATAAGTGGATGTCACTGATGGTTGATTTGGGAATAACAGGAACTCTAATTGGATATGATAATTCAATCTCATAGTGACAACTTATCCCGTGTATAATAGTTATTTTAAAATTTTTATTTGTTATGTGTATGACAGTTCAATCTTATAAGTCACAAATTATTCCGTGTATGATAATTATTTTGAAAATTTATCAATAAAAATTTGTTTGGTTCAATCTTTAGGTTGAGGAAGAACCACACGCTAGGGATGGCAATTGAACTCAAACCCACCTGAACCTCCCCGGACCCGCCCCGCATTTAACGGGGGAAAATCGTTTTTAATGGATGCGGGTGCGGGTGCGGATTTTCCCCGTTTTTTAAAGTTATTGGCGGGGGCGGGTTTCGTCAAATCCGCCCCGCACCCACACCTGCACCCGCACCCACCCGACATAAATACAATTACTTAAATACCCTTATATCTCTTAAAATAGTAACAAAACCCTAATTTTCTCAATCTTCCTTCTTTTTCCTTGCTGCCACCGTCCACCTCCACCCTCACTTTTTTTGTCCCGACCGTCCTCCCTCTTCTCCGTGCACCGTCTTCGTCATCCTTCGTGTGTCGTCTCTTATTCTCTTCGCCGCTATAATTTTATGGTTCGTTTTCAAGTTTTCTGCATTTTGATGCATTTTCAATTTCGTTTTCAATCTTTTTCGTTTTCTGGTTCGGTTTCATTTTCAATTTCATTTGTGCATCTTCTCTAACACGCAAATTTTGGCCAGTTGGGTCAAGCAAGTCATTTATCACCTGATACCAAACATAAACTGTGAAAACATCTCTATTAACAACGGAAATTTAGAAGAAGAAAAAGTCAGATATATATATATATATATATATATATATATATATATATATATATATATATATATATATATATATATAAAACATGTAATGTGAGAATCAGTGTCACAAAGTGACAGATGCTGGGAAATTTTAGTTCAGGTAAAATTGAAATAGCAAAGGTTGAGGATGAGGTACCAGAACATGTTAAGAACACAGATGGTGGAACACAAAATGTTTTGTATTTACCTCATTGTATATTTCTAGATATGACACTCGAAGTAAGAACTATCTAGATGTGTTTTCAAATTTTTCTGCATTTTCGTTTTGAGATTTTGTGTATAACAGTTCTGCATCTCTGTATTTTGGGATTTTTCTGCATTTTTCTGTAAATCAATTTCTGCATTTTCAATTTCTACATTTTCAATTTTCTACATTTTCGTTGTTAATTTCTGCATTTTCAATTTCTGTATTTTCTGCATTTTAATTTCTGCATTTTCAATTTTCTGCATTTTATGTAGTCTATGTCACTCGTTTCTTAAAACTTGCATTTTAGTTATTTGCATTTTATTATTGATTTTTTATGCTATGAATAAATAAATTCCAATTTTTGGAGTGGGGGTGGGGCGGGGAAACTCGTCCTCGTTGGGTGCGGGGGTGGATGTTAAAAAGTCATCCCGACGGATGCGGGTGCGGGGTTGGTAATGCTTATAACCGTCCCCGCCCCGCCCCGTTGCCATCCCTACCATACGCTAACGGATGCTCGCCATCCGTCTCTTTTTAGGATGCTTAGAGACTATACATGTTGTTGTTGGGGAGTTCGCGGCTTGGTGACATCAGCAATAGGCTAAACGCCAAGGATCCTCATTCCTAGTCAATGTATGACTAATCACTCACACTTGAATTCCAACAATCTCTCATTCAAGTGTGAGTCACCTACAACACTAGACTTGTTGGGGAGTTCGGGGAAGTGCGACAGTAGTAATGGGCTAAACGTTTAGGATTCCTAAGAGACATTGACACCACATCTCAACCCAAAACCTTAGAGCAATATGTATAAGGGTCATCACTCTTATATATCTAATATTTCCTCAATTTCTAGTCGATGTGGAACTAACCACTCACACTTAAATTCCAACAGTTGAAGATCTTAAGATTGTCAAGATTTATGTAAGTGGTTAAGTCCTACAAGTATTAAAAATGTGGTAAATGTTGAATATATAATAGTGGTGTCTCATATACCCACTGCATGATAATTTTGTAGGACTAAAAAATATTTATTTTTACAAGGATTAAAAATAATTTTTGAAATTTTTTAGGGACTAAAAACGTACTGAACTCTAAAATTAAAAACTAATTCAAAATATTTTACCTTAAAGTCGATTCTTGATATGAGTTTAAGATAAATAATACAAGTGAAGTGAAAGATTTGCAAAAGAGAAAAAAAATTGTTGAATTTAAGAAAATGGATGGGAAAAGGCAAAAATGGATTGCATGCAATAAAAGAAAAAAATTGTAATGCATGGGAGAAAGAAAAGAAAATAAAAAATGGAGATTGAAAATAAGTGAAATAAAAAATAAAATGAATGGTGACAGTTTTTTGAAAATGGTTAAAGTGATTTTGTTTTGATAAAAGTGAAGAAATGAAAGATTGAAAAGAGAGGGAAAAGTTAAAGGAGAAAAACAAAGCACTTTTGTCTTTTTTTTAATAAATGCAACGAACAAATAATACAACTTTTATTGGTGCAAACGAGAGTGGTTAATACAATCTTTGTTAATGTCAAGGCATAAAACTTTTTTAGATAATATATAATATATGCCTTGACTACTTGGTACTGCAACCATAGGGGTATTGACTTTGAGTAATAACTCCATTTTTACCAAGTAGTGAATAATAAATCATAGTTGGTTGTTGTTCTGTATCTTGTAAAACAAATTGGTTTTTGTTTTTGAGGTAAAAATAAAATAGAGATAATATAGTAATTAATGATTTAATAGGTCGAGTTGCATCTCATACATCTCAAATTAGAAGGGAGAAAATATGAAGAAAGATGATGGAATAAAATGAAATATATTTTATCATAGGTCACTCCATTTCATTCATTTTTACAAAATCCAATCAATGAAACCTCAATACATATCATTTCATTCCACCTTCTTCCATCAATATAAACATAGTCTTCAATTGTCCATATCAACATTATGGATACATTGAATTGATTTTATGCTACAATTTATTCAATCCCATGTATTTATTTTATTTGTATTGTATATATATTTTTTAGTAAGTATTGTATATAATTAAAATTATATAAAATTTTGTTTATATATATATATATATTATTTGAGTAGACTAAAAAAAATATAGTATTTAAGTAAAAAAAATTGGGATCTCTTGAAAAATGGGGTTCTAAATGGTCGGTCATCTCAACTTTGCTTAGAGCTACTATTATATCTAGCTATCTTAAGGTAACTGTTTTGTCCTTCGTTAGAACAACAAAAGCGAAAACACATTTTGTTGTTTGTCGTATTTAAGTGTCTCATATTATTTGTCTTTTTATATTATCAATGAAACATTAAACATTTTATTCCATTATTATTTATTATATCTTAATTCTTCTAACTACTCCATTAACTACAATAAATAAGATTATTTGAATAAATAAAATTGATTTATTTTTAAAATCAACATAATTAATTATTTTCTTAAAAACAATATACAATTCAAACTAAAACATTTATAATGAGATAGGGAATATGAATTTTTATGATAAAACTGAAATTACCAAAATTTTATAAAGGATCGAATAATAAGTTCAAAAACATATTTTGAAGCAATAGTTGTTAGGAAGTTTGGAGGCATGAGAGTACAAACAGATTAAATGCTCAAAGACCACATGAGACTTTGACACTATATATTTACTCAAAACTTTAAAAACATTATATATATAGATCATCTCTCTTATATATTGACATGCCTTATAAGTACATCGTCAATGATCTAATACATCAGCATCCACCTTCGCTCTCCCTAAATTACCAAGGCTACTCTGTTACCATTTATTGGAGAGCAACAACAAATCAAATATTTTAGGACCACAAGAGACTTTGATACTATATTTTCATCTAAAACCTTAATGTATTAAGTATATGAATCATATTTTTTTGACACTACATCTTCATCCAAAACCTTAATGTATTAAGTATATGAATCACCTTTTTTATGTATTCAAATTTTTGCTCATTAATAGTTAACGTGGTAGTAATAAGTTAGTTAGATAATATAGTTAAACATTTGTTATCTCAACTTACAAAATGTTAAGGTTGTTAGGTTGAATACCATGTCCCAAATTCGAACCTAAGACATATCGATATGTGCAAATTTTTAATTTCAATTTTAATATTTTTCTTAATTATTTTTTTTTTAGTGATGGTAGCAACTAACACTAGTGAATAATCCTTTAGAAAAAAAAATAGTGCATAACAAGTCATTATGGAGCCCATTTAGAAGATTGGCATGGACTAGTACTGACAAGTCATTCCCGTCATTAAGTAATTTCACCATCCAATCATTCCGATTAATTTCCCATATAGAAATTGACTCTAAAACAAGCTTCTCCGAAACTGCAATAAGTTGAGTCTTGGTCAACTTAGTACTTTCTATTTTCTTTCTCCACTGACAATATAAATATGATTCATAAGAAACAAATGAAGCAAACACAAATTTAATCGAAACATGGCTGGAGGGTTACTTGGAGACAACATAGGATTGAACGAAGAGGTTATCAAGAAAACATGTAGTTTGTCCTTCAAAGCTCAAAACACAACAAAGGAGCTTTATATTTCTGAAAAGTTTCCTAGTACATCATCGGAATTAGTTTATCTTCTTATAAGCTTTCCGGGTTCGTGGGTTGAAACTGATTGGTTTGTTAGAAACCCATTTGGGGAAACTAAGATTGATCTTGCTTGGTTCCCTTCACTTAAAAGTGTTGGTAATGATGAACCTGCTTTGGTAAATGAAGCTTTTTTGAATAGATTCGATCGCTTATTGAAATTTTCCTCAATTATATCTGAGGTATGTATGTGCCACACAATCTTTTATTTACTTTTTGTGTTTGGATTTGGACTGTGGATACTAATTCGTGTAATACACTCTTACTAGATACACCTCTGTTTTATCCTGTTGCTACTTTGGAAAATGCTTACCTGCCAGTTTTCAAAGTAATTAAAATTATTTAATTTAATTTCATAAATAGAGTCATCTAACAAATTTAGAGGTTTAAAATAATCTTTTGAAAATGAGGTATTTTTTTTACAAAATTGAGATTTTTTAATATGAAATAATAATATAAAAATTATGAATCTAACAAAAAGAAATCAAAAATTTATTGGCTACACATATATATTATAAATAAGATTTCACATAGACATCATTTATTATTTTTAAAACATACAATAAAATTAATTAAAATATCAAAATTATTTTAATGTATATATTTTAAATCGTAAAGAACATAAAAATAGTGGCATAGTTTAAATTTGAATTATGAACAAAACAATGAAGTTTTTTTTGTTGTTTTGTATTTGTGGAAGCGAAATTATATTGATATATTTTGTTATGTGAAAAAGTATAAGATATGTTTTGTATTTCCCATAAGTCTTCTTTGTTTTAGGGCTTGCAATGCATGTAATACTTATGCTAAAGTGTTCACACACAAAAATATAAATCTCCATACAAAATATATAACATATAATTCCACTTTCGCAAATGCAAAATATAAAAAAAATTCATCACAAAAGACTCAAAACCTTACGATATATCTATAACTAAATTTTAACATAATAAATAATATCATATATTCAGTTTGAAGGTTTTTTTCTTTATTAAGTAAACTTTTTTTTTTAGTCCTAAAACTGTTGTTTTAGTGTTCCGCCTCTGTTCATAAAAAGCATGCATATAAGATTCCATTTTTTAACAAATATTTTGTATTTTCTTAAAAAATCTCCTTAAATTTTTAATAACAAAAAATATTCTTAGTTAAGAAAACATTTCTAATTTTAATTAATCATTTTGAATTGTGCTAATGGGGTTGGTTGAAAATATACCAAAAAATGTGTTGCAGGTGAATAAAGCTATAGCAGAAGGAAAACAAGTAGTGTTCACAGGGCATTCTTCAGGAGGTGTAATGGCCATTCTTACAACATTTTGGGCCTTGGAACAAAATTTTAACCCAAAAAAAAAACAAATTCAACACAAATCACCACTATGTCTCACATTTGGTTCTCCCTTGATTGGTAACCATATATTCTCTCATGCTTCAAGGAGAGAAAATTGGTCTCATAACTTCATACACTTTGTCATGAGATATGACATAGTGCCAAGAATTTTTCTTGCTCCTTTTTCTTCTATTGAGAAACTTTTTAGTCATGTTCTTCAACTTTTATGTCATAACAACAAGTCCAAACCTTATGACAATGTGGCTTGTGAATTTTATTCTATTGTGATGAGGAATGTGGGAATTGTTACAAGCCATTCTGCTTGTAATCTCATGGGAAGCACAAATTTGTTACTTGAGAATTTAACAAATTTTGTTGAGTTAAGCCCTTATAGACCCTTTGGAACTTACATCTTTTGCAACGGTAATATTAGACGTATTAGTTAATTAATTAGTATAAGTGATTAACTATTGTGCTTAACTTGTATAACTAACTGATATGTTTAATAGGTAATGGGCAGCTGATTGTGGTAAAAAACTCAGATGCTGTTTTACAACTTCTGTTTAGCATTACTCAACTAAGTGATTCGGCGCAACTTTCTGAAGTTGCGAATAAAAGCATATTGCAACATCTAGCTTATGAAGATGAAATTGAGGAGAGCTTGAGAATGCAAAATGTGGTGTACTTAGACAAACTTGATGACCTTCCTTTGTCTGCTGATGATAGTCTTAACGCCGATGTTGCAGCCGCCTTGGATGGCCTCGGACTGGTTAGTGATTAAATTTGTCTGTCTCTATATGTATATAGGAAGCATATTAAGTCAGAGTCAAGGTTTCAAAATTAGGTGTATGATTTTGGCCACGACGTCGAGGTTTTTATGTCTTTGTGACTGCAAATGTGGCTGCATTACAACGTGATTAGGCATTCATGATTTAAAACCTTGGATTGAGCATGTTATTGTAAGAGAGGTTAATGCTGCATCTCATGTTCTCACTATATTTGTACTGAAGTATGATAGATCTTAGGTTTAAATATGAATTTAATCTGTGTAATTTATAGCATTTTTTTGTTTTAGTTCCTGTGAATTTTGATTTTTGGATTCAGTCCTTGCAAATTCAAAAACTATTGTTTTTAGTCCCTGGTGTGCTACTTTCATGAAACTAATTTCAGAGCGTAAGAGCAAGGTTATGCCTTCGAGCGGCTGGTGAGTTAGAAAAGCAAAAAGAAAGAAATGAGGAGAAAATAAAAAAGGAGGTTCAAGAGAAGGGTGTGGCAAGCATGAGGGAGTTGGAAGAATACAAAGCAATATGTGAGATAAACAATGGCAAAGGTTACTATGATGCATTCAAGGTGCAACAGGATGCAAAGGATGAAAAGGATTTCCAAGCAAACGTGAAGAGGCTTGTGCTAGCAGGAATATGGGATGTGATTATTGAAATGTTGAAGAGGTATGAACTTCCAGATGAGTTTGAAGGAAAAAAAGAATGGATCATACTCGGAACCAGCTTTCGTCGCCTAGTTGAGCCTCTAGATATTGCAAACTATTACCGCCATTTGAAGCATGAAGATACAGGTATTAGTCATAATTTATCTTTACAAAACCGACTTGTAAAGTGAAGGGTATCAGTCTTTATAAACTCTTATAGAGTTGTATCTGTATTTGTTATCAATGTGAGACTTGTTTTTTTTTCCTAATAACAGGACCTTACATGAACAAGGCTAGGCCAAAGAGGTATAGATACACTCAAAGATGGTTGGAGCATGCAAACAGGTTGCCAAAAGAGGATATAACAGAATCAACCATTTGGGCTGAGGTGGAGGAGCTTTGTAGCTGGATTAGTAACAAGAAACCTTTTGAAGATGTTAAGGAAAGGGTTCTTAAACTTGAGCAAGATATTAAAAAGTGGACTGAGAAAGGAAAAGAATTAACCAAGGATGTGTTTTCAAAGGATCCTACTTTTATGAAGTTATGGGAAAATCTACCTGTGGAACATAAATCCACATCATGCATCTCCACTCTCTTTACTGTTAATAAAGGATAGTTCACCTATCTATATGAATTTCAACTCAAAAGAAAGGATCCTAACTTTCTAGTGTATTCTTAAATAAAGCTATGACTATCAACTGTTATTTTCACTGAAAATTTTATTTTTTTTACTCTTATAGAAAATGATTTAGGTATTTATTAATAGCATGTATAGATTAGATAACATATATGTAATATGTTACTAATGTTAGTGATACAGACAACTATTTCAATTATCATCCATGAAATGTTGTTGAGGATCTCACTTGTCACGTGGTTACAATCGAAAGATATCACTTGTCAAGTTGAATTAGGTCAAATATAAATTTTAAGATGGTATTAGAATTTATGTATCCAAGATTCGTTGAGTCATCTGTTATCGGGCCACTTGAGTCACACTTCTAATGTCCAATCTTGTATAAGGCCTTCATAATTTCATCAGTGGGTGTTAATATATTTGGATGAAGGATTCTAAGGGAGAGGAGATGGAAGTACTTATTTTCCTTTTTTTAATTAAAGAAATTTCTAATATAAAATTCAACGTCATTAAAAATATTATACGATCATCTATCATGTTATTCTTTTAAATTATTTAAAATTTAAAAAATATATCAATATATAGATTTACTTCTCGAAAATCCTAAATCCAAAGATAAGTGTCCATTTGAAACAATATATGTTCATATTTTAGGATATAAAAAGTGTGTAAATAAGGGCCCCAAATGATATTAGTATTCATACCTATCCTTTTGAAGCCTATTTTATCTAAGGTCTCCTGCTGCACACAATTTTATTTTTGCATATATAAATATAAAACCTGTTGGAAAGGAATTTGGTATCCTACATCAGATTTATCATTCGGTTTTGTATCTCACTCATTCTCTCCCTTAATGTCCATTAGTTAACTTGTGCATGATCTATTTGGAGAGCTAGAAATTACATAGTTTTTAGGCAGCAAGAATATGTTTTATGCCATTTGATTAATCATATCAAAATTTTATCTTGGTGGTGGTTGAAATCACATGTCAAAAGCTTTAATGTTGAACTAAATCAACACTGGATCAATCCTCTTCAATACTTTATTATGATAACTTATCATATTTGTGCATAAGCAAACTCACTGATAGTTAGTTACATTAGCTCTCCTTTGTATAGGCTTTAAGAGTTAGTTATGATTCAGTTAGAGTATTTGAGAGTTTTCAGTTTTTTGTTATTTCAGTTTTAGCTAGTGTAGATACTTGTTATAAGTCTTTAACCTTCATTTTTTGTATAAGTCAAGTTTTCACAATTAATCAATAAATAGAGGGGAACTTGTCGTTTGTTGTTGCTTTCATGTAATGTATTTTTCCTTTGGTTTTGGTGAAGGGTTCTTATTCGGGCTTACTGGACATTTGAGTTTCCTAATCTCCTTTAATTTTTTTTTATTAAATAAAAGTTTCGATGAGTTGAGTTTTTGTGATTCTTCAGAGTTAAAAGCGTAAAGAGTGTTGACAGATGTACTTATAGATTATCAATCAAAGAGGTCATTACATCGACAGTGGAAGTTGAACCACGATCTTATGAGTATAAATCAAATTCTTATCAAGTGAACTAATTTTTATTGGTTAAACTTCTTTAATTGACTTTATATGTTTGATAGTTTTTGTTATTCTTGAGATAAATTATGCTTTGTGTCAATATATATTTTATTTTGCTTCTTAAAAGAACAAAAATTACCTCGAGTCAATTTACTTTATAATTGATTTTCATCGTAAATACTGTAGAAAGTATGACTAGAAATTTACGTGAAGTCTCGAGCTAAATTTTTTTCTTTATAACTATAATAGAATGAAGATGAAAGATAGATTTTGTTAAAAAAATAAAAGAGAATCAGAAGAATATGTTTTTGAAAACGCGAAAATAGTGAAATTATAATGTGGACCATCTTAATATGTCATCTGATGTGGACCGGTGTATAAAAGTTTTTCAAAACTCTAATAACTATCCCCAACACTATTAAAAAGTATAATTTAATGTTTTTCCTCATCTTTATAAATAAGGTGATGACGTGATTTAAGACATAATAAAAAGACGATGACTTGATTTTAGACAAAAAGGAACGATGACTTGATCGGTGTCAATTTGAGACAAATTGAGTTTTGAGAGACATGTTCATTTTTTTTCCGAACCGATATCAATTGAGTCATAATCTGATACGTTTTTTGAACCGATATCAATCGAGTCATAATCTGATACAGGAAAACCAAAAAGATTATTAAATTATATTTCTAAAAATTCTAGTCGATCGTCATTAGCGTTTCATATGACTATTAAACATCCACTCTGGATGGTTCACCAAAACATCCACTCTGGAAAATAATATTTTAAAATTTTGGCTTAATTGTAGCTTTGTCTCTCTATTTTTATTTATTCACGAAATTGGTCTCCCTATTTTAAAAGTAGACAATTTTGGTCCTTGTAACATCCCACTTTTTGGGACATTATCTCGAAATACTACGTTTAAAATATAATCCATTTTCTTTTTCATGAAAATATTTCAATTCTCATGCAAGCAAAATACATAATCACACGTATAAACTCAAACAAACAATCCATAGTTAATTAAAAATTCCCAAGTATCTCAATCAAATAATTGAATACTCAAGTTTTAGGATTCAAAAATATCATACAAAAATAGAAAAAAAATGGTATAAACTAGAGTTTAACGAAAATAAATTCCCTAAAGCTGACCACAATTACCCATCCTAGAAATTAAAACAAATACTCCATCTATTCCTTCGAAAACTCCTTCGGGTGCGCAAGTAAATTTGAAATGTCATATGTCCAAAAGTAAATGTCATCTCCAAATTACTTACAAATAAATAAAAATAATAGTACCATATTACATAATTAATGACACTTATTTCTCACAACAACAGGTAGCCGGAGGTACAGTAAATCAATTATCTTTATAAAACGCTAACCACATCTCAATCAAGATGCATACACAAATAAACCTTATTACTTAATCTATATGCCAATGTAAATGATCCCGGAATATCGCCTCCCCCGCAAGGGCTTTGTGGATCCTTCCAAGCAACACCACTAACTCAAAATCCCCGCAAGGATATGTGGGTTCCAGCCAATTATGGACACACCACATAACTACAAATGCATGAATGTAGACACATTTGTAATTAATCACCAATAATATGCGAGATTAACTTATTAATGACAACATATTTACACAATTAGAATTAACCACAACATGTCAAGCACAACCATTATAACAACGTATCATATAACATTTATTTTCCACAAATTGATGAAAAATATTTCAGCATAATATATACCTAATTTCACACATTCAAGAATAAACACAACCATACATAGAAATAATTGGAGTGATACCCTTACCGATATGAGTGTTGTTATTAAAATTCTTACGCAGCGGTCTTTGATCCAAATATGCTACACTTGAGGGGATAAAACACTAACTCTTTTAGGGGTTTTCTTGAATTTCTTCCTTTTTCTCTCTTAATCCCTTTCTTTTTCTTTCTTTCTCCCAGAGATTGTATATGAGTATTGAGATTGTGAATGGGAGGCATCGGTTTTTCTATCACTAGAGTTGGGGAATGTGTTGTTTTCAATCCAAATTAAGGTAATTTTATTTTTAACGCTTGTTTCCCAATTAATGTTTCTTTCTTTTCTATTGTTTTTTTTTCACCAAAAGTAAAAATAACAAAATACAATTCAGTTAAAAACTGGTAACCATCACCAACCAATTTCTAGAATAATTATCTCTACTCCTAATAAAGTAAAATATAAAAATAAAATACCTGGATATTACATTCTACCCTTATAAAATAGTTTCGTCCTCAAAATTGGCATTAGAGAAAAGTTATGGGTATTGCTCATTCATCTTGTCTTTTAGTTCCCAAGTGGTGTCTCCGGTGGCTTGATTCCAAATTACCTTCACCAAAGAAATTTCTTTGTTACAGAGCAATTTGACCTTTTTGTCTCCAATTCTTGTTAGAGGTACTTCAAAAGATAAATCCTCCTTCAATTTCACTACATCCGACTCAATTACATGTGATGGATTAGTGACATACTTCTATAGTTGCAAAACATGGAACACGTCATGAATGTTTGAAAGAAAAGGTGGTAACGCAACCTTGTATGCTATAGGTCCGATTCTTTTAAGGATTTGGTAAGGTCCAATGAACTTTGGCGTGAGTTTCTTTGACTTAATAACTCTACCAACTCTAGTAGTGGGTGTCACGCGAAGGAAGACGTGTTCACCTTCTTCAAATTCTAAGGGACTGCGACGTTTATCAACATAACTTTTCTGGCGACTTTGGGAAGTTCTCATCCTTATCTTATTTTCCTGATCTTCTTTGTGGTTTGTTGCACCATTTCAGACCCCACTATGGTACTCTCACCATCATGATACCAACACATTGGTATATGACATTTTCATCCGTAAAGGGCTTTGTATGGCGCCATCCCAATACTTACATGAAAACTATTATTGTAAGTGATTTATACTAACGGTAAACATTCATCCCAACTCCCACGATCGTCTAAGACACATGCTCTTAAAAGATCCTTTAAGGTTTTGATTAGTTCTCTCTGTCTGTCCATCGGTCTGCGGGTGATAAGCATAACTTAGTCTCAACTTCGTCCCTAATGCTTCATGTAAGGCTCCCCAAAAGTGTGAGGTAAACTTTGGGTCCCGATCTGAGATGATGCTGGAAGGCACTCCATGATGTCTCACAATCTATGAGATGTAAATCTCTGTCAACTTAGTCACATTATGGGTGGTCCTCACGGGTAGGAAATGAGCTAACTTAGTTAGACGATCAACTATCACCCAAATTGAATAATTCTTCCTTTGCGTCCTGGGTAATCCTATAATGAAATCCATAGAAATATTGTCCCATTTCCATTTAGGCACGTCTAAGGATTGCAACATTCCTACGGGTCTTTGATGTTCTACTTTAGCTTTCTGGCATATCAAGCAAGTTGCCACAAACTCGGCCACCTATTTCTTCATTCCAAGCCACCAATAGTTTCGCTTCAAATCTTGGTACATCTTGGTCACTACTGGATGAAAACTCAATTTACTCTCGTGTGTCTCCTCAAGAATAAACTCCTTTATCTTGTCCACTGCCGGAACACAAATAAGTCTGTTGCAACGTAAAATATTGTCCGATCCAACTTTGAATTTTGGTGCCTTCCCTTGCACAATTAATTGCCTCATCTCCTGAAGTAGTTCATCGTCGAATTGATGTTTCTAAATGTCCTCAATTAGCCCATTAGAGATGGTGATCATGCTAAACTTTAATCCTCTTGGTGAAAACTCCACATCCAAGTTCAGATCACGAAACTTCTCTAGTAATTATTGTTCCTTTACCATTAAGGAGGATACAAGTATATTTTGTCTACTTAAGGCATACCAACTACATTGATCTTTCCCGGGTGATATTGCAACCTAAAGTCGTAATCCTTCAAGGTCTCTATCCACCTTCTTTGCATCATATTGAACTTTTTTTGGTCAAACAGGTATTTCAAACTTTTGTGGTCACTAAAAATTGTAAATGTATCTCTATACAAGTGGTGTCTCCAAATTTTTAGAGAAAACACTATCGCAGTCAGTTCCAAATCATGTATGGGATAGTTTCTTCCATGTGTTTTTAGTTGTCGTGCACATAAGCTACTGCCTTCTTATTCTGCATGAGGACAATTCTGAATCCTTGATGAGAGGCATCACAATAAACTTCATAGGGTTCATTTGGTTATGGAAAAACTATCACCGGTGAGGTCGTCAAACATTCCTTTAATAGTCTAAAACTCGCCTTGCACTCCTCTATCCATGCAAACGGTTGGTCCTTTCTTGTAAGTTGGGTCAATAGGGATACAATCTTAGCAAAACCTTCAATAAATCTTCGATAATAACCAGCTAATCCAACAAGCCCTAGAATGAAGTATAGGGTTTTTGGTTAGGCAAATGGCAGAAGTGTTAACACAATAGATGAAAATGTTGGATTCTAGGATTTTGTAGTCTTCAAGTTGATGCTTCATCCATGTAGTTAAGAACTGCAGCCAACTGCTAAAATGTACTCACCCTCTGCTGTTGACATGGCAATGGTGTTGTGTCTCTTACTTGACCAAGATATTAAGTTGTTACCTAAAAAGGTTCAGTTGCCACTAGCGCTCTTTCTCTCAAGTTTATCTCCATCGTAATTAGAATCACAATATCCACTTAGTTTGTACTTGTTGAGACAAAATCTCTCTCAAATGTTTCAATGATAACAAAATTATTTCAAAGATTATGATTATACATGTTATCTGATTTGTGCTCTTGAGTGTATCAAAATTAGAAAACAGGTTTCTCACATTCGTGATCAAAAGAAGAGTTTTTACAAATCCTTGAGATGTCTTCTTCGTAAGAGGACAAATTGTTAGAGGATAAAAGTATAACCTCTATGAGAGAGGATAAAACAACACTGAAGAAGATATAAGACAACTAATACTGATTAAGATGATGAATATATGTCCTCTATATCAGAGGATAAACAAAACAGAAGAGAGGATGAACCTCTGTCTTCCATTCATCCTCATACATGGGAAAATGAATAAAAGTACCAAAGTACAAAAGGTGTTGTCCTTGACAAAAAAGCAAGACCCTGCAGTTGTTGGAAAAGGAAGAAGTCAAAAGCACATGTCATTTCATAATCCATAAAGCTCAATCCTCCTATCCGAGGACGGATTGGAAACTCATCTTCCTAAGCTTTAGTCTTACAAGGACAAATGGATAGCATTTTTGAAGTAACAATGTCAATTATAAGGAAGGGGGTTTGAATTATAATTGCCCCTTTTAAAAATTCCTGTTTAAAAAATTGTAATGTTTAACTCAAGATTGACCTTGGTTACACCAATATCAGTTTATCAATATAAAAATGATTGTAAGACAAATAATAAATAGAGATAGAGATAGAGAGATCACACAAGCATATATCCTGGTTCACCCAAACACACGTTACGTCCAGACCTCACAAATGTGAGATTTTCCATTAAGTGCTCAAAGCAAGAACGTTCTTGGTTTTCACACAGTTTTCACATATCAGTCTTGATCTATTACACAGTTTCTACCTTTCTACCTAGAAAGGATTTCCACAGGTTTACCTTACACTACTTTAGAAAGGATTTTACAAGCTACCTTTTAAATCATAAAATGATTTCTACACACTACTCAAGCTATGTCAACAATATAGCCTTGAGTTACAAAGTAATGCTTTTGAGAATGTTAGAATCTGGGTATTGCTCAAGTCTTGTTTGAGAAATAGATTCTATATTTTAGAACTCAGTTATCCTTGATTCTAAAATCACACAAAGGATGAAACTGGAACTTTAGAATGATTTTAACAAGCTCGAGTATGATTGGATGATTGATGTTTTGCTTGGCACTTTGAGTAGTGTTTTGTTCTTCATCGCGAAGCTTTATTTATAGGCTTCAAGAGAGCTTATGACAGCTCATTTAACCGTTGGAAGTAGGCCAGCTGTCATGAGTAAGTGAATGAATAAGATCAGCCATAAAGCAAGATTGTTCTTGCTAAACTCAAGAATGTTCTTTGTGATCCAAGAACGTTCTTCGAATTTTTATGAGATGAGCTGACTTATATTGTGATCTTGACAGTTGTTTGAAATGATTACAAGCTTTGAGTCACGTGTGCAAGTCTGTTCGAAGGTACAACAACAGTGTCTTTTACATCCTGTCAGTTTGTAATTGCACTTGCTTGTTTTGGAGAATGATCTTGCTTTATGCTTTTTATTAAGCACATTGTTGAGCCTTCGAATTCTGGAATAATCTTACTTAGATTGATCTTTGTTTATTCTTGATGAAGATATGGAATGAATAAAACTTCCTGGATCTAGTCTTTTACATAGAAACATGATCATTCTTGTTTGTGGCAGATGTGGAGAACGTTCTTCGTTTTCTAGAAATCTGTCAAGAACGTTCTTCGTTTTACTGATTTTGCTTTCTTGATTTTAATAAAATCTACTTTGTAATGCTTGGTACCTATCTTGTTTTAACACACTCAAATACACATGTTAAATACCAAAACACTTAGAATCATAATTAGAAGTCTTAATTAACTTTTTGTTTAATTATCATCAAAACATTAATTTGGGATTTTGTCTCAACAATTTTTGCAATTCAAGATAAAGACGATGGACAATTAACCAAGACTCCAACGAGTACTTTGTACATTTCTTAGTAACTGAAAGCATCATCACCTCTATAAAAGGAGATGAACTCATCCTCATTCAATACACAACAACTCATACTAAAGAGAAATACTAAAAGCTGATAAGAGCACACTCATCCTCTCATAATACTTTCTACTGTTCTTAACTATATCTTTGAAGGTATCCCCTTCGAAAGTTTATTAGAGACAAATAATCATACACTTATCAATATTCTCAAAATCTGTATATCCTCAAGTTATTTCAATCTTGGTGATAGTTGTAAATCAAGAAGAAAGAAATTGTAAGTCTGGTGAGGCTAAGAACATACACAGTGAAATAGAGTCCCGTTAGAGGACAAGCCATTTTGAGCTATAGTGAAACTCACAAGTTAGTGAGAACTGGACGTAACTCATTTTGGGTTAACCAGTATAAATTTGTGTGTGTCTTTTCTATACTCTCTACTTATTATTTTATCTAACTCACATTTCAGCTACAAACGTTTATCCTCTTAAAACTATATTTTATCCTCTCTTAGAGGATACAATTTTAAAAGGTTCTAAAGAAAATTTTAAAACTACAATATCTCTATTCAACCCTCCTTTTAGTGATATTTTAGCTACTTCAATTGACATTAGAGCAAGGTTCTCTAGAAAATTACACCTAATTGTGTAAGAGAAAAAGATTAGGAAAAAGAGAAATGTCAAAAGCTAAATATGTAGCTGAAGGAGGATCTTTCAGTAGACCACCCTACTTCGATGGTACAAATTACTTTCATTGGAAAGGAAAAATGAGGTTGTTTCTCATATCACAAGATAACAACATGTGGTTAGTGGTTGAAAATGGGAATCACGTCATCAGAACAAACATTGTTGATTCAACCTCAGATGAACAACCTCAAGCACAATGGACTGCTGATGAAAATGCCAAGGTACCCCCTTAACTCTAAAGCTCATTTATTTCTAACGTGTGCTTTGAGCAGAGAAGAATATGACAGAATTGAAGAATGCAAAAGCGCTAAGGAACTATGGGACACTTTGAAGATCCGTCATGAAGGATCAAGTCACGTAAAAGAAACAACGATTGACATGGGAGTAAGAGAAATTAAACTATTCAAAATGAAGGAGGAGGAAACGATTGATGAAATGTTTTCAAGACTCATTGTTATACTAAATAGCATACGGTCTCTTGGAAAAGAATATTCTATCCAAGAAAGGATAAGAAAAATTCTAAGGAGCCTACCAAGAGAATGGAGACCAATGGTGACTGCCATCACGGAAGCAAGAAACTTGGCCACCATGAAATTAGAAGATCTGGTTGGAACTCTAAGGGCACATGAACCATTGTTGTTCTCTGATAAACCAAGCAAAAAGGCAAAAATTGTTGCTCTTAAAACAAATCAAACTGAAAGTCCATCATCCAAACAAGTCGAAGAAGTCATAAAAGTAGAAAACCCTGAATATCCTCTATCCGAGGAAGAGGATGAACTCACCCTGATATCTAAAAGAATTCAGAGGATAATGAATTGTAGAGGACAAGATAAAAGACCTCATCAAAAGGAAAACTTTGATAAAAGTCAGATAACATGCTTTGGATGCAACAAGATAGGACACTACAAAACTGAGTGTCCTCTAAGCAAAAGAAACCCAAGAAGATTTCCTTACAAAAATAAATCTATGATGGCTACATGAGATGACAGTGATGGCTCATCCTCTAAACATGAAAAGGAAGAAGAAGCAAACCTCTATCTCATGGCAAATTCAAACACTGAAGAGGTAATCACAACAGAACTCTGTCCTACATGTGAAAAACTAGAAATAGAATTTGGCAATCTATTAAGTGACTCAAACACTCTATCTCATAAATGTGGTTTCCTAAAAAACCAATTTATGAGATAAAGAAACTTAATGAGGAACTTCAAGCCAAGAATGACAAATATGAAAATATCATTCTGGACTTGCAACAATCTCATAAAAGAATGTATGAGCAAGAAAAAATTTACAACAAAAGGAACGTCAAAATTCATCCTCCAGAAGAGGAGACAGAAAACATAAGTTTAAAAATAAAAGTAGAAGAACTAAAAAAGGACATTTCCAATTTCGTTAAATCTACTGAGACATTCCAAAATATTATGGGTTCCCAATCTGGAATCTTTGACAAAGCTGAAATTGGTTTTAAAAGTTCTCAAAAACAAAAAAATGTATGAAAACTTTTTTCTACCTCAAAAATTAGAGGATAAACCAAAATGTCCTAATTGCAAAAAACCAGGACATACTTTTAACTATTGTCATGCATAAAAGAGGGTTGAACAAATCAAAAAAGAATGTTCATTTTGTGGTAAGTTTGGGCATCTTAACTCTACATGCTATCACAAAAAGAAAATTCTCACAAAAGGAAATACTAACCAACAAGGACCCAAATCACTATGGGTACCTAAGTCACTCTTAAACTCTAACACAGGATCATCCTTTGACCAACAAAAGAAAGCCTTGGTTGTTGGACAGTGGTTGCTCAAGACATATGACAGGAGATAAACGTTGCTTTATTTCTTTAGAGAAAAAGGACGGAGGATCAGTTACCTTTGGAAATAATGATAAAGCTCAAATTAAAGGAACCGGTATTATTGGAAAAAATAACTCCGCTAAAATAGAATATGTTCAATATGTGGATGGTTTAAAACATAATATGCTAAGTATCAGTCAACTTTGTGATAGCGGTTTCGAAGTAATCTTTAAACCCACTCTCTGCGAGGTTAAACATTCACTCTCAAGTAAAGTTTTCTTCTTTGGCATTAGAAAAAAGAATTTGTATGTTTTATATCTAGATGATTTACCTATTGAGTCTTGTTTTATGTCTATTCAAAAGGATAAATGGATTTGGCACAAACGAGCAAATCATATAAGCTTGAACACTATTTCTAAATTATCCAAACTTGAATTAGTTAAAAGCCTTCCTAAAATAAATTTTGAGAAAGACAAAATTTGTGAAGCTTGTGCGAAAGGGAAACAAGTTAACAACAGTTTTCACTCTAAAAATATCATCTCAACAAATCATCCTCTTGAACTTCTTCATATTGACCTCTTTGGTCCTATAAAAACTCCAAGTCTTAGTGGAAAAAGATATGGATTTGTAGTCGTTGATGATTTTTCACGATTTACTTAGGTTCTATTTTTAAAAACAAAAAGATGAAGCCTTTGAGGCATTTCGAAACTTTTGCAAGAAGATTCAAAATGAAAAAGGAACAAATATTATCTCTGTAAGAAGTGATCACGGAGGAGAATTTGAAAATGAATCTTTCAACAATCTGTTTGATGAAAACGGAATATCTCACAATTTTTCTTGTCCAATAACTCCTCAGCAAAATGGAGTTGTTGAAAGAAAAAATAGAACTTTACAAGAAATGGCTAGAACCATTTTAAATGAAGCAAACATTGAGAAATATTTTTGGGCTGAAGCTATTAACACATCATGTTATGTTTCAAACCGAGTATCCATTAGAAAAATCTTAAACAAAACTCCATACGAACTCTAGAAAGGTAGAAAACCAAATATCTCATATTTTCATATATTTGGATGTTATTGTTACATCCTAAATAATAAAGAAAATTTAGGAAAGTTTGATCCAAAATCAGATAAAGGTATCTTTTTGGGATACTTCACATCGTCAAAATGATATAGAATTTATAACCTTAAGACTCAAAATGTGGAGGAATCCATGCATGTTATTTTTGATGAGTTTGATGACTTATGTTTATAAAATATAAATAAATATGACGAAGACAAACTTTCATCCTCCAAAACTCAAAACTCAAATGAAGAGGATAAATCTGACACAACCTCACAACAACCTCTAAGAGGATGGAAGCTGGTTACATATCATCCTCCTGACCAGATCATTGGAAACAATGCTGATGGCGTCAGGACCAGACAATATCTAAAAGAAAACATAAACAACATGGCTATGATCTCTCAAGTTGAACCAAAAACAATTGATCAAACAATTGTTGACAAATCATGGGTGGAGGCTATGGAGGAAGAATTGTCACAATTTGAAAGGAACAACGTATATAATCTAGTGTCTAATCCTCAAGACAAAACCATCATTGGAACATAATGGATATTCAGAAATAAATTAAATGAGGATGGAAAAGTCATCAAAAACAAAGCAAGACTAGTGGCACAAGGATAAAATCAACAAGAAGGAATTGACTATGGTGAAACTTTTGCACCGGTTTCTAGACTTGAAGCTATCATAATACTTCTTGCTTATGCCACTCATAAAGGTATTAAACCATTCCTAATGGATGTTAAAAGTGCCTTTTTGAATGACTTCTTAAATGAGGAAGTATATGTTCACCAACCTTCTGGCTTTGTGAACGAGAATAAGCTCAACCATGTGTTCAAACTCTCAAAAGCTCTTTACAGATTAAAGCAAGCCCCTCGAGCTTGGTATGAGAGGTTAAGTTAAGAAAATGGATTCTCAAGAGGACAAATTGACACTACACTCTTCAAGAAAACTCTTAAAGAGGATTTATTGATTGTTCAAATATACGTTGACAACATAATCTTTGGGTCTACAAATGAAAAAATGTGTGAAGATTTTTCCAACCTCATGCAAAGTGAATTTGAAATGAGCATGATGGGAGAATTAAGATTTTTTCTTGGTTTACAAATTAAACACTTGGGAACCGGCATCTTTATTTTTCAAGAAATATACACCAAAGATCTTCTAAAAAAATACAACATGAATGCAACCAAAGTTATGGGTACCTTCATGCACCCATCCTCAACGTTACATAAAGATGATGAAGGA
This sequence comes from Cicer yamashitae, assembly GCA_037974755.1. Taxonomy (NCBI): domain Eukaryota; kingdom Viridiplantae; phylum Streptophyta; class Magnoliopsida; order Fabales; family Fabaceae; genus Cicer; species Cicer yamashitae. The sequence continues at coordinate 22,299,183 of JBBPBQ010020323.1, forward strand.
AAACCTATATCTGAAAAAGAGTATAGGAGAATGATTAGATCATTATTATACCTAATAGCTAGCAGACCAAACTTAGTATTTGCAGTAGGACTATTTGCTAGATTCCAATCATCACCTAAAGAATCTCATTTTACTACTGTAAAAAGAATCTTTAGATATCTTGCTGGCACAACTAATCTTGGTCTGTGGTATAAAAAAGGCTAAAATCTTGATCTTACAACTTACTGCGATGCTGAATATGCGGGAGATAAAGTAGAAAGAAAAAGTACGAGTGGAACTTATCAATTTCTTGGTCAGGCAATCATCAGTTGTTTTCAACCTAACCCCGTCGGTTTTTCTATCACTAGAGTCGAGGAATGTGTTGTTTTCAACCTAACCCCGTTAATACCCTAAGTATTCACTCCCCAAATTAAGGTAATTTTATTTTTAACGCCTATTTCCCAATTCATGCTTCTTTCTTTTCTATTATTATTTTTTCACCAATAGTTAAAATAACAAAATACAATTCAGTTAAAAACTAGTAACCATCACCAACAAATTTCTACAATAATTATCTCTACTCCTAATAAAATAAAATACCTAGATATTACAGTCCTCCTATGAATTTTTAACTAAGAAATGACAACGTGACATGCTTCAAATAATGTGACATATAATACAATTATGTAGAATGATTAACATCTATAAATTCAAAATAAAACACCGTTAAAACTTAACTTTCAACTTCGAAATGTTTTCATATTCGTAATTTAATTAATGACATATAAATAATTAATATATCTAGATGGTTCTATATCATGGAATTGCATCTTTCGTCATTTAAAATATGTATTTTTTAGTTAAAAAATATGACGGAATAACAAAAATTGTCGACTTTTAAAATAAGAGAACCAATGTGAATTGATAAAAATAGAAGGACCAAAACTGCAATTAAACCTTTTTTTTTAACATTTATATTAAATTAACTTTATAATCTTGAGTAATTTTTTTCTAGTGAATTTAAAAAAAAAAAAAACATCTATACATCTTTTAAGTTTAACTCGATTCCTGCTTAATTCCTTTAAGTTTATTTTATCCTGATTTAAGCTTTTAAATTACATATTTTTTTGCACCATTTGTCTTTATCTCAATTTCAATAATATTTAGTTTAATTGAAAGCATTTGAGCATTTGAAACTCTATCAAATGGTACATAAATATGTCTCTCATACTAATCATTCATAAAATATTAATCAAATCTTATAAATAATCAATATTCTTTTATTTTCTCTTCTAATTTAAACACATGTATAGGCTTAAAAACAAAATAATAAAGATTTATATAGATAACCAATATCTTTAATTTCCTTCAAATATAAACTAGTTTGTACAGTTAAATTGTTGCGATATTTTGATTAAATCTTTATAATAGTAATTCGAAGACAAAAATTAAATTTAAAGAGAATTTAACATATATATATATATATATATATATATATATATATATATATATATATATATATATATATATATATATATATATATATATATATATATATATATATATATATGAAAAGTGATGTAAATGAATATAATTTAAATACAAATTAAAAAAAACTTAGTTATCTATTTTTCCATCAACAAATTCTTGTTTGAGTGAAAGATTCACGGACACACTCGTCCCGTTTCATCCTCGCGCTGTGTTTCTCGGAATAACAATACTCCTTTTATGTAAGAGTGAATGGTTTTAAATTATATTCCTCGTTGATAATTGTAATTTAAGAACACACTCTTTTGCTTTTTCACGTAGGAGTTAATGGTTTTAAAAATTACCTAACTATATAATTTTGTATAATGGTTTTAAAAATTAGTAATTTTGTATACTCATTGATTAGTGTAATATATGATTATCTATTGTTTATTGATTGGTTACTCTTTTTCACTAAAGTTATCTTTCATAAAAACTAAATTTTTTAGTTAATAAAAATGTCTTAAATTTTTTCTCACATTTTAGTATGTTGAAAACTAAGACAGATAAATATTATATAAATTTAACATTGTCTCAATAAGTATTAAATCAATTGATTTTTATTATCAATTGTAAAAGAAATATTATACGATATATTAATTTAATAAATAATTTAAGATATAAATCTCAACTCAAAAATATGAATCAGACTGAGCTGAAACTTTTATTGAATATCAGATGCATCTATACATAAATAAGTAAAATTGAAAATATTGGTGATTGCTCGTTGATACAAATTTGAGAGATTTATTAATAGAAAAAGATACTATTAAACTTATTGATATAGATTTTAATCTTATTTTGTTTTTGTTGCAAACTATTCAATATTCTTCTTAGTATAAGTAAATTGGCTAACGAAATCATGAGAAATATAGTGAATACATTGTTAACATGAGAAATATTAGTTATAAATTGAGAAATCATGAAATATTATATATAAATTGAGAAATCATGAGATAAATAGTGAATACATTGCTAACATGAAAAATATTAGTTATAAATTGAGAAATCATGAGACAAGTAGTGATCACATTACTAACATAGGTTCTTTGAGTGGTACAATATATATACACGCTATTTTCTTTTTCAACTAAAAGATAAAAATTTGAACATGAGTTCTTATAGTACTCTAAAATAGTTGAAAGTTCTCTCTTATTTTTTTGAAAAACACAGAGAAAATAGATTTGAAAATGTCATGATTTCAATTTATATAATTATTAAATAAAATATTAATAATTTATTTATTAATTTTAAAAAGATCCTTAAAAATTTCGTTTTAGGTCTCATAACATGTTGGACTGACTAAGGATTAATTGACTTGTTTGTTACACTATTTTCTTTTTTAATTTTACTACAACTTTAAATTATTGTGGTATTTTTTTTACCATATGCATAACTTGGATGTGGAGGTGAATATGACTTTAATTATTATTTATTAGATAAGAGTTCATGTCGAAAGGAGAGTGGTATTAATTTAAGGACGGAGGACGTAGAGGTGAGCTTAAAAATGAAGACATAGTTAGGAAAAAGTATTAAAATAATTTAGTATTGGCTAAATTGAAATGCATTACAGAAAGTTTTTATCTTATTTGAAACTTCAATCATTGTCTATGTCCTCTGTTTATTCCTAACATGTTCTTTTATAAATTGCTCGGGGTGATAACTGTTAATAGACAAAATTAGTGTCTTCATTAGATTAGGCACGCCAATAATGTGTCTTTTCTTGAGTATCTTCTTATGGAATTGAAAACCATGAATAGCATGAGGGAGGCATTCTTGAATAGCTATCTTTTCCCTTTTATTCATTTGAAGAAAATAGGAAAAAGAATAGGCCTTGCTTTAAGTTGGAGTTTGTGTCCCAGGTGGTTATTAAGTAGGCCTACGTGGCAAGATGAGTGGAATAGTTTATGTGCATAGATATTAAACTCTAGACTTATCGTAGTCAATTCTCATTTCTTTTTTACATCAAATTTGAAAGCACAAAGAATAACATGTGGAAAGTGAAACACTAAGCATATAGAATTATTAGTTACAAATACAAAGAATTCAAATTCAAATAAAATGACAACATTGCAGTTGTGTTCAGAGGTTAAGATCACTTATACTCTGTACATGTGGATTATGAAAATGTCACTTGGGTAGAAGTTTTCTTTACTTGTTTCAAATGCCTTCTTAGAACTTCAATAATAATCCAACTCTTTTCTTACGTGTTTGCAACCTTTATTTGAGTGAAATATCACATAAACGTTAACTTTCAAACTCAATGAATAAAAAATTTAGGAAGCATCTTTACACTATTTGTTTTAGGCACAAGAGCAGGAGTGGATCCAGTGTGCACTGAGAGTGTGCACTTGCATACCCCTGAACTTTGAAAAATTGCACTGATACTCCTGTGTTTTTGCATTATGACCACTTGGATTATTTTTTTTTCACCATAGACCCAATACACCCAAGCTCTGAAATTACCCTCATATTTTCATTACGCTCTTCTCTCTACACTTCTCTCTGAACCTAATTTCTCTCATCTCTTTTCTCATCTCCTCACCACACAACCACTGCTCCGGCGGCGGTAGCCTATTAGGCGCCACCACCGGCCACCGCGGCCTCCTCTTCTTGCCTTCACTTAGCTCTCGCGTAGCCCAGAGACTGACGTTTTCTCAAAGTCGCGTTTTTTTCCTCAATCGCGTTTTCTCCGTCCCAGTCGCGTTTTCTTTCCATCCTTTACAGAGAAGATTGCAAGTTCAGCAAAGGTAAGGAACTTGATATTAGAGTTCTGTGATTTTAAGATTTTTTAAATTGGGATTTTAGGGTTTTGTGATTTTTTTTCTAAATTGGCAGCATAATTTGAATCCAATATTGGAAGAAATGTTGATGTTGGTTAGGTACTTGATTATATATGAAACATTTTGTCTGTTGGTTTCATGCTCATTGGACATGTTGATTTTGGTTTTGATCATGCTTTGAATTATTAGAATTTAGATTTTTTCTTACCGTAGGAAAGTGAAGATGATTGACACAAAGCAAACATAAAATGGAATTGTGCTAGATAATGCTAGAAAAACCTCTAGTTGAATTGTGTTGTGCTGATATAATACAACAGTGATTTGCTATATGCTTCTTAATTTACCCATTTACCTTCAAAAGTTCAAACTTCAATGATGAATCATGCTTGTATGTGTTCTGTCAAATGAAAAAATAAAAGGGGATCATTCAATCAGTGGGCTGTGTTGGTTTCAATCATTAAGAAGCATATAGCAGTTCACTTTTCACTTTATTTTATAAATTAGCATTCAGTTACTACCTTGAGTTAAATATTTGATCCAGAAATATATCATTGTATTTTGTTGGTACTTAGAATGAATGATTATAATGTAAGTGTTTGTATAATGCTGATGACACTTAAAACACCAAGTGTACAAGCTGGCTTTCAATAGTGAGTTCCTATAATTTATTGACAGATTATGGGAAACCATATTTCTTAGTTTCTTTCTCATGTTTGATTCATCTTCCTATTCACTTTACCATTTCTTCCATTTAAGTTCCATCTACTGACAAGTTCATTCCACCCAATTTCAGTGTGTGCATCAATATTAGTATGTGCGTATGCGTATATTATTCAGAAACAAATGTGTTATAAAGGTGCAAAGATTTTATTTGTGGTCTAGTATTTATGTGTTTGTTAGTTCATATGGTTCATTTAACTTGAAATTGAAATAGCTATGTGGTCTAGTATGTATGTAATTATTTTAGTACAATTTAAATTAAATGCAATGTAATTTTTTGAGTATGTTACTATTGTAGATATAATTATAATTATTATTTAAAGTTAAATATTCTGCACCTCCTAATAAGGGTCCTGGATCCGCCAATGACAAGGAGTCTATCATCAATAGTTTCTTCTTTCATTAGTCTCCTCATGCAAAAAGTCTCCCCCTCTTTGAAGTACCCTTAGAGAGTATTGAGTTCTAATAGGTCAGTTTGTTACATATGAAAGAAAGCCGTCACTATCACAAAAAGTTTATACCTTAACTATGAAATGAAAAATAAATACCTGGATGCATCTTTTATATAAGAGGTCAATTGAAGCTGATAAACTAATCACAAATCATACCAAACTCTGTTGGGTTTCTGAATAACGCACCTCAATTGCACAACCTTCGCCGCAAGCAAAGCTGGAGCTCCACTGTGAGGCCTCTGCGAACTCCACAAAAGCTGTGACTACTTCCTTTGTTCAAGAAGAGAAAATGGAATGCACTCAATGGGAAAATGAAGTGGTGCACAGTCTGCTTTGGATTATGGAATACTAAAATACTTTAAGAAGGAGATACGAAGCGGAAAAATAAAACAAATGAAGAAGTGCACGTATAAGACAAATGACATGCTAGAAATATTTCCCTTCCATTGTTCAAAAGATGCATTGGGAAGATGAGAAGAGTTAAACAGAACACACAGGTTTTAAGAGATATGTTTTATTTCACTGTGATGACAGATTTGTCCTTCATTTTGGCAGACTAAATGAGTGGGAAACTCTTTCTCTAGCGCCTTATGCTTTTAGAAATAAAATAAAAGATTGATACAAGCTAAGCTCTATGAATAATCAAACATTTTAAAATTAGTTTAAATAAAGTAAATTAAATCAATAAACCTGGTTTACTAAAAGGATCCATCCCTATTTGTGTGACTCAGCTTTATTACACTGTTTTATTATTTTAACTTTTGTTCTTGTCTGCAACAGCAAGAGGCGCATTGTAGCAACTAGCAACAGAGAACGAAAAACAAACACGTGGAACAATGTCGTTTATGAGAGGAGATTTGCTTTCTCGAACCAGAAAGCTTGTGAAGGGTTTGGCCAAGGCAGAACCTGTGTGGCTCAAAGCCATGGAACAGTTAATCTCCTGATCTTTCATGTTTGAACTCTCTTTCTGATTTAATGTCCTAAATTAGTGCCTTTTAATATCTGTTTTAGTTTTTATTGTACCATTTGGGAATCTCGTATCTAGGTTTTTATCAGTCATGCTGTTTTGCTGCCTGATGGCATTTTTTTTCAGTGTTTGTTTCTTTATTTTTGAAATTTATTCAATTATTTTTCCTGAGTTGCACTAAGGATCATGGTTCTTGTGAAATTGTTTTTTCCCAGTCTTGGTCTATGCTACACTATTAAGTTAAATTATTTAGGAATTCTTTGGAGGTCATGTATTTGCTGCTGAAATTTTATATGGACATTTATTTCTAGCAGTGTTAATCCTTATGGCCCTTTTTTTCCCTTTTCTGGAAGGGTGAACAATTGTCTAATATTTTATTTTTATTGTGCTTACCAGGGCACCACCAGCGACATTTCCTCGGCCTGTGGGGAAAATTCAGACCATCACTCTTCCTGAGGATGTTTATGTAAAGAAGTTTTACAAAAAATACCCAGAATCAAAATACCATGATCCCATCAAGTATTGTCCTTTTTCTCTTGTTACTGTACATTTTCCATATACAATATTTGAAACATCTTATCCCAATTTTTGTATAGCTGTAAGATGTGCTGTCTTTTATGAGTTTGGCTTCTATATGGTGATATGACGTGATCATGAAAGAAACTTTTAGTTGATATTCTAATTGTCCGATCCATGAATGGGGAAATGTTTGCCTTCAAGATCCAATTTGATTCTTGGTATAATAGTGAACAAGAGCTTTTATGTTTGTTACTAACTATAGTGCTTTTGGATGCAAAATTTTTAGTTTGGGCCTCCTCTTTGAACACATTTGTTTATATGAGCCTCTAAAAAGCATTTAACTGCCCAGTTCTGTTTATAATGCCTAATGTAAACATCTAAATCATCTGTTCAGTTTGAGTTCTGTGATTGTAACCCTGTTCTTGATACGGAACATATTTACTACTTCAGCTTATTTTTCTTGATCGAGAGATTATGTTTGCAAGTCTGTTTCCTTTCGCTATCTGTTAATTCTTAGCTTACTTGTATGTTCTGTTGATGGTTGTGTGGTCCTCAAGTGCTCTTTAAGAATGCCTCGATGGAATAGTTGTTACTAATTGATGGCGAGCGCATAAACAGGATGCATAGTGTGGTAATTTTTATCAAGATGACTCTTAAATTTGCCATAGTCCATGTCTACTTGTCTGTGGTGATAGTAAAATTGAAGCATCAAATGCATCATTTGCTTATACTTATGAGTAATGTTTGACGTTCAACAGGTTTTCTGCTATCGAACCCCCTCCATCTCGTCTATTTGCCTTAAGGGTTCTGGAGTTGAAAGAGCAAGGCATTAGTGAGGAAGAAGCAATGGATGTAGCAGATGTATGTAACCTAAATTGGTTCATGAATATGTTATTTTCACAATTTGTTTTTCCCTTTTGTCCTCTAATAGTCACATGTTTTTTCTTTGCTTTCTAGATGGAATATATAGCAGAGAAGAAGGCAAAGAAGAAAGCATATGCCCGTCTGAAGCAAATCGCACGCCTTCAAGGAAAGAGACTTCCTCCAAACCCATATCCTTGTCCTATCAAGGAGATTCAAGCTGAGGAGAAGAAATATGTTCGTGATCGATTCTTCAATCCCAAGATACTTGAACTTGTGGAGCAAAAGAAAGAGGAATCCAAGCAGAGATTCGGAGGAGGTGGTTGGTGATTTTTGCAGGGTAAAGTTAGGATATTATATTGAAACTTTGGCTCTTGAACAAATAATCTTTGCAATAACAATCCAGTCTGTCGCCATAAAGTGCACACTTCTGCCCTAATATCAGGTACTATTTTGCTATTTTAAATCAACTTTGCTAGAAACCTCCAGGGTCTAGTCAAGTAGTTAGTGTGTGAATGTTGTAAACCTTGAGCATTGAGTTCGATTTCTACTTATAAAAAAGTCAATTGTACTAGAATGTTATTCCAAAATTTCATGCAAGTTGTTCTTTCTTCTTCGCTCTTGTGTCGAGGTCTCTGTTTTGTCGTCAGTTTGTCCAGTATTCATGAAGCTTCTTTGCTTTTACCGTCAGTTTGTCCACTATTTTGAAAATTTTTATTTTTTTAACTCGAGATTTAGTGGTTGATATAACTTAATTTATTTATCATTTTGTGGTCAAACAATAGCATATAATCCATTCAAAATAAAAGTGAAAATGTAATTGTAATCAAGTAATTATTGAATTTGCACACGTATTTATTTTTTCAATGTCAAAGGCAGGCATTTTGATTTATGTTATAAAAGCATTTTCTATTTCTATTATTTAAAATTTGTGTTAATTTTATTTGTTTATAAGGAAGAGAAAAAAATCTGAAGTGAACAATTATTATATTTTTAAAAATATTAAAAATATCAAAAAATTATTTTCATTATTTTTGAAAATACATCTTCATAATTAACATTTAATTTTCTTTCCATGATAATTATTTACTTCACAAGTCTCTTTTCAAAATAAAATAAATATATATTTAAAAAAATAAAAACACGCAAAAAATAAACGGGTTTTAGTTTCACAAGATAAAAAAAGATTTCATTAAGTAAAAATAAATAAATAAAAGATTTCACCTAAGAAAATATTATTTTCATCCTGCTTCATCCCAAGGTTTTTTTGTTGGGGGTCAATACTTCATCCCAGTGTTGAATTATTTGAATTAAACACTCAGCAACAAATAACAAACATATCATTATGTGTTACTTTGTCTGGAGAGATGATGACTCTGACAGTATCCAAGTATCTCAAAGGTTACAAGAGGTTTGTTTTAAGGGCTAAAAAATAAATTATGAATAATGAGAGCAATACATTCTTTTCAACATATTTTTTTTATTAATTAAAATTTACACGAGTCTTATCAAATTCGTATAGAAGTCATAAATTTTAGTAGTTCTTCAAAAAAAAATTAATTGTAAAATGTGTCATCTCTTTTAAATATAATTGAGTTATATCATATTAATATTAATTTGTTAAAAAAATTTGTTCTTTATCTTGCTTTTTTGTGGAAACTCTTGATCAATATATTTCTTATTAAAGATAATTTGAGTAATAGAGAAATGTTGGAGCAACAATCAATTATCTATATTGGAGGGTGCAATCGAATAGAATGAATTCAACATTTATTTTTTTATTGTCTTGTTTTTGGTTGTGTTTGAACATATATTTTAGTGTGACTAGAGATTAAAAGTGATTTTCATAGAGAGGCTTCTCAATATGGTAGATAATTTGAAGATCAATATGGTAGATAATTTGAAGAGCTAGCTTTTTATTATAGTTTGTATAGGAAGTTGGGGGATGGAAGTGATATCTTTTTAGTTTGATAACTGGTTGGAGGTTGGAGTCTTGTGCAAGCGCTTTCTTAGGTTGTTTGTTTTAGTGGAGAAATAACATTTTTGTTTAGAAGGAAAATCTTGTTTTTGAATGTACGACTTTGTTGAAAATTTCTGATTTGCAAAAAAAATGTATCTGATAGGTGGATATGGAAACATACCCATGAAGATGTTTATTCAGTCAAATTATCATTTGTTGACAAATGAATCAAACATAGTTGACCGTTTATATGACATCATTTAGAATAAAGAAGTCACGCTCAAATTGTCTTTTTTTTCGTGAAATTTTTTTATCAATAAACTTCCTACTAAAGATAATTTGAGTAATCGAGGAACATTAGAGCAATAATCAGTTATATGTGTTGGAGAGTGTGATCGAATATAATCGGTTCAATATTTATTCTTTAATTGTCTTATTTTTTATGGCATTTGAACAGATATTTTGGTATGACTAGAGATTAAAAGTGATTTTCATATGGAGGTTTCTCAATATATTAGACAATTTGAAGGACTAGCTTTTAGTGACAAGAAAATATGATGAAAGCTTTGAGTAATTTAGTTTGCGTTTGAGTTATATGGAAACTTCGTAATGAGATGGTATTTAAACAAGGCATCATAACATCGATGAATATATTTAAACTATTTTTTAGCGGTGGATCAAAACTAAAATAAAAAGTTTTAATTATAATTTGGATCTTTAGAGGCAAAATTCAATGGTATGCTTTAATGCTAATATGTAATTTATCCTTGGCTCACTTTCTTTCTAACATTTAGAGTGATTGACTTAAATCTTGAGTAAAAATATTTAGGCTAAATATCACCCGTAATCCCTTAACTTAATTTCGGTTAACGATTTAGTTTTTTATTTTATTTTATTTTTTTCTAATTTGGTCATTTATGTTTTTAAATAATTTCATCGTTACCCTTTAAGTGAGGTTCCGTTAAGAAAAGTTAAAAAATTCCTCATCTAGATCATTGGATACCTTCATCAAACCTCTAGGAACGATTGTCACTATCAGAAGTGATGTCTGTAGAATATAAATACCTCATAGCTTCACTTTTAACGAATCAATCCTACTACCAAACTTAGAACAAACTTTAAACATTTTTCTGAAATATTTTCAAAACATAAAGAGTAACTTTTTCTGAAAACGGGATTTTTTAACTTTTTCTTAATGGAACCCTACTTAAAGGGTAACGCTGAAATTATTTAAAAACATAAAGGACCAAATCGGAAGAGAAAAAAAAAATAAAGAACTAAATCGTTACCTGAATTAAATTAAAGACCACGGATGGTATTTAGCTAAATATTTAATTACTTTTTTGGGTAATTTCTCATTTGTGATAAGTATACTCTTCTTTTCAATTACGGCACCAATTTTTTGTGAAAAAAATAAACTACGGCACCAATTTCACACATGATACACATTGGCTTCATAAAATTAATAGAATGAAATAAATTGAAACTTTTTTATAAGCATGAAATAAATTTAATTATGAATGTTTCAAATATAATATATCGTTTTATTTTTTCTTAATGTTAAAATATAAAGATATTAGCCTTTTTTTCTAATGTACCAAAAAACTTTACTTTTTTTTTTTTTACAGGAAATCAACTTTTATTTCTACTCTACTATATTTACAGAAACATTCAAACACTAATTTTATTCTTTTTTATTTAATTCAATTGGAATCCCCTATTATAGAATTTAACAACTATCCAAAAATAACATTAAACTTACCTGCCAATATTCACATTAGAGCCTTGGACCCTTTGCAATGCAATCAAATAATCAACAGTGTCAGCTATTTTTGTCATACACAAGAGCATAAGAGAACATGATGCGAACTTAAATCTGGATAATCAAAATATCTTATTTTTCAATGCTATGACATCATTTTCACCCCAATAATCAGAACAAAAACTAAAAGTTGCGAATACAATATTTTAACTTTTTCCCTCAGAGTAACTATGTACATATGTGTCTAACAGACAAGACATTGCACATAAACAAGAGGGTATGACCTTATCAAACCAGTGTTGCCAATTGTGAATCACAGAAGATTGCGGTTTGTTTAAATTTCACTACGCTATAGTGTGCAATAGCGGTGATTTGACAACAGTTTGTACTAAATAGCATATTGCAGAGCAACGGCGATTTGTTCAAATTCCGATATAGCACCACTAACAACTATTTGACATCACTGTATCAAACCTTCAGAGGACCTGCATTTACTGGTTTCTGATGGAATCTTGCAATTGGCATCCCGTCGGTATCATCGTTCCCAGCTTTCCCGGCTCTCCACGAACGATCCTTTTTCCTTTGAGGCTTTTTATGGTGCTTCTGAGATTCCTTAGACTTCTTAATCGCAACTTTGTTTGAAGCAAGCCCATTAGCGATGTCAAATGAACTGAGGTCGTCCAATACGTGTTCAAGTTTTGGTGCAAGTTCAGTCTCAACATCTGAAGAATCTTCAATACCAGATGAATCTGACTCATGCAAATCAACTTGGTCATGTTCATTGGTATCTTCTGAAGGTAATTCCTGATTTGACACATCAGGGGGCATTTCATAGTGAGGCAGCTTTCCATCAATGTAATCTTTCAGTATCTGACGAGCTGCTCTGGTTTCATCTGGCAGTCCACTAGAAGCAACATGTCCACGAGAAGCACAATATGTTCTCAAAAGTTCTGATGCTAGAGGGGGGCGGGATTGGGACTCATATGACTTAGGTTTAGGAAGACTAATCTTATAGATCTCTTCTAGGGCGTGTCTCGGGACTCTATTGGCTACAACTTGGACAGATGCCCGGTGTTCGGTCATCCTATCAATAGGCAACACTCCACAGGCAATCATCTCATATCTTGAGCTTGAGAAAGACGGAAAAACTAATCCAGGACAATCACAAAGGGTCAACTTTTCGGAAATAATTAATGTCTGAAAGTGCTTTGTTTTTCCTGGGGTAGAGGTGACACCAGTTCGTTTTTGACCAACCAGAGCATTGATAGTTGAACTTTTCCCTACATTAGGATACCCAACAAACCCCACAACTACGTGACTTGACGACGAACTAACAGAAGCATTTTCACCTGAGGATTTAATGGAGGATGAGCCTGAATTTCTTCTCATGTCTGCTATATCTTCTGCCTCTGATTGCAGGCGAGATAAGAGCTCATCCCTTCCATATATCTTTGTGTCTGCATTATTTGCGCTCCCCATGTTATCAGCCTGTGATGAACCAAGCTTTTTGCCTTCCAAAACTGCAGTAGCAGCTTTAGCTGACCAGAAGATGAAGAGAATATCGTGAGCACGGAAGTATTCTGCCCATTTCTCTCTGCAGGAGCACACAGAAGAAAAACAGAGGATTAATAATAACGATATTAGAAAGATAAAAATTCAAAAGCAATGATTTGAAACAAAATAAACCTAAAAACAGATATTCAAACCTAACAGAAGCAGGTAAAAGATCTGCCTTATTAACCAAAAGCAATGTGCGTTTATGCACATCAACCTCTTTTGCATAAGCCTGTTCCAAAATTAAAGCAAAATGGGTCATGCTTGGCACACACAAGAGAATGATTGGCATGAGAAAATTATTATTCAAACAAAATACTAAAAAATGTCCAAAGTTGTCTACACAGATTACACACATGATATGGTCTAGTTCATATTTCTGTAAGGAAGAGAGAGAGAGACATCTTACCTCAAGATCGGGACAGCGATAGAACAGTGGATCTCGTGAATCAACAACCATAACAAGCTGAAACAAAAAGTGAAAAAATGAGATCAGTCTTCAATATTTCTTGCACTTGGATACAATACAGAGCATATATCATATAGAAAATTACAACACTATGGATATTTCTGCAGAAGTACAAAACCACAGCTGGTACAAACAAAAATATCAACTAACCAAATGCTTTCATAAAATAGTCTTTTTTAACAGAATAAAAAATTGAATGTTTATTTGGGGAGGGATAAAAAATAGGCTTTTATCCATAGTCAACCAGAGCATCTATTTCCTTTTTGTTTCATGAAGTTGAAAAAATGAAATTGCTTTCAGGCTCATGATGCAGGTCCAAAAAACGGACAATTAATATGCTTTTTCCACTCTTTTTTGTTTGAACTAGAAGGAAACTAAAAACAAGGCAGCTAGAAATTTCATCAGTGTAATCAATACAGTCAAACAGGAAACGATAACGAAAGGGGTGTCCCTAATATGCACCCAAAAAAAGACTAAAAGAGGTTTAATGGTGGATCTCTTGAATTTTATCTGCTATAGCACTATCACCAAGTACTATATCGTGCAAATGACATGAGGGGAAGTGAGAAAGGACACACCAACAGAAAAGCAATACCATGTAAAGATAAAACCTTAATACTTCAACAAAAAGACTTTGTATTCTAATCCAAGAAAAACCCGTGGATAACAAGACAGGCTGCTAGTAGTCATTCACAAAACTGGGAACCGTGTCTGACATTATTATTATTATATTACATATGATATATAATCAGACTTCCATCATCAAAAGCTACATAAAATGAATGCACCATCATTCCAAAGGCAAAAGTAGATATTTCTAGGTAAAACTTTGAAGGGCACACCGACTTACCAAATCACTGCGCTCAACAACCCGCCAGAGCTGCCTCCAGATGTCAAGATTTTTTTCAAATGGAGTAAGGACAAGCTTCTTATTTTCCTCAAGTCTGAAAAAGCATCACCATACCATCAATACAAAAATTTAAAACATCTACATCTACAAAGCTTTTAAACCCTGCAAATACATCACATAACAGAAACCATTGTACATAATAGCCGGTGGCTTTTATATCTGTATTCCAACTTGTAATCTAACCTGGCTAGGCTGCGACGCCAGGTTAAAAAGTGCTGTGTTTCATTAGCATGAAGCTCCTCAGGGGACATGTCAGCACTCCATCGTGGCCTGAAAGAGAAACAAATGAATCACTCAATCAAAAAATTGAAGCTCTGTTTGGGTTAAAGGGGAACAGGGGGAAAGGGAGGGATTATTTTAAATTTTAGTTGCTTGGTTCAATGTTGGAGGGTAAGTTTGATGTACATAATAAATGTTCAAGATTTGGACTTAAATATCCTTTTAGAATCGCTCACTAGGTAGTTAATACCAGATAGCGGTGCAACGCGGCCAACCCCAAAAGTGGGATTGCGGGATAGCGCATTCCGGGTTGGACAAATTACATGAATAATACTATATAGACCTATATTTAATGCAAAATTAACAAATAACTCAAACTCTGAAACATTCATAATTAGCAGTAAAAGTTCACAAGTCTTACTCTTAGTCAAAACATACATTGAAATACAAACAAAAGTCAAGGAAATAAAGATGCATATTGAAGACTTTAACACAGTAATAAAATAACTAAATATTAAAACTCAAATGCATGTTCCAGCATAGGAATCAAAGATAAGCATCATCTTCATTAGCATATTATCCTTCCTCTTCTTCCTAGGTGAAAGTAGAAACAACAAAATAGAGAAGGGATAAATAGTAGTGGGATCTCGCTGGAAAACACTGGGATTAACTACACTGGGATAGCGGGATCTCGTACGGATCTTGCCGGGATCTTGTTCCACACTGTCGTGGACAACGCCGCTGTGGTTAGGCATTGAACCGCACCGGGATAGCAAGATCTCACCAGGAAACGCTGGGATTAACTACCTAGATTGCTCCATAAAATCCCTCCCACTTCCTCGTCGAACTAATCACAACATATATATAAAATACCTCCCCCTCCCCTTCCCTTCATTAAAATATTTCCATTCCTCTCAGTTGAACCAAACAGACCCCAAAAGTATGTTTGAATTGATGGTATATAATAGAATAGAGTACAATGAAATGGAGAAAACATTCATTTTTAAAATCTATTTAGCCTATTCAATTTCGTTCTACTCGTTCAACCTATACCACCAATCTAATATTTTTATCGTGGAATCAATCGGATTAAATGAAATAAAATAACATCCATTTTTAAAATTTAACTAGACTATTCAATTTCATTACACTCTATAACACCAAATATAAAAACATACCATAAAGAAAAATTTATCATAGAAGAAAAAAAAATAAAAAATACCTGCGTGGAACTCGAAGGCTACTAGCATGCAGCTCCTCTTCAATCTTCTGCTGCTTCTTAATTTCTTCAGGCGTCAAACCATCAAAACCGCTACCAGAACCAGGATCCCTAATTTCACACAACAAAAAAACACATCACAAAAAATAACATTCACAAAATTGCACACAAAGCTAGGTTTTAGAAAAAGCGATAATTCGAGTAAGAAAAAAAGATAAATCGATTATTGATTGGAAAATCGATAGTTACAGATTGATGTGGGTGGTGGGAGGAGCGAGGGAGATATCAAGGAGTTGTTGTTCATCATCTTCATCAGCTTGTTCGATTATGGCGTCGATATCGGAAACTTCGGTGTATGATTCTAGAAACTTCTTCTTATAGATTCGACCTTTCTCTTTTGTTTGTTGGATCATTTGATTGTGTTGCTTTACAAGGGCTCTGCCTAGCTCTGTCTTTTGGTTCTTTCCCATTTTTGAAACCCTTACAGAGAACCGTCGAGACAAATGGTGGAATGCTTTTTTTTTCTTTCTGTTTCCTTTTGCTTTATGTATCCGCAGGGATGAGCCACCACCGTCTAGTTTTTATTTCGGTTAGGGTTTAACACTTTTATTTTGATTTGGCTTGTGTGTTTTTTTCCCCACGCGGCTAATATGTAATAGATTTTTTTGACAGAACTAATTTGTAATACCTAAAATTATCGGAACACAAAATTTGTTGCAATAAGATTTACTCATAAAATAAAACAATAAAACCTCTTCTGATTTAAGGTGATTTTATACATTTTTTATTTTAATAACGGCCCCAAAAATTTGGGATGAAGCTTGTGTAAAAAAAAATAATTGATTTGTAACAAAAATTGTCTCAATGAATAAATATTTTAATTTTTAACATATTTTTTTCAACTACACTCTTTAATTATATTTTGCTGTGTTTTATGATATTGATAATGCATCAATATCTAACGCATAATTTAATAAAATTAGTATTATGTCTTTCATTTATATATATTTTTATTATAAATTAAATGATCAAATAATTCAATTATTGAATGAAATAATTAGTTGTTAATTTTATTAGAAGATCAATTAAATTCATGATTTCTTTATTACTCCGACTATTTCAAACAACCTTATGACTTTTTTAAGAATTTAAGTATATGAAATTGACAAATTCTATAGAATTAGTTCACATGATTTTGATAAAAAATAATAATAATAATTTTAATACACCTAAAACAAGAGATTAATTTTATACATGATTAAAAGTGGACATCTCACGTAGCAATTTAGCCGAAAGACGGAATTCGATTAAACTACAAGAAGTTAACCAAGATAACTCTCTTTCTATTCATTCTTCTTTACTCTTTATGCATTTTAGTTTTCTCACTACCAACATTACATTTGTTTAAGTTGAACTGAACTCAGATTATTTAAGCAAGGTCTTATATTTAAATTTTATGAATAAAGAAATATAGTTAGAAGGAGATATACTCCACCAAAATTGATCAATTAGATTTTTCAACAAAGATTAATTATCAACAAAGTCAATAAATATTTTATAATAATAATATAATTACCAAAAATAACTTACTTTTTTCTCAAAACTCTTTAAATCAATACTCTTTTATTTACTCATTCATCATAAGTTGTTTTTGACTTGTTTATAAAACTTTATGAAATATTGTTTATAGAGAAAAAAGTTTTAAAACAACAATGCAGCTACCTTTTTAGTGTTTTTCTCACATTTGATTAGCAACACAACTCAATTATTGTTGACACTCATCAAACATATCAATGAAAGATATCACATTTTGTCTCCTATTTTTTCAAGTCAAACTATGACTATTGAAAAGATAAGATTAGAAATCTAAGAAATAATGCAAAAAAGGGTATAAGTCTACCTACTAAACTAGACGATACCGATCTTTCTATCGACAAATACAAATACAAATAAAAATGTCTACGGGTATTTACTGAACACATATTGGATAAAAATACTATTAATACCCTATATTTGTATAGGTAATTGTCAGTCGAAGTATTGGCGAAATTTGCAGATATTCACAGATATCTTAATTTTTTAAAAATGTATTTATGTAAAAAAGAAAATAATTATGTATCATTTCGTCCTTCTCTTTTTTTTTTTTTACATAATGATTTTTCTCTTTGGTTAACACAAAATATTAATACATCACATTTTTACTTTGACTATAAAACTACTATTTAAATAACAAATTAAATACGTACATCCATCAAATATAGAGTTCTTTCCTCCTTTAACAACATAATAGTATTCATGAAAAATAAAAGTTTCACAAGAAACACAATTAATACAATAATTTAAGTAACATGATATTTAGTTATTTTACTAACTGACTAATAGGTGTGGTTATGAATATCTTTATATTTGGATCTGTCCCCGTCAACAAATGAATAGTTAAAATATTTGTTTATTTTATTTACTAGTTTATCTATGGATATTTGCGTGTACAGATTTTTTTTGTCTTTCCTTAATATAATGACAAACAAAAAAAAAACATTACACACTTTTAATACAATCACAAGGCAAGACATTACTAAATGTGCCCCGTAACTTAAGAATAAATAGGAAAAGTCTGGTGAATGTGTGAGATTCCCTTGCTCTATCACATGAAAGCATGGCACATGTCCAAAATTCTAAAGTCAGGATCTACGTTGTACATATGAAATGTTTGACCTTCATGTCCTAGGAAAAGCTTCTTATGATCCTATGTTGAGTACTTTTTGGCCTTCATCTCCTTTGAAGAGGCTAAAAATTCAAACACTCCTAAGATTGAAGAACTACTTGCTTCGTTGAGAGTTCGTAAAAGTATACTACATGAGGATGAGTAATCTTCAAAGAGAAATTAATCTAGTGCTCTAAAAGTGAAAAACAAAGCCACAACATTTAAATTTTTAAATTTTTAACCAGACGCAGCTCGGACGATGAACTTTCTCTACTAACCAGACGCACCTAATGCATGTGAAAAACAAGAAAGTCAAGAAAGCAGGTCCCAAAGAAGGGAACCAGAGAAAAGAAAGATGTGAAGGACAAGAGTCCTGTGTCATTCACTAGTTTCAGCAATTAAGTTGAGAGAAAAAGAATGACTAGTTTCATTATCTTGATTGATAAACTAACTAGACTCCGATATCATTCTCATCTTCTGTTCCAATTTCTTCAAAGAAAACACAGGCAATAAGAAAATACCTTTCAACTTGACAATAACAATGTAATGGAAGGCAATGGCACTCTAAAAGTAGTACATTTTAACAAAAATATACCGCATTATCACAGCTCACAACAACAAATATGCATAATTACAACAGATGTATGTAACCACCTGACAAATCACATGATCATGAAAACCCAAGCCAATCTCAACAATCAAACCACATCAGCGTCTTGGTGGAGGAAGGGAACATGTACATTCCGGTTGCAACGCTTTGCCTCATGCATTACATATGTTACAGACAAATTTCACGCGAGGACCTCGATGGAGAATGAAGTATTTTCTCAATACTTAAAAGTTACCCAACTTCAGGTTGTGGAACAGATTTAGTAAGATTTGCATCCCCTCCTTCATTGAGCTTAGGTTTATCCCTTGTAGGCTTTTGCATGCTTCGTGTCCCTTTCACATTAGTTCTAGAAGGATATTTGGCCGTTTGAGCTGCGGAACCAACCCCTGCTAAAACACATGACAAAATAAACTTAGAAATGGCATGTTCCTTCAATCTACCACAACATTCATTAGGATTAGGCAATATCATATTTCTTATCCCGCTACCTTATTAGGAAACTATCATCTGAGAATTTAGTACAATCAGAAGGTAATTAAATAAACGGATCTGGTTCCTCTAAAGTAAACAACTCACTTGAGAAAATAAAGTGAGTAGTATCATAATCAACCATCAACCATTATAAACAAATCAATAATTGATATTAAATGCACATATATAACCAATCATTGGTGGTTACAATGTCAACCATTGATTTACTCACTTTACTAACTACTCACTTTAGAGGAGACAAATCCTAAATAAACTGTCTAATCAAAATTGGAGACTAATTCCTTGAGGTGGATTAGAAAATATAAGTGATCATGTTCTATGTTAAGCAAACTTCAATGAGGTTATGTTATGCACTTGCTGAGGTGATAATCTAATTACATAAGGATAATGCAAAGGAAGAGAACAAACTCACCGTTGTTAGGAAGAGATAATCGCTTTTTCGCCTGTTTATCTGCCTGCGAGTTTCTCTCCTTAGGATTACTTTGAGATCTTTGATTTCTAGATTTTGAGTTGGTCTCTTCAATGGGATTTTGAACATTTGCATCAGATTTTGGTTTAACAGATTGTGTGTTCGATGTCTCAATCAAACCTGCTGACTTGCTAGGGGAAGAAGAATCACAGCCATCAGAGAAGGAGGGACCAGATTTGTGACTTGCAACGTTTGGATGAATATTTGGCAGAACTGATTTCGCGTTGGTAGACCTGAACTGAGGTCTGACTCCGTTCCTACCATCCATGACATCATTTTCGTCTACCTTTACTCCATCCTTCATATTAATGTCAAGAAAACGATTCTCCCAAGGACGTACAGCCATCCATCTTTCCAACCAATTCCAACCCCAACTACTTTTATCGGGTTCA
The DNA here is from genome assembly GCA_037974755.1 of Cicer yamashitae. Taxonomy (NCBI): domain Eukaryota; kingdom Viridiplantae; phylum Streptophyta; class Magnoliopsida; order Fabales; family Fabaceae; genus Cicer; species Cicer yamashitae. The sequence continues at coordinate 22,319,751 of JBBPBQ010020323.1, forward strand.
AAGCCAGAAGAAACAGCCTGCTGCCTTGAGCCTGCCTGCCACTGCAAAGAGGAAAAGGGAAAGGAATATTTTTACGACCAAGCTCGTGGTCTGAAAAGATAAACCAAAGGAAAAAAATTTGTACAAAGATAACAAGGGAATAAAAATTATGGTGACAATAATATTAAAATTCAGTTTGACAAACTGGTGTCTCAAACATTCAGTTTTCTTTGTAATCCCCCTTCATAGTTTGCAAAGAAATTAATTTTGGGAAAACTTTTGTCTTACCATGTACTAGTACAACAATACACTTGGAAATTATAGTCAATCGCCAATTTAGTACATGGAATTATAGGCGTTGGGAAATTCGGTCTCTAAAGTTAACGAAATTCCGAAATGATTGCTGAGGGTCGAAGACTCAGTCAACTTAGTCAATGAAATTGTCACAAAGTGACTAATATGACTACAGGTTTTCATTTTCATGTATCATTTTAGAATTTCATCAACTTTGGGGACCAAATTATCCGACTACTAAAATTTTAGAGACTAAATGGTGCTCTATCTCTACACTATAAGCTTCACAAATATCATGTTTTTCCTTATATAAATATGATAGGATCTTATTGTATCGTTCTTGATTAAAACAGAAGCATCCAGAATTACTGCAAGTGAAGGATGCATCTGAAGTTCATTTTCAAATTTATTGACAAGAATTTGCACGAGGGACCAATATAGTTGCACCACGGTTTTCATTACATAGCAGTGAATTATTAGGATCATGAAAATAAGAGCTCAATAGCATCTTGTTTCGATAAACCGAAGCTTTCTGTGATAATCCTAATAACTTTCCCTTCATCCCTTTTACATAATTGGAAAATAACTAATATATTTAACTGTACAGGATTGATCGCCATCAAAGGATGAGGAAACTCTAGGGCAGAAGTTGTGTTATACTTCTAGGACTTTCTTAACTATTGATAATATCAAGTAACTTTATTATTTTATCCTATCATGATAACTAATTGCAAGCAATAAAAATCCTAGGCTGGACAAAGAATCTAGAAATCAAAATTAACCAAGCCCATCTTGTTTGATATTTGCAATTTCAGATTGAACTACAAATATTTACATAAGTAATTACTTACATCTCACGGTGGAGAATAGCAATCAAGGACCTAATGAGAAGGATTAATGATACTACATATATACTAGAATAGCAATTAGTCAAACAAGTTGCAGAAAGATTAAGCAAAGTATAATGCCTGCTCTTGTAATTTGTCATTCAAAAAGATGCAATCCGAAATTTACCTGATTCGCTAAAGCATATGCCATGGCTCTCTCACGTTTTGCTGCAGCCTCCTGTCTCTTTAATATTTTGGCTTGAATTTCTTCAACAGAACCCACACTGTCACACCAACCTTCCTGTACCAAACAAGTGCACCAAATACACAGCCTAAGTTGATGCTCACTATTATTAATATTATGTTAACAGGAGCCTTCAAAATTTGTTTGAAAAGAAGAGCAGTGCCTAACTATTGGATACCTCTTACATCAAATTTATGAAGCTCAACTGTTCAATACTTATCTCCCCAGGATTGGGAAATAGATAAGAAAAAGGAAAATAATGATGAAAGCGACAAATATACTCCATAATAATAAAACAAAATCACTTTGGGAATGGTACTGCTTACTTCAATTTCTCGAACACGAGCTTCGTTTACAAGCTGTTGCTGAAGTTTCTGTTGTTCTGTTTGACTTTCCAACGACAAGCGAACTCGCCGTGCCCGAACACGAGCCTGAACCCTCACCAAAGCTTGCATACAACGGAGAGTTATTGCAGCTTGTTTTCTTACTGCATGGCCTCTTACAAGGGCCTGAAGCCGTACCAATCCTTTCAAAGCTCGTAGTGCTCTTCTGGCCTAATACATAGAATAGTCCCAGATTCGTTGAGTTTCGTGGCCTTGTTGGCAATTTTCCTATTGATAAAAGTAATACAAAGAAAAGCATAGCATACAAAACAAAGAACAAGATATCCTATTCAAGTATAAAGAGGGAGAAAAAAAGGTACATGCTATCAAATAAATACAGCAAGTAATCCTCAAAATGCTGTGACTAATTAAACCAAAATGAAGAGATAAATTACGAGAAATCCTCGAAATGCTGTTTGAATGCATATTGCAGCCCATTCTTCTCTCGAGATTTGAGGATTATGTGCAGCATTTTGTACTTGTTGTGAAGTAGACGGAGAATAATGGGCATCAAGGTTTGATTGGGGATTTGCGTGATCTACATCTCCAATAGGTGCAGCACCATCATCATGATCAAACTCATTTTGAAGTTTGCTACTGTCAATTTCGATTGAATGCTTTCTCCGATGGCGAAACTTGCTAGCCTTCTGATGATTAAAATATCAAATATTATTTATTTTTGAAATAACATGTTTTTATGATATGTAAATTATATATTAGCTAGAAAGAAGAAGTTTGTCAAGCCATGCATACAATAACTTCGACATTAATAGTTTAACAATATGGAAAGTGGAAGTATCATTCATAAATTAATGACAACTTGTAAGGCATTTCCAAATCTTTCCCGTCATTCACAATCACAGATAAAAGAAGAACCAATGCAGAGAGAGAGCTGTACTCACATTTCCATCCTTCTCCGAGGACTCGGACTTTTCTGATTTCTTTAGACCAACCAATGCTCTAATCCACTTCCCCGGGACACCCATTGTGTCGTTCACTTTATCTCAATCTAGCATGAACCTGGCAATTTTCTGCCCAAGTCAGTGTCAAAGCATGAAGCAAATAGCAAAGGATCAACACAAGAACATGCTTAACTGACAAAAACTATTTAAAAGTTACAAGTGATTCAGATAAGTCATTGTACTTGGTCTTCTACTAGTGATCTTCATAGACTATACTAGTTGTGAATTATGATTGCTCTGTTTTCTTGGTTTCCTAAATGCTAGAGTTCACTAGATGAGTTTCTAGAACATGAATCTTTTAACAATTCTAAATTTCTAAGAAATGAGGAACCACAAAGTTAATCAATGCTCAACCCTAAATTCACTGAAGTTGTACAGAGTATAGGATGAGAACTTGAGCTCACATAGTTATTAAACATATAAATGGCTTTAAACTATGATCCACGACTGCAATTGAGGCGGCAACCTAAAGGATTTTGAAGTGTCTGCAACGGTTTCGCAACCGCAATTTCAACTGTATCAGACGCACTTTCTCCATTATAAAGGTTAGAAGTTTTTTTTTATAAGCATAAAGATTAGTAGTGTAACTCCAACAGCAATTTAAAACCAAACATAAGGTGAAATCTCGAGTTAAAAGCAAACCCCTACAAGGCAAATCCAAGAGAATTCCAAACTCCAGAGTACCCAAACAAAAACAGGAATGTTTCCACATGGAAGCAAACAAAGACCAAACACTAAAAAAGAAACTACCTCAGTCCACAAACTATAAACCACTACCAAATTCAACAGGATGTGCATAGAAACTGTCTCCACAAAAAGCATGGCAAAAATGTCATTTCAACTAATGTAGAGTTAATTGCATACCATACATGAATCATTGTTCATAACATCAGGAACAAACCTTCCTAAAAAGCAATAGATCTCACAACAATTGAGAAAATGGCAAGTAAATGAATAATATAATAACAGTAGTAGTAACGATTAACCAAATATTTTGACAACCTCCGTTTTCTAAATCAACTTGTTGTTAACAAACTCAGCTGCTGAAGAACAATAAAACCTTAGAAAAACCCAATTTCAAAAGTATGTGAATTGACCGATGCTAAAAAAAAGTTTGAAACTTTTGTGGAAAATAAAAGGAACACACATGGGGAGGAAAAAAATGCAGATCCAGAAATGAGAAAGTTGAAGCTGAATTCACCTGAAATGCTGAAATTGATGCGACAGAGAAAGTGTGGAAGAAAAAGAGAGAGATAAGAGAAAGAGGTAAATCAAAAGCAGGAGAAGATACCCTTTTACTTTTAGCAGCAGTTGATTCATAACTCACTCACTGAGTCAAATACCGAGTTCCACTCATCCGAATTCTGCAGCTTTGAGTTGACACTGTTTCCAACCTATCTCTCTTTCTCTTTTAACACTATTTTTCTATGGGATTTTGTACTCTTTCTATTTTGTGGTTTTGATAATTAATTAATAAATTTATATTAATCTAAGATGCTTTTGTTAGTCTTAAATTGTTGATTATTACTTACTCCGTCGTGTTATATTGTATCAGGTGAGATCTGTATAGGTTTTCATTTACTCCGTCGTATTATAATCAGAGAGAAGTTGAGATATAATCGTAATAAAATTTAATTAATAATTCATTCGTAATATGAAGAGATATAATATTATAAAAAAAAATTCATTCGTAATATGAAAAGATATATAATTTAAAATAAATAAATATTGCGCGAAGAGGAATGAAGTAATAATTGATTGGTAGATAGAGTTTCAGCAAAAAAAGGAAAAAAAAATTGATAGTGGATAGAGTTGAAGGAAAAAACAAACAAGGAAACGGCAAGAGAAGTCTAATGTCCGTTGCGTTAGGGGTAATAAGGAGCAGAGAAAACGATGCCGAAAATTTTATATATATTTAATTATACTTTTACTCCTTATTTTAATAAAAATCCTATTTTATTATTTTTTAAATAAAAAATTTAACTTTATATTTTCTATATGGTATAAAAAAAAGTAATTAGATTTCTAATTATAATAAATTTTACTTATTTATTAATAAATAAAATTAACACTAATTTTAGAGAACTCGAAAATGTAGTCTACGATGAAATTTAAAATATTAAAGAAATTTAATATAAAAAGTCAATTCCTATACATAGTTGTTGGAGTTGTGTATATTTTCTTAGTGTTTCTTAACTTAACACTTAAAGAAAATGCATCTAATTTATTTTTGAAAAAAATTATTTTTATTTTTTACGGAATAAAATCTTTAAAACAAGGAAATTGTCGTTTAACAAAACAAAGGAATTGTCGTTGTCAGCTCCCTTAATCGTGAGGGACATGGGCCATGGGGCTGGTCTCGTCAATCACGGGGACTTAGATATATCAAACTAAACCAAACCCCATCTTCATTTTATTCGATTAGTTAATTCATTCTTATTTTAGTTATGAAGAAAACAAATATAGCATATACCATTAGGTTTCTTCTTTCGGTAATATGTAAGTTTCAAGCATATTGCTAAAGGTGGTTTGAAATCAAGCTTAATTACACCATTCATTTTGTTGTGACGTGTGCCATAACAATAACTTTAATTTTGGTATATTAATGGTGTAAAAGGTTTTAGACAGTCAGTACACCATGATTAATTATGTGTATGATTTTATAAATAATTATGACAACCTTCAAATATTAATAATGAATTATTAGTTGTGATTGAATTACAATATAAAAGTTAATTACACTAATAAAGTATTTGAAAAATTCATCTAAAAATTTATTTTGTCGAAAAAAGTACTCACGCATTTAATCATTCTTTTGATTTAAAACTAGTGTTTTGTGTAAACAAAATGTAGGAGTAATAAGATGGTCTTGGGAGATAATAACTCATAACTTACAAGTGGATAAAGTATTTGAGTATGTAGATACATATCATAAGTTAAACTCACTCTTAAGTTATATCTATCCGGTTTTATCGCTAATATAGTTAAATAAAACATAGTTCATTCATTTTTCTATTTAAAAAAAAAAAACATAATTCATTCACTTAAGTCACTGATAGATTTACATATTTGCAAACTCCATCGATTGGGAAATGTAACATTCTCATTCATTCTACTCAGTTTTATACCTCGAACGAATGTAAAATTCATTGTTACGTTATTGGCTTGGCCAAATTCTACCCACAAGAACAATTAAGTTCCTAACTCGATGTCTCACAATCTGAACGGTTCAATTCTATGATTTTACAGTCTAAAATAAATAAATAACAACATGAACGAATTTAAATGGTAGAAAAAAGATTTTAATCAATAGAAATTGGGTTTAATAGGTGGAAATAAAATATAAATAGTGAAAATCAAAATGGGACGAAAATAAGACTTATTGATAAGTGGAAAACGATCTAACAAGGTTTCTTTATTGAAATCAATTATTATTGAGAATCAATTGATATGAATGAAGTAGAACAGTCATAGTGTAAAAAATCCATGATGTTGATGATTTAATTTAGGAGATAATAGAGTTTTTGGGGGTTAGGATTTAGGAATACGTGTAGGATTTGATGAAAAATGATTAAAAATCCGATCGAGTCCCTTATATACAAGTTTGAAAAACATGTCATCGATCGTCATACAATTACATTGTGTTGTATGGCGAAGCGACAATTGACGTCCTTAGTCAAAAAGTAAAACATAAAATATGGACGGTGATTTCTTCTGGAGGAAGTTGTTGTGACTTATTCTGGAGGCAAAGGAGGATGGTAGCGATTCTAGCTCCCTAGCGGAAGGTGATGTATTTGCAAATAGTTAGATGTACAAGTTAGTGAAAGTATTCAAAATAGTGCACACCTTTCTTCTAGGTGCATACATCCTTTTATATTGGATCTATTAAGGAGATCTAAAGGCACTTATGTTGAACTTGTTGAGTGATTTATGTAGTGATTGACGATTCATCATCTGAATTGAATCATGTTGTGATCATCCTTGTATAGTTGATGCACATGTAGTGTTTTGGTCTTGTCTATAACAACTTAAATTCTCATGCATGTAGTGTTTTTGTTATCATGTGTAAACTACATTTTATATATCTAAACTTTCCACACTTCAAACTATTTTCTTTCATATAAGTGTTTTCAATAAATTCGGTACAACTTTCAAATGTTTAATTTTTTTTTTTCTTTCAGTTGGTTTGTGTATGATATTCCTTCATTAATACTAATATTATTTATAACTTTTTCTTATATACCAGCCATCAAAGAAAGTGGTTGCGAGATGATGCGTTCGAAACAATTTACATACAACAAGACAATGTATCATCTCATATTTTAGCAGACGTTAAAAAATTTTGTGCAACAATTTTTAAATATGAGTTTGACATTCGTTTGACTTGTCAACCACCTAATTCTTGTGATTTGAATGTTTTGGACTTGAAATTTGTTTACGTCATTCAATCTTTGTAGTAGAAGGAAGTGACTAAGTTAGTTGATGTGCTTATCCAAACCATGCAAAAATCTTATGATGAATTTTCATATTCGAACAAAATATTTATGACACTTTAATCATGTGTGATTATCACGAAGTTCAAAGGGTCTAACAATTACAAAATTCCTCATATGAAAAAGATGTGTTGCTAAATCAACGCATACTACCCACTTGACTCAATTGTGGTGAAGAATTAGTTCATGAAATTTTTTAATATTTACGTAATGTTGATGTTGTCGTGGTGTGAGGGGTACTAGGTGTTGTTTTCCTGTTCAAGTGATATCCAATTTTACTTTTACTTCTTTTGGTAGATTATTAACAATATCTTATTCCAAGTGTTATGTCTATATAAAGACACCCATAACACATGAATTCCCATGCCTTTGGCCTATATAAAGTCTCTTTAGTGCCATTAAGTAAGAAGAAATTAAAAGTAAATTAATCAAAAAGAAGATTCGTTACCAAAACTAGCAAGAGGTCATCCATATATATCTTTAATAAGTCTAGTGGATCTACCACTAGTAAACAAAGTGCAATAGTAACCAAATGAAAAAACATGCAACACATCCAAATGAACTAGAAACATGTATCAATATTTCAATAACAAAACACACCTAATTCCACTATGTCTTCATGTTCTTCATTTAGATCCAAAACATGTTCATTAACCATATAAATAGTTTCATTTGGGACTTTGTTCAAGTCAAAATAGTGTTTGATCTTCCCTACACCACCTTCAACATTCTTGTGAGAATTTACTTCATCCTCAAAAAATTCATTTTTGCACCTCCTCTTCTTTATCATACGAATCTTCAACAGCCAGTTGCAAAAGATCATCCATACAATCATTGTCAATGCCCAAATGAAATGAAGGTCCTTCCTACAATGCTAACAAAGAGTATATTTCAGTTGATGTGTAAATAAAGAAACATAATAAAAAATGATGGTTTGAAGAAAAGAAAGGAATTATATTTTATCTCTTAGAGGTTTTAGATGTCCTTGTATCATAATCAATTGGGAGCTTGGAAAACCAAGAGTGAACCTTGTTTCAAGATAGCAATAAATGTCAAGTACAATTAATGGAATAGTATTTTGGAGATAGTAGAATTTAATATGGTAAAAAGTGGTGTTTGTTGCCTATATTTCAATTCAAGATAGATGACTTATTTTTGCTTTTAAATCATTCTAGAGAGAATAATATACGAAAAATAAATTCGAATAAAAAACAATTTTATAGATAACTACGTGAGTAAAAGTACGTTAAAATGAATCAAAGTGTGCAATGGTTTATATTTCAAATCAATTTTAGAAGTATTGATTACATTGTGAGTAAATAAAAATATTTTAATTAATTCTGTTATATTATATAAAATATATATTTATTACTTCATGAAAAATGTAAAACAAAATTATTGACTGTTAAAATATAATAAAGAAATAAATATAAATAAAATTTTAAAAAACATACAAAAAAAAATTGGAATGTTCATTAATCTTGAGAAAATATATTTGTATTGTCAAAGGAAATTAATTTTACACTAATGTTCAATTAAAATGGAGTATTTTGTAGTTATTTTAAAATGACTTTACAAAGTAACTTATATAACAATATCATGAGTCATCATTTTATCTCCACTAGAGTAAAGATGATCACTAATTTATCAGTTTTGCTATTTCTTATTAAAAAGACGATATTCATTCATTCAAATTGATGAAAATTACATCGATCGGGAACATTACAATTCAAAGTTACTAAAACTAGAAATGATGAATCTATAAACAAATTCACAACACTCATGTTAATAGTATAAAACAGCAAAATATCTACAAATGCAACAAAACCTGCAAATATGATAAAATTAAGGTGTTCAAAATATTCATGTCTCCGGAGTTGTAATGTTGACGATGTTAAACTCATTGACTGAACTTGCACTTGATCGAAGTTGATCTATCAATCTGAACCAAAGAACACTGCAACAAGATAGGAAACCAAAATACCGCACTAAGACGTCGGATAAACACAAAGCCACAATAAGACAATAAAACCACAAAATAACAACAACAACAAAAAACTAAATATGTGAAAATCATTTATTTAGATAAAATAGAATAAACAACGATTTAAAGAAGTGATTTCGAATAAAAAAATTATCTCTAAATCACCCCCTCATTGGTAAAAATAAATAAAAATCAATCAAAATGAGAGGAAGGAGAATTCAGAGGAGGCAGCTAGGTCATTGGTTGAGACTTTAGTGACTTCATCTCCCAACTTTTCTTGATAATTATAATTCACGTTTCAAACTCTTTTTGCAATTATTTTTAAAAATATATTTAATTGGATAAAGAAAGAAAAATTATAAATATACAATTTTAATTAAAGTTAAAATTTTAGTGTGAATTTTATACAGATTTTTTAAAATATAAGTTACACTAGAAATCAGCGTTTTACCTGCGGATTTTCCTGCGGAAGTATTTTCGCAGGTAGTACGTGAGGATTTTCCTCCGGTTCACACTTCTCTTAAGATTTTTCCTGTGGTGTCATATTACGCAGGTAAAACGGCGGGTAAAATTTTTGTTTTCTGGGGATTTACATGCGACTACGTTTCTGCAGCAAACTTCGTAGAGGTCTGCAGGAAATGTCTGTAGCAAATTCCGCGCAAACTTTACAAGTGTTATTTCCTTAGGAAATTCCGCAAGTAAATTTTATTCCAATTTTTATGTTTTTATATAAAGTAGTTTTTATTTTTATATAAATAAAGTTGAATTTTTTTTAAAACAAATTAAAAAAGTAAGATATGTTTCACGGTTAGGATAAAAATATATATCCATCCGAACATGTCTTGATTTGGAGGGAAAATCTGCTTTGATTGGTTGCGATTGAGGGTAAGGGTTTAGTGACTTCATCTCCCAACTTTTCTTGATAATTATAATTCACGTTTCAAACTCTTTTTACAATTATTTTTGAAAATATATTATTTAATTGGATAAAGAAATAAAAATTATAAATATACAATTTTTATTAAAGTTAAAATTTTAGTATGAACTTTATACAGATTTTTTAAAATATAAGTTACACTACTAGAAATCACCATTTTATCTGCGGAAGTATTTCCGCAGGTAGTACGTGAGGATTTTCCTTTCACACTTCTCTTAAGACTTTTTCTGTGGTGTCATATTACGCAGATAAAACGGCAGGTAAAGTTTTTGTTTGCTGGGGATTTACATGCGATTACATTTCCGCAGCAAACTTCATCTTTTTCCTTCGGATTCAGTAGAGGTCAGTAGGAAATGTCCGTAGCAAATTCCGCAGCAAACTTTACAAGTGTTATTTCCTTAAGAAATTCCGCAGGTAAATTTTTATTCCAATTTTTTTTATGTTTTTGTATAAAGTAATTTTTATTTTTATAAAAATAAAGTTGAATTTTTTTTTAAAACAAATTAAAAAAGTAAGATATGTTTCACGGTTAGGATAAAAATATAATTCCATCCGCGATATCCATCCGAACATGTCTTGATTTGGAGGGAAAATCTGCTTTGATTATAATATTATTGTAATTTTTAAATTTTATAGTATATAGTGTCTATTAAATTCAATGAATTAAGAATTTTGATAAATTTATCTATTTAATTTTGAACTCAGTAATTAAATAAATTGTTTTCATAATTAAAATTTTATTTTTAATTTTAATTAAAATTATGACAAAAAATGTTATTTCAAAATAGAATCAAAAGATAAAACTTAAAAATTTAACGAAATTAAATTTAAAATATAGTCAACTAATTGATATATTATTTAACTATTGACGATTTAGTTTGATGATATCAAAGCAAATTAATTTTTAAATTTATAGAATCCCCAAAAATATAATTATTATATTTGTTTGTAAAAAAGTAAATGAAAATCATAGATAAACATTAAAATTATTCAATTTTTTAGAAAAAAAAATTTGTATCAAAGACCTATTTTTTTTTTTTTAAATGTATCAAGACCTATTTTTGCATAACTCCTAATAATTTAGGCCTAACTCCTAAAATAAATTATTCATTAAAATCGTAATAGTATTTTTCTCCCCTTCCCTTCGCATCTCAACTCACCACCATCACCGCCGCCGCATCTCAATCATAACCACCACCGTCGCACCTCGTCGCCATCGCCACCATCGAATCTTAACCTCCTTACATTGCATTTCAACTTCGCTGTCATCGTAATCTCGTCGCCTTCGTAATTTCATTGCTGTCATAAGTGTTGCGCGCCACTCTGTTTTATTTCAGTCTCGTTTCTCGCCATTTTTCATTATTCTCGTTTCATTATTCATTTTTGTGAACTACAGTGAGTTAGGGTTTTGATTTTCTTCTGATTTAGTGTTTATGTGTGTTTTTCTTTTTGTTCTTCTTCATCTTCTTCTTAATATCATTAATAGAGTTTGTGCCTTACTATTTTCTTGTGATTTTCATGCTTACAACAATTTTCATATTTAGTTGGGCACAATTCTTACTCAAATTATTGTTCAGATTCATTTGTGGTAAGTTTTTGAAAACAATTTGAATTTATAACACATTTTTGAGGAATTTTATACTAACAAAATCCTAACCGTAATTCCTAATTTTGATTACAATCACAATGAGATCTATGCGATTTTATTAGAGCCTTGAGATTGTGTTTCATAGATAGAGAGGTCCAATTCTCTTGTCACTTTTTATTATGAATTTACAATAACTATTATCTTTTTCACTTTTTAGGCTTATCTCCCAGTGACCTTGTTGACACATTGAGCTCTGATGCTTTATTTTATTTCCTGCATTGCATTTTACTTATAGAGTTTAGTATTTTAATAAATCTGATCCTTTAATGCTTTGCTTTATAAATAAAAGTTCAATTTAGCTATAACAGAATTGGCAAACAGGGACACAAAAAATGTTGATGTGCTACATAGGGATGTGGTTATAATAATTTATGTAATACATATTTTCTTATTAGGGGATTTGAGGTTGATTTTATTGCTTTAGCTGGATACCTCAAACTCATACCAGTGGAGTTGATCCAAGCTTATGAAAAATCTATATTAAACATTCATCCATCACTTCTTCCAGCTTTTGGTGGCAAGGGCTACTAGGTATAAAGGTGCATAAAGCAGTGATTGCTTCTGGAGCAAGGTTACATTTTTCTATCAAGACTACTTATTTGTGCATCATTTTCTTTGGTAGTTAGATTTTCCTTGCCCAGCGCGTGTTGTCCCTGTGCTTGCAGATGAGTTGGCTGCAAGAGTTCTTAAGGTGGTAATGGCTGTTTATATCATTGAACAATTTTAAACCTTAATGAAATTCAATGATTATCTTTCTCATAAAAAGCATTAGCCATTGACCAAAAAGCTAGCAATTAGCATAACAACATGATGGATTCCAAATAATTATTTTGTTTTTATTTCCAAATTTAGGAGCATAAATTATATGTGGAGGTGGTAGAGGCTGAAGATCGGATTGTTTGGAGAAAAGACGGTGTTCCTCTCTTTCAAAGCAAAGAAAAATCAAATGAGTTTCACTGATTATCATTGAAATGGTCTGAAATTCACTTATAAATTCCTTTTAATGTCAAGTTTTTATTTCTATATTTGTTAGCTCTTTATTGATAATGTGTTTGATTTAACATTTGTAGTATTGAAAAAGGAATTGGTAGATTTAATAAAAAAGAATTGGTAAATCTTTACTGCCATGATTCTGCACCTTATATCGATCTCGTCCTCTATCCACTCAATCTTACCCTCCACCACCGCAACCTCAAGCTCAACCTCTATATACCTGTTGTTCTACTCACCAGTTTTATTAGCATGTCTAGATTGATTGATCAGTTCCATTACTCGTTTATTGTCATATTTGAACTATATAATTTTATGTATACTGCCTCACTCTTAGAAAAATCAGAGTTCCAAGCAAAATTTCTTCCAGGTTTTCTCGGACACACTAGTGCTCATGATATTGAAGGAAATGAACTTCCTAGGCTGGTTTATGTTTCTAGAGAGAAAAGACCAAGATACCAACACCACAAGAAAACGGGTGCTGAAAATGCGCTGGTAAGTATAGATATTAGAGTTCTCAATAAAATTTCATACAAGGTCATTAAGATTTTATAATGCTTGATGTCTGTATGAATTTATGCAGGTGAGGGTATCTGCAGTTCTCACAAATGCTCCCTTCATTCTCAATCTTGATTGTGATCATTACGTTAACAACAGTTGTTGGAACCAAGTTGGTTTTACATTTAGAGTTTTGATGTCAACAAAAGTATTTTATGAGAACAATATATTTGACTTCAAAGAGTATGAAAGAAGATTCATGTTTTTGAAGAAAATCTTAAATAAGATTTAATTCAAATTTATAATTGAAGAAAATCTTAAATAAGATTTGTTTCAAAATTATAATTGATGAAAATCTAAAATAAGATTTGATTCAAATTTATAATTGGAGAAAATCTTTGACCAAGTTGAAAAGAAAATATGGTCAAGATTTGAAGAAGATTTGAAGAATATTTGAAGAAGATTTGAAGAATATTTGAAGAAGATTTAGTGAAGATTTGATTAACATTTAATGAATATTTGAAGAATATTTGATCAACATTTAATGAAGATTTGAAGAATATTTGAAGAATATTTGATCTACATTTAATGAAGATTTGAAGAATATTTGATCAACATTTTAATGAAGATTTGAAGAATATTTGATCAACATTTAATGAAGATTTGAAGAATATTTGATATGAAGAATTTACAAAGTCAATCTACACAAAATTGAAACAGAATCATTCTGAAGAATTTACAAAGTCAATCTACACAAAATAGGAACATAATCAATTTGAAGAATTTACAAACTCAATCTAAGATACAATTCATAATTAAATAAGGACTAAATTGAAGCCCAAATTTTCACTATAAATAGACACTCAAGGCTGAAGGAGAAAAGCATCAAAAAGTAGAAAAGAGTATAAGAACTCAAGCTCAAGATTCCAAATTCATCTTAGAGTTCAAAGAGAGAAACACTTGTTCGAATAGGAAATATTTTCTGAGTGTTCTTTTCTTAGAGTGTGAGAGTATTATTATTATTATTATCAGCTTTGTTAGAAGCAACTACTCAAGTTTCAATCTCTTGTATCCAACCCGATAGTAGTTTAGTTCCTTCTTCAATCTGAGGTTGTTAGGTTGTTAGGAGAAGACTTGGCTTGTAGGGTCAAGGTGGTGTTGTTCCTCAAAAATCTGGGGTTGTCAGGCTGTTTGGGAAGACTGGCTTGGAGGGTCAGGTGCTTTGTAATTCAAGGTTTTTGAATTAGTGGATTAAAGCCTTCTTAGTGGTGAACCAGGATAATTCTACGTGTCAAATTATTTATGCTTTCATTGCTTGCTGCCTCTAAATCTTATTGCTTCTAATCCAAGTAAGTCACCAAAACCAAACTAATTTTTAATTATTTATAAATTATCAAAAAGTTATCAACCTTGTGCAAACACAATTCAACCCCCCCTTCTCGTGTTCGCACCTTCAACAGTAAGGTTGTTCGAGAAGCAATGTGTTTTCTCATGGATCCAGAAGTTGGTAGAGATGTGTGTTATGTACAGTTCCCCCAAAGATTTGATGGTATTGATCATAGTGATCGGTATGCCAACCGCAATACAGTTTTCTTTGATGTAAGTTTATGGCAAAGAAGAGTTTACCACCAAGAGTCAACAGAAAAGTTTCATTTTCTTATGCTGTAGAAAATTTATCTCATCAAACAAGTACTTTGCAGGAATATTCTTCCTAGTTTCAAGAAAAAAAACATTTCTATGCCAGATTGTGTCATTGTTACCAATATCAATATGCTGATTTTGTATTGTATGTATAAAGTGAAACAATCGTTAGGACTTGAAGGAGAGAGTTCTCTCCTAGTTCTCAATAAAAGTGTTCTTTCTTAGAAATCCGACTCTTGGGTTCCTAACAATCGTGGCCGACTGGCAGTAGCTTCCAAACCTCTTCCCTATTTAATAGTCTTTTATATTCATTTCAGGTAAACATTAGGATTAATGCTGTTGGATCCAGAAGAAAATTGTATTGTGCTATTCAGAAGCTTGGTAAGGGTTTCTCTTGAGTTATGAGCTTTAATTGTTTTTAATCTTTTTTGGTACTAGCAAGGAAAGAGAGAGGATTCTCAGCCATAGTGAAATACTGATGCTTGTCTGAAATGAGTTCTAATATGTTCTCCCATGATTTTTTGTTTTAGACTTGGAATTGTTAGGTTCTCATTTGAGAAACATCCTTTTTGAAATCCAGTGCCAGTACATATAACTGCAAGTTTTGTTGGAGAAATTCTTTGTTTTTCATTTCCTGAAGTAATTCTAGCTGTATTGTTGTCATTTGATAACTCGGAAAGATTAATATGTGGTTAAAATAAGCACGTTGTAGTGATCTTGGAGAGTTCTTTCTTTATAGAAAAGGTAATTGATGCTGCTTTATTCTATCCATTAGATTCCAAGGATCCAATTATCAGTCTTGAAAAATTCTTGTGTAGACTTCATTTACAATTGCTCTGCTGGCTAAATCATTTAACAATTGATACATCATCACTTTATATACGCAAATGCTTGTTCCATGTAATTGATTTACATTTGAAGTGATATATATTGTGGATTTTGAATTGCTTTTTACACAACTTGATGTGGTGGTGTTTTTCAACTGGATGTGTTTTCAATAGACAAGCACTTTATGGCTATAGCCCACCTTCTATGCCCAATTTACCAAGTTCTTCATGATGTTGCTGCCCCTCAAAGTCCTCCAAAGACGTGCTGCGGGTTTCTAGAGATGCAATGCGGGCAGAACTTGATGCTGCCATTTGTAATCTCAGGGAGATTAACAGTAAGCATAGTTAATTTTGCTGCTGATCAATTTTTGTCAGAGAAGCATGTAGCAGAATCTTCTAAGTGTAATAATATTCTTCTGGTTTTTTTTCTTCCTGCAGATTATGATGAGAATGAGAGATCAATGCTGATTTCACAAATGAGTTTTGGAAAATGGAAGGCTTGGTGAAAAGCTTCATTCAAGTTCAACATTTTGTGTATTGATTGAAATGTTTGATATGAAATAGCTTTAGGGATCTCTGCAACAGTATCTAAACTTAGTTATGATTTGCGAACATGATATAAATTTTGTTTAGGAGTATTGCAATAGTTGAATCATACTTTAATTAATATGTAGTTATAATTTGTGAACATGATATAAATTTTGTTTCGGCCTATTGCAATAGTATCTCAATTAAAGACTAATATTAAATATTTAAAAAATGTATTTTATAATAACTTTCATATATTTTTAGTTAAAATTTTCAAATAAATAAAAAATCAGACATGGAAATTTAAGCAAACATTCTGCGGATTTTACTTTGAAAATAATTTTCATGCGAAATTACCTGCGGATTTTCAACGAAAAGTAGCTATACCTGCGGATTTTCATTTGAGAGTTTTGTAGGAACATTACTGCAGATATTTCTGCATGAAACGTCATAAAAAACTTTGAGTTTACTTAATACTTGCTGCAGAATTTATTTACTTTTTCTGCAGATTTATCCGTAAGTACGTTACCGGTGGATTCAGAAATCCTCAGTAAACAATTATCCACAAAGGTTTTACGTTGGGATATGGTTCTGTCAGGAAATCTGCAGGTAACGTGTGTTTCTGCAGATTTTTATTTTAAATCCGTAGGAAAATCCACAGGTAAAATGCCGATTTCTGTTGTTTGATTGGAAAAGAAGAATAAAATTGTAAATAAAGAAGATTTTGAAATAAAAAATTACACCAAAATTTTTATTTATATAAGTATAAATTATCTATGATCCAATATCTATTTTTCTAGTGAGGAAGCATCTCTCTTATCATTTTTCAGGGATCCAATATAAGTATTATATTTTGAGTAAAAAATTTATAGAGACTACCATCAAATTCAACACATTCTCAATATTACAAACAACTTATCAACATATAATTAAATTAATCATTTCAGATATCATATATAATTAAAACCAGCAATTTTTTAGTGTTCTCCCATCATTTCTCAGCTAAGCCTATATGAACTTTTACTCAAATACATGCAAAAACATAAAAGATTTTAATAAATTTACAAAATTATTACAATATAACTAACAAAAGCTTGTTTCTAGTTGATAAAAATCCAACTCGTCAACTATTGGCTTTTATAAGTTGAGAAAATAAAGCAATTTGTAGAAGTTAATAATTGAGAAACAACGTTTCATTTAAAAAATGCAAATGACATATTTTAGTTTAATAAAATGCAAATGACATATTTGAAAAAAAAAAAAAGGAGATAGCAACGGGTAGGCATTGACGGTGTAAATAAATATAACAAATCACAAGACAAATATTTGTCACTAATGCATAAAAAAAGACATGACAAATATCAAAATAAAACGGCATAAATATTTATAATTGATGCATACAAAAACACGGTACAAATATTTGTTAGAAAATCACCGGAGAAATGTTTATGACTGATACATAACAAACACATGAGACAAATATTTGTCATTGATAAATATTTAAAAAAATGCGAGATAAATATTTATAAATGATGCATAAAAAAATACGAGACAGACATTTGTAAATGAAATATATAAAAAAAATTACGTAAGAAATATTTTTTAGTGATACATAAAAAAAAATACATAACAAATATTTGACACTAATAAATATTAAAAAACAATTGAACAAATATTTTCGATTGTCACATACCAAAACACGAGACAAATATGTTTCATTGATATCTATAAAAAAATATAGGACAATATTTGTCATTGATACATAAAATAATTTTTTTTATATTTAAAACTGAACAACACACTTATAGAATATTAACCACGTGTTACTAAAAGAAAAAATTACAAAAATTGCTTAAAAATAGATGGAGGAAAAGACATCTCACTATAGTCATCAAAGAGAACTAATAAATTAGGAGGGAAATTTCTTTAAACTTTATTTTACAAAACAGTCATAATAATACATAGTTGTTATCATGCATAAAAAGAATATACAACAGAGGAATAAACTTGAATAAAGACAATTTTCTGACAAAAAATATTATATTTTAAATTATTATGTGTATATATATACATTTATCTACCCTTTAAAGGAAATATAAAATCATCTTTTTTTGTTGTTGTAAAAAATAAAATTTTCTTGTTTAGTAAAATATAATAAAATAATTAGCTGAAATTGTTTTTAGTCCCTCTAAATATATCAATTTTTATTTTTAGTCTCTTTAAAAAAAAATCGAATTATAGTCATTCTAAATTTTCTGTTACCAATTTTAGTCTCTACTTTTTTAAAAAAGTTTAGGTAGTATATTTCAAATGACTTTTTTGATGACATATCATTGATAAGACTTGAAAATATAATTTATTTAACTATTTAATCTTGAATATTTATTAATTTATTTATAACTTCAAATTAAATATTAAATTGTTAAATTAAAGATGAAATAATTAAGTTATTAAGTTAATGGTATTTCAAAGTCTTAATAATGACATGTCAAAAAAAGGTAATTAGAACATGCTACATGAACTTTTTTAAAATGCATGGACTAAAATTAGTAACCGAAAATTTAGAAAAATTAAAGTTTGAAAAAAAAAATTAAGAGATTAAAAATGAAAATTGATATATTTAGAGGACTAAAAATATATTTGAGGTTGAATTTCTTTTATATCTCTTTTTCATTTAAAACTCTCCATCATACCTTGAAATTTATATACCAAAATGCTCTACTATTTTTACCTAGATCACAAGGCGGAGATGCGACCATATATTTATTAATTTAATAAATAAAAATAATAAAAACAATTAAAAAGTCAAATTATAATAATAAAATTAAATTAAATACTTTTAATGAAAAAAATACAAAGTTAATGCGGTTGAGTAGATGTGATCAAACAAATTAAGTTATTTTAACTACTCCTTCCGAATTTTCTTCCTATTGTTGTTGCAAATGACATGGTATCACGAGAAGAAATATGATAGAGTTGTTAAAATAATATTGTACATTATTTGTTTTGACACATTTACTCAATGTTTGATTTTATTAATATAATTTGGTTTTTTTAATTATTTTAATTATTTTCTATTTATTAAATTAACAATTAATCATTTGTTATAAAAAAATGACAATAGATGGTCGCATATCTGAGATGCAACCTCTTATTAGAGAAAAAAAATATTCTTCAGGTGTCGCATCCTCATCTTGCGACATGTTGAAGGTCAAAAAAAGTAAGACATTATAGTATATAAATTTCAATTTAGGATATAATGGAGCGTTTTGAATAGAAAGAGGATATGAAAGTAAATTATCCCATATTTGACTCTAAAATAATAAATAAATAGAGTTTTTATTTAAGAAGATGAATTAACAATCAATTTTAGGAGAACAAAACTACTATATAGATATAAACAATTGTCTTGCATCAAGACAATAGTACATGTTTTTATCATTGAAGTTGCATTTAATGATTCTCTAATAATGAACATTTACATGTTTTTATCATAAACACCGAGTATTAAAAAAAATTGTTTTTCAAATTAAATAGGTCTACTTAAAGAAATAAATTATATCACCAAAAAAAGTACTTATTTTTTTTTACCAATGAAATATACTTAATAAATTCACAAAAAGAGAATAAATTACATTCAACAAATACCTCCCTTCAATTAAATATAATTGACCCATTAAAATATTTATTTCAAAATACAATTACTTCACTTTGCAGTTGAAACATAATTTGTGGATCAAAATGTATGATTTTTATTGTTTTTTAAACTTATTTTCCTCATAATTTTATCATCTTCTACTTTAATGACACTACTTTATAGATTGTTTTTTAGACAATTATAGTTTATTGTTCTATACATATGATACATATTTTGTTAACAAGTTCGGGGTTGATTATTTGATTTGATGCAAAAAAGCAAAAATTTATTTGAAATTTAAAAGATCGGTGGTTAATATTTAAAAAATAATATACTCTGCATATATATATATATATATATATATATATATTAATTTAGGGTGAAGGGACCGAGGGATTGTACTACGGTTCAAAGGGAAGAATCTGCATCCTATCGCGTCTAATACCTATCTTTTTTACCATTGAAGTTGCATGTATTTTTTTTTTTTGTGTTGCATATAATTTGCATATTATTATTTATGAATTTTGTCTTATTTAATTTCTGAATTTTATATCCTTATAACAATATATGGGTTGGGACCTAAACAATGGTATTTATTTCTTTCTAAATTTGTTTGATCACATGCATGTTGTATTATTATTATTATTATAGACTTCTCAAAAAATGTTCAACATGGACTCTTACTAATTTTAGTAAAAAATAAATTTTAAAATAATAAAAAATAAGAACAAATATAGTGTTTACAAAAAATTCATCACCCCCTTTAAGTTACACGAAAATAACATACTAGTTCTTTATATTTTTTCATAACAAGATAGTCATTTATTTATCTTTTGGTGTCAAGTTTGTCCTTTTATGTTTGTAAATGTTTTCACCGTTATACCTAATTTAAAATCAGCAAAATTGAAATCCAAAATTATCCCAATTTTTTGAATAAACTTGTGTAATTCTTAAGATTTTTTATTGCAATAATCATAAAAAACATAAATTATCGATGAGCTAAATATCTATTCAATAAAAATGCAATAAAGTTATAATAAAATAATTGTACGAGTATACACATAACCAATATTTATTGTGAGTTAATCTATATTATTATCAAACGAATGAGTTATCTATTCAAGAGTAAACTTGACATGGTTACCACTCGCAATCATTAATTGTCTCTCAAGTGAAAATTTTCATTTTATTAAGTATGAAAAGATTAGACAATTATGTTAAGTCTATTAGTCAAATATAATCAGACCAATCTTCTCAAAATCATCAAATGATTGTAATAAAATCAACCACTAGAATAAGACAAAAAAAAAATCAACCACTAGAATCAATATCAAGAAATATTCTAGATGCATTTCAAAATTCAAACTCTATATCAATCTAACTTGCAGCATATGAAAAAGGAAATTTCATATTGTGCATTTAAAGCAATTAATTGTACATAGATCATTTCAAAGTATCAATTTTATATTGTGCATTAAATTAATGAATTACTATGCTGAATTACTTATATTGAATTTTATTTTCAAAATTTGAATTAGGGAATTTAAATTGGCTTATGAGCATATTCTTTCATTTGCATTTAAAGATGATAATTGGTCGCGAAAAATATTTTAAAAAAATAGCTTTGCAGTATTCGAAATTGTATCATTGATACAAATGTGGTCATGTTTGAAGTATGTGTATTTACTTTAAAAATAAAAAATCAAAATATTTTTTTAGAAAAGAAATATTCAAATAAAAACTAATATTTACAAAAACTTCTCCTACAGCTTTTTTTCTTTTGTTACAACAATAATTGAGACATAATTAAATTTTGAAAAAGTTTACTTCGTAATTGCAACAACCACTTGAATCTCATTTTCATAAAAAAATCAAATTAAGGTATTAAATAATTGAATATTTTAC
Source organism: Cicer yamashitae (assembly GCA_037974755.1). Taxonomy (NCBI): domain Eukaryota; kingdom Viridiplantae; phylum Streptophyta; class Magnoliopsida; order Fabales; family Fabaceae; genus Cicer; species Cicer yamashitae. Next base: position 22,341,528 of record JBBPBQ010020323.1, read on the forward strand.
TCTTTTTTTCTTTGAATATTTTACTAACTTGAAATGTTTATTAAGACAGTTTTGAAAATAATCTTGTAATTCATATAGCTATTGGGGTTCCATTTCGTTATATTACTTGAAAATATAAGGAAACATTTGATTTAGTCATTCAACTATTGTATCATTGATACAAATGTTGCCACATGCATTCACACACAACAAATCAACATATAATATAATGAAGCAGTTTGTTTCAAAAAAAAAAACATAATAAACCAACAAATAATTCAAAAGTATGATATCTTATCATATTCCTCTTATTAGAGATTTGAATTAATTGAATTCTCCATTTCAACATCATCACTGCCACACATCTCCTATTTCTTTTATTTTAAAGGTGGTTTAATTATATAACATCTCCTATTTCTTTTATTTTAAAGGTGGTTTAATTATATTTCGTTTGAGTATTTAAAATGATATCTCATCACATCTCTTGTTTATCTATTTTAATTTATAAGGGTTATATATATTTTTAATCTCAACAAAATTATGACATTTTAAGTTTAGTTCTTAAAAAAAATTATCCACTTTTATTCTATATATTGATTTTTTAGGGACTAAAAATCTCAATTTTTTATAAATTTTTTTCAAAATACGGACTAAGAGTGAATAACATGATATTTTTAGGGAGTAAAAAGTTGAATATTTTTTATAGGGATTAAAAATAAAATTTTAAACGAA